>WBNH01004161.1:510655-587975 GCA_013401255.1 Urocolius indicus | reverse complement strand
CTCCCCCATCCCGGCCCAGCCGCGACGGCCGGCCCCGTCCCGCAGCGCGCGGGGGGCGCGGCCAACGCGCCCCGCCTCCCANGTCGTTTGTGGGCAGCCATCGGTGTATATTGTGTGTATGTATATTGTATTACTGAGGAGAAAGCCCCGACGCTGTCCAGACACAGGAGCCTTTCCCGACTCTGGGCAGCAGTCAAGCCTACCCTTGGCTTAACACATTTTATTTTTCTCTGCTATTTTTTGTTTAACCTAGAATAAGCCTCGCGGCGCTCCCTGAGGCACACACACAAGCCCCAGCGCCCGCGAGCCTCGGCCCCACCGCGCGCTCAGCGCCTGCCGGCGGGCTCGGCCTTTGCCGCGCGGGGATTGGCCGCTGCCGCACGCGCATTAGGCGAAGGCGGGCCTTGGCTCTCAGCGGATGGCGCGGCCGCCGAAGCAGCCTCGCTCCCGCTCCCGCTCCCGCTTCCGTTCCCCCTCCAGTTCTCGCCCCCGCTCCCGCTCCCGCTCTCCGGCCGCCGCCCCTATGCTGTGCGACCAGGAGGGCCCGCTGAGCGCCCTGACGGCGGTGCTGGGCGCGCTGCTGGCGATGAGCCGCAGCCCGGCGCTCGCCTGCTTGCTGACAGCCGGCCTGTTCCTGGCGCTGCGAGCCTTCAGCCTGGATCCCGCCCCGGCCGAGAGCGCGCGGCGCGTGCTGCGGCCCCGCGGCGCCGCCGCCCGCANGGCACGGCACGGCACGGCACGAGGTTGTAGCCTAAGGCAGAGGTGTCAAACGCTCCGCAGAGGCTGAGCGCCTCGGGGAGCCCGGTCCCCTGTATAGGTCTGGTGGTTGGGAGCCTGAGCTCCGCGGGCAGTAACCCAAGTCTGTGAGGGGTGCTTGCCTGTCTGCCTTTCCAGCGGGCATCAAACTCTCGTCGCTCCAAATAGTCCCAGCTTGCCACAGGAAGCCGCGTGGCTTGTCAGTCCTTCAGTCCCCAAGCAGGTTCAGAACGGTTTGGTCAGTTCTCAGTCTTTCTGCGGCAGCTCTGGTGTATCTCTGGCGCTGATGGGTATCTTAGCAGCTTAGCAATAATGAAATACTATGTTTTGCTGATGTTGCAATAGGCTACAGAGTGCGGAAAGCAACTCGGGTCATTTGCTTTTTAAGCCTTGAAAAATCTGTAATGAGAAAAACGCAGTTACGGAAAAATCTGGTGCTGTGAGAACTTCCCTGTGTACAGCGCTGCTGTGAAACTCAGGGCTGCGAGGCATCATGGTGCAGCCAGGGTTCAAAACCTCTTTCTGAGAATCATTTCAAATTGTAATTATCTGTTGCTGCTTTGATGGTTTTTCCAAAGCTGCACAGCAGAGATCCTTGGCAGGTACACATGGGAGATACTTCTAGAGTAACCTCTAGTGCCCGTTGGATATTTGCCTTTCTGCTGCCTTGGCCCTTTTCCCAGGAGGGCATTTGACCTTCAGAACAATTCATCTTGCAGTTCACTCAAGTTCCTGGTAAAGAGCCAGGGCAAGAGCAGTGTGTACAAAATGTTCTAAGGCGGTTCAGTTGCTTTTTGCTCTCTGATATGGGGATTCCTCAGACAGGAGCAATGACTTGCCAACTTGTATCTATTACTTAGTACCAGAGTGCTAAGTGGTGCTTCTGGGAAGTTTGGTATCTACTGTGTATAGTGGCTGAAGTCTACTGCACAGACGTAGTGAATCAGACTCTTAAAGGACACATTGTACCTATGTGCCATAAAAAAAATAAGAGATTACTCTTTTTCCTCCTAGGCAAAGACTTTATGCTCTGATGGCCTGCTCCGATTCTGGCTGCTAAGCGTTAATGTCTAAATGATCTAAACTGTAGGCATTTACTTCCTATCTTAGGAACTATTAGACCAGAAGGAGAGACCAGGATTCTTTTCTGCATTTTTATCCAGAAACAGTCCCAACCCCACGATGGAGACATTATCACTGTGTGTTTATCTGTGACATACACTATATACTTCCAGTTGATCTGTGATTGCTTCTCACAATAACTTGGATAAAACCTACTTTGTTCTGCTGGTCAAGCTCACTGAAAACAATATTATTAGATTTGGATTTTTTTACAGAATACAAATTAATTATAGCTGTACCTGTATTGAAATCTGTCTCATCTGTTATGTGTGCTTTGTTGTCAACAGGCAGCCAAGAACGGAGCAATGGGTGTGGAGCTGGATCTTGCATTTACTGCAGATGGTGTCCCCATTCTAATGCATGATGAAACAGTAGAAAGGACAACCAATGGCTCTGGAAGATTGAGTGACCTGACTTTTGATGAAATTAGGAAACTGAATCCATGTGCAAAGCACAAGCTATGGTAAATGAACTGTTGCTTTTCTGAAACTACTGTTTCAACAGTGAAGAAATATTAATTATAAACACAGTTATTGATTTGATCTGCCCTTGCTACACGTGCAGCCTTTCATTAAGTGAGAGCCAGCACCACCATTGCTGGTGGGGCTTGTTCACTCTGATACACTCTGTTCCCTCGCTCTGATAGAGGTGTAACAAAGTATGTTTAGGAGTCCCTAGGAAACAGCTCTGTGGAGCTGAAGATAATGTGCGCTCATGTGTCTGTCTGTGGTGACTGCAACCTGGTGAGGAGTTCTCTGTTTCTACAGGCACAAATTCCAGAATGAAAAGGTACCAACTCTGAGAGAAGCTGTTTTGGAGTCATTGCGTCACAACCTTATAATCTACTTCGATGTCAAAGGCCATGCAAATCAGGTACCACTTATTGTACCAAAACACCTTCCTTCACCCTTTCTTTCAGTTTCTAGACTGCTTTATTTTTTAAACTGAGATGTATGGTACAGTCTCTTGACTCATATGAGACTGGGTCTGCTGTTTGTGTCTTCCAAAGTTGGGCTGGCAAAGCAAAGACAACACCCATTCCCTTGTCCCATCCCATTGTCCCAGGAAGCTGCAACTTACAATTAGCATGTGACTACTGTAAGCACTGAGTCCAGCCCACAGCACCTCCATGAAGCAAAGCAAGGTTAATTTCCTGCCTCTACTGAGGGCATCTTGCAGCAAATCTTCATCCTCTAGCTAGGGATCCTGCTTCTCTAAAATCAGTGTTACTGAAGGGAGATACAGGTGATCAATAATTCACATTTTATGGAATTGAGACCTTTTTTTCCTTTAGCAATATGTGGAAATACATTCATTTCCCCCTAGGCAGTACTTCAGAATTTTATCCCCAGTGTATTTAAGGGTGTTTCAGACACTGAAAACACTACTGATTGCTGTGAGAAGACTCCTGAAAAGGACTTCTGATGACAAAACTAAAATGCCATTTGTGTTAATAGCATAAATAAGTTGCTGATTTTCTTCTGCCCCCTTTCCATTTCAGTCTTGTTACACAAAACAGGAAAACATTTTTTTTAAGGTGATTTTGTTCTAAAATGACTTGGAAGTGTAAATATGAGTGTATGTCTAACTATACCATCTGTGTGTATCTCTAATTGACAGGCAGTTGATGCCCTGAAACAACTCTACCAGGAATTTCCGTCCTTGTATGACAGCAGCGTTGTCTGTTCTTTCACACCAGATGTTGTTTATAAGGTGATGTTTCCTAAAAGTTTATTTTGGAGTGGGGTTTTTTTGTAGTTCTGTCTGGGAATTTCAGTGAGATACAGAACTCCCAGTTCCAGGTGACTTTTGGGTTGTTAAAATTGCCAAGACTTTCAAAAACAAGTGATGCATAAGTCTCCTGCGTAATCTTATTAGATCACTCTGTGCTCATTAGATGTATGTATTGTATGTCTACAGCCCTTCACTACATTTGGAAAGTTATGCAGGAAAAAAAAAGTGGCTTGCTCTTGCAACTGGCATGGGGCCAGGTATCTGTTAAACCCCACATTTTGATGTAAATGTAGCCTATTTCCAAATATGTTCCCTAATTCTCATTGCTAAGTCCACTTAGCCCGTGTGCTTTATTTCACAGCCTGACTGTTCTGTAATGTCTTTAACATAAGAGCAGGTGTTTATTCTACTACATTTTAAAGAAAAAACAGTAAAAATATCATAAACAGCTGTCTGAAACTCAGAGTTACAGAAGGCTGTAGCAGGGAGAAGGTGCAGGATTCCGGTAGAGCAAACGCAAGTTACCACTTCATATCCAACCTCTCCCAGTTCATCACAGCCTGGCTTTTGTATGAATGACAGCCTTTCCCCCTTGATCTTCCAGATGAGACAAGCTGACAAAGATGTTGTAACAGCTCTAACACACAGGCCTTGGCTCCTGAGTTACTCTGGAGATGGGACACCGCGGTTTTCCGCCTTCTGGAAACATTATTTGTATGTGATGGTGGACGCCATCCTAGATTGGAGCCTACACAGCTTCCTCTGGCGACTCTGTGGGGTTTCAGGTTTCCTCATCCAGAAAGACTTTGTTTCTCCGTAAGTCTTACAGCTTGCTAATTTATCAGGAGGCCGTATCATTCTATGAGTATATCAGGGAGGAGTTAACATAGTATATGTTAATCAATAAGTTCCATTCAGTGCTGTGTAAGGCTGTTTATGTAGCTTCTTTCCTGCATGCTGTTTAATTATTTTAAGCCTTTATCTTTTCTACTCTGTATCTCTTAGATCCTAAGTTTAATCTCAAGGGGAAAAAAAAAAAACCTTGCTTTTGCCTATTTACAGTAATAACACACAAAAAGACAACATTGGAAAAAGTGACAGCCTGTCATTCTTGAAGCAATACTGATGTAAGACTGAAACTCAGTCGTAGCCTTGGCACCATCTGCTTTAAGCCTTTCTCTCACTTTGTCTTTGTTGCTTGCAGAGAATACGTATCGCAGTGGGCTTCCAAAGGGATTCAGGTGGTTGCCTGGACAGTGAACACGTTTGCAGAAAAGAGTTACTATGAAAACGTCCTTGAATGCAGCTACATCACTGACAGCTTGCTGGAGGACTGTGGGCCTCACTACTAGACGCGTGCTTTAGAGACACTGCTGCGGGTCTGAAGTCACCAGCAAGAGAGATCCACTGGTGCAGATGTGACCCCTAGTGATAGTTCTGGGAAGAAGACTTTTACTTTTGCTGCATGGACACATCTTGAGAGCAGGAAGCCCCGCTGTTGCAACTCTGGCCAAGGCTGTGGTACAGCCATTTGCAGTCTGAAGGATCGCGCTGTAACGCCAAAGGATCAGATCCAACGAGCTCACTGGGCCCTGCCATGTCTGTGCAAGTTGTGTTGTAGTTCTCAGTCTATTCCTTTGTTTTGTTTAAATCTTAGTGATCAAGTTGTGATAGATATCCTCCTTGGCAATTTTGAAAACTTAAAATCATGGTAGTTTAGACAGTTCTGTTCTACAACGGTGGAATAATTGGAGGTTGATTAAAAAACATCTATGTTACTGTTCTCATAAAATAACAGTGCCAAAATAAGGGTGAATTGATTTCCCTCCCACTGCATGGAGAGAGAGGGCTGTGCTTCAACATGACAAGATAGGCAACTTTCCATGGGCAGTGGGAAGCCTGGGAGAGTTAATGATTAAAACTTGAATATCTTCTGGTCCTCCAGACTGTTCAAAATAACAGGATCTTAAGGGTTGGAAGAGTCCTTGAGAACCAAGGGAGGATAGAAAATCATGTCTTCTAATGACACAGCGCACAAAATATTTCTAAAAGAAAGCTATTTATCAAGTGCTGGTAGCAGAACAAATAAGAGACATTTGGGCTCTTTGCTTGTTGTTTGCATGAGTGAAGGCCACGCACAAGGATGGAGGGGAAATTTGCAATCCAGATTTAACTTGAAGGCAGGAAGGTCTGCACTTAATTAAGTGTCTAATAGCTCACAAGAATGGAATTCTTTATCAGCTGTGCACCAGTAGACTGATGCATGTTCTAACAAGTAAAACCCCTGGGAATTCTCCTCAGCACCAGGAACAATTCTGACTCCACTCTGGAGGGAGCAGGTACTAGAAGACAACAGCAGGAACAGAAAATACCTGTGGAGCCAGCCCTGACATAAGTCAGAGCACCTTTTCTCACTGGCAAATGTACATGGAATTACCAAGTTTAATAATTTTAGAAGAAAGCAATAGCACTCTCAATAGAAATGAGGAATTTGAGCACATAACTGAATGGTTACAGGCTGCAGGTTTATCTCACAAGCCCCCCTAGCCTGCAGCTGCAGCAGTGTGTGTTTGAGCAGAAGCACGAACCACTTAAACATAAGGAAAAACTATTTCACTGTGAATGTGGAGTCTCCTTCCTTGGAGGTCTTCAATAACTGTCTGGACATGTTCCTATGCCACCTGATCTAGGTGAACATGCTTCTCCAGGGGGGTTGGACTGGATGATCTCTAACTGGCCCTTCCAACCCCTTCCATTCTATGATAAGCCCTAAGAAAGAGTAGTAAGGAGGTGAGCTTTCCTATCAGGGTGATGAGAGCCTCTTCATCTACCTCACGCTACCACTCAGTCTTCTGGTGTACAGCCTACAGCACATGTATGTTAAGCCCTCGACCAGTTGCTGTCCAGCTCTTTCTGGAATGCTAGAGCCTCAAGATGATGCTGCATCCCACAGGCACTGCCCCTGTACCCCTCAGAAAACCAAATGACCTTCCTAGCCTGAGTCCTGCTCCAAAAGTCCTTTTCATGCTCCTGCTGGGACTGTGAAGTCATGGCCCTGGCTGCAAACACCAGGCTCAAGTGCAGAGCCAGGATCCACAGCTTTACATGCAGAAAAACATCAAATTGATTCTCTGGTCTCATAGTGTTTGTAAAGTTTGTACTTTTTTCTGTGCCTTTGGTGGCTGGTTTTGGGTTGTCTTATCCTAAATTATGAGCATGAGGACAAAATGTGCTTCTTTCCTAAGGCACTTCTATGTCCAAAGCAACAAGTGAAGAATAAACCAGGCAGTAGTAAAAAATGGGCTTAAAAAAAAAAGAGTAAATAAATTTCCATGGCAAAATTATGACTTTGAATAAACAGAAGCTGCATCAAGTGTCTCAAAGCTGTCTGATAAAAAGAAAATATCAATTGTGTTACTTGCACTTTATCCTTTACTGGAAAAGATATGTATAAACTCTTTGTTTACAAGCAGTGGTTTTACACAGATGAGAACTTTTACGCGTACTCTTAAAAAAAAGCATTCTGATAACTTTTAACATCAAAGCTGCTTTTGAGTGACTGTAATAAACTGTAAAAATGGCTCAAAAATGTAAATAGAATAGAAACTTAACCTGGTTCACACAAGTTACTTTGCAGCCATTACAATGTCTCGGTCATTAAAGCAACTGCACTTTAATTTCCTCCTATCTTTATTTGGACAATGCTTCCCTTTTGGTGGGTTTGGATCAGATCAAAGCAGTTTGAACAATGTAACTGATAAAAAAAATCCCTGTTTTTAAACCAAAGCTTTTATTTACAATTAGGCACAAGTTTCCTTATATTTAGTCAAGAGCAAGTGACCCACTGTGGAGGGATCCTTACTGTAGCAAGGCAAGGGCCAGTCCCAGGACCAGAATATCACCTCCAAACCAAGCACGGGATGTTTCCTACCGTAGTAATAAGCTGCAGTCAGGACACGTTTTGCAATCTGTTCTCATTTTCTTCCATTTGAGGGTAAAAAAAAGGAGTCTGAATGGTTCTTTCAGCCACTAGCGCAAATGAGTATTGCCTCCTGCAGAACATCAGTCGCTGAGTTCACCTTTACAGTCGGTTCTGACCTCTCACAGTTGAAAGTCACCGTTGTCTCCTTCACGGCAAGCGGCTTCCCTGGCGCGCAGAGCGAGCGCCAGCGCCTGTGACACGCCGGCACGGCTGCTGGGCTGTGGCGGCTCCACGGCTGCTGCTCACAAAGGAACCAACATTAACTTCATCACTAACAGCCACCTCCACGAAAAAAAACCCCATGCTGTTTTAGCTGTCTCATCTGACGTGTATTTGGCATGTTTATAGCAAGGATAAACCAAGCTACCACGCATGTTTCCACTGCTGTTTTGATTCCAGACGTACAATGTCCCAGGGACTCCACATCTCCTGAGAGTCACACCAGGATGAAGAGCATATCTAATGCAATGCAATATTCTTGCCCTTGGTCGCTCCTGTGACACCAAATGGCTCATTTACCCAAAGAAATTCAACTGTCTGGTACACAGAAGCTTGTGAGCAGTCTTCAGAAGTCACCACCAACATAGCAACAAGCTACCACCAAGCACAGCTGATGGAAAATGCTTACCCCAGAAAACTGGCCTTTTTGTTTTGTCTTTACACAAGGTACTAAACCCCTGTGTCTCTTACACCAAACTGTTACATGTTGCCTTTGTACTACATTGAACATTCTGAGCTGAGCCTCTAAGAGCTGCTGTCTGTGTTTGGCACGTGCATGTCCTTACCTGTGGAGAAGCCAGTCCCCCTCGACATCCCGGCAGAATAGGGATACTGAAAACAAAATTCACAAGCAGATTTAGGTCAGTGTTTCCCCTGTGTGTCTGTCATCTTGTATTTAAAAAGATACCAGTCAACTCTAACCAAACCGTACTCTGCAGATCTTAAGCTCCACGGAAACCCATGACCATTCCAACAGCTATTCTATATCCCTACCTGCTCAAATGAATCTTTACCATCATTTCTATTCATACAGGATGACGTCTTTGTTCAACATATGCCTCTTGTCTATATTATGCCCCAGGTTCTATACAAGGAAATGCAGCAGAGACTTCCTTCTTTTGACCACCTCACCTCGTCATAGGATGCGTTTGGATTTCTGTCAAACACCCTTCCTGGGTAGTCTGGCACTTGCTGGGCAGGGTGCCTGGGTGGGCGGTGTGAAGAAGAGCTTCTCTGAAAGACAGAATATTTGGCATTAGCAGTACTATATTCTGGCTTCCAATCATGACTTTATGAGCAGTGCTACTCGTACTCAAGGCCATTACTCTAAGTTAAGGGAGATGGCTCTTCTGTTGGATCCACAATAAGATTATTCTGGCATCTCCTTTTGAAATCTGACCTGAACAACTACAAGAATATCCACATTTTGCAGGCTATCAAACCCTCTCCTCAGGAGTTCCAGCTGGGACCCTGGACACAGCCACAGGGTTCTCTACTGTTTGTAAAAACCCAGCACACAGAAAATGCCCACTCACTTTAAGCTCCCATTGTGATTATTTGTTTAACACATTAATGACAGCCAGTCATACAGGGGGATTTGTTTGGGGTATTTTGGAGAGATGGAGGGAGGGGAACCCAACAAACCCTTTTTCCTCACCAGTATGGAGATCAATGAGATTTTGCTGCACACAAAAACAGTGCACAGCAGCTACGTGTGCCCATTTTAACACTAATTTGATGGCTCAGCAGGCAAGACTGACTTCAAAAATACATTAAAATACAATAAAGTTTAAAGACATTAGATTTGTATCTTGATTTTTGTATGGGATTTAAAATGGAATTATGTCAAAGCTCTCTGTTTTACCACACAAACCATAAACCTCTAGGGAAATGCAGAGTCAGGTGAGGAAGGCAGCCTCTCAGTCTAGCAAGGTTGAAGTATGGCTGCACCCTTTAGCTACCATCACTGCACACCCAGATTAGGAATATTTTCTTACTATTCCATAACAATAAAAATAGCATTGAGGGCAAGGTCTTTTCTGTATCATTACCAAGTTCCATTCCAGCCTGGACCCAATAGTTAGGTAATTTCCATGGTACTATTCTGCTGTCTGGATTTAACTAGTGATCAATCAACTTAAGTTTTAAATACAGACATATCTCAAAATGGCAGCCTATTTGCAAGGCTACAGGAACCTCATGAAATTGTACTAAGCATGAAACTGGAACAGTAGAATCTGGACTATCCAACTGACCTGCTGGCCTTGTCCTCTTGGCACAGACGGGTTTTGTTTTGTCCTTTGCAGCACTTTTAGTTTTTCAAGTAAAAACTTCTTATCTTTTCCTTCCTACAGTCAAGACACATATGATCATTAGCTGGAGTTAACTAATCATTTTTGAAAGGTTCAAGACCTAAAGAGTAACTATTGACCAGAACAACCATTTAATTCCTTTTATTCTGAAATAATATGTTTTGAGAAGGAGCTGCAGCAACACAGCTTGAAGGTAAAATTATTTTGCAACAGCTCTATTTCCCCAAATTTCACAGGAGGGCTTCCCACCCTCCCTTCAGCTCTCATAGGAAAAGCACATTACAGCTCCACAATAACAGGATGAAACTATCAACAAGGAAGCCAATTCTTTTTTAAAATGAAACTGAAAGTGAAACTTACATTAATAAGTTGCTTACGGAAACGTTTGGTCATGATCTTTCTTCCTTCTATTATCTGCCAGTAAATATAAGTAATAATTCTAAACAAGAAAAAAAAAGCAAACACAGAGTCCAACATATGAGTACTCATATCCACCAGTATTTCCTTCTACTCACTGCCTAAACACAAAATTACCTTGATTATTTTATTCATTAAAAGATTTCTATACACCTATCTATACATACACACACGTATATATAAACTATGCATACAATTACGCGTGGAATGGCAAATACATTGAATCACTTAAAACATGTTCTTGGAAAAGACCCAAAGGTTTATAGACTTGTATTCAAGATGACAGGTGCCATTAAATTAAGTCAGCAAAATTAAGTCAGCATTTCAGATAACAAATAGGAACCTCATGCACTTATCAAACTTTGTGTTGTTAACCTGGACACATACCTGGAACTTAAATCCCAACACTGAACAATTATTGCCTCTAGGCTAATCCTGGGAACTTGTTTTATGAGAATAGGTTTGGGCTCTTGAGTGTCTGCATGGCCCACACTAGAAACATCAAGCAGTACAGCAACAACATCAAACTCCACCAACGGGCACAGAGCTTAATGAGCATGGCTTTGCCAAAATCATTTACTTCAGCCAAAAGCTTAGTGTATGAATGTACCTGAGATTAGCTGGAAAAAGACTGCAGCCTACTTCTGAGCATTTCCCCATATGGTGTGCTCACTTGAACATGCTGCTTGTGCACCACCACAACCCTCCATTGCAGTGACCCTGTGGTAGCTCAGCTACTCCTTACATGCGACCTGATCTAGGTGAACCTGCTTCTGCAGGGTGGTTGGACTAGATGATCTCTGGAGGTTCCTTCCAACTCCTACTATTCTATGATTCTATGGTCTCCTCTAATGACTTAAATGATGAGAAATAGTCAGAAAAGACAAAGCAAACATCTCGAAGACTTCTACTTTTTATGCTCAGGTTCCTATTATAGATCTGGCCTGTACTGCCTGTGCTTGTGAAAGCTTGTTCTTTCCCTACTGATTTATTCACCTCTGGGAAAAAAAAAAAAAACCCAAAACATTGAGTCCTGCCAGCTGTATGCAGCAGGTTCCCTTTTGCTGATATCCCTAAAACTAAGAGTGCCAGTGGTAAGATCTGGAATCTAGGCAACAGTAAACTAGAAACATTCAATTAAAAGCAGCATATCCTAAGGTTAGTCTAAATCTGGTTTTTAAGGCACTTTGACATTCTAACACAAAGGAACACGTTTTATAACTTCTTTGTGTACTGCAAATGCATGAATTTCCCATCTATTAACCACTTCTGATGCTTTAAAATGCACTTTGCCATCCTTTTTAGGAAGAATGGCTATGCCATAGACATTTATTTTCCACTTCAGGTCATTTTCGTTAGCAGGTACTTACAGGACAATAGCAGTGAGGACAAAGAAGAAAAGTTCACTACTGATTAAGTTGTGGTAGATCCACACTACCCATTTTGAGGCAGTGTAATTTTCCAGTATTTTTATCCACTCGGAAACTGCAGCATACATAGAAGGCAAACCTCTGAAAGGACCACATGCTTCCGAAGGTTTCAACCTGAAAGTGTGAGAAAACTACTTAAAGCTTCAAATGTTAACCACTGATTTAGTTACTATTGCAATTTCATACATCTGGATGCTCATCAGTTTGCTATAGCCTTCTGCTTTCTTCGCACCCTCAGGGAACTTCCATGACTTGTGTTTGATTTTTAGCTTGGCTCACTCTCCAGCCGTTAAAATGCCCACCCCAGACTATGCAGAGAGAGATGAAACGTGGCTCTGTAAACACAACCTTGACCTAAGCGTAGCAAGTCAATCACTTCAGTGCAAACTACAGCAAATTGAAAACCTAGATTTTTCAAAGTTTCATTCCAGGTGCTTAAGGGAACCATCATTTCACCTTGCCCTGGAGGACACGAGTCACTATAGATTGTCAGTAACAACAGTATATGGTGAACTAAGGCAGACTATAGCAAGAATTAACATTTTCAGGTAGACTGAAATACAAAAATGTTGTTTGCCTTGAAACTGAACCACCGCAGACAGTCTGAAATTCCCACTTGCCATCTGGAAATGTTTGCTCTGAAATATTCCATCCCACCTGGCTCTGTGTGTAGCCAGCTGTTTTACTAAATATTGAAATCACGGGGCTGAGAATTGTTAAGAAATGGAAAAAGGGTACCCATGCTGCCCTCCTTACTGTGCCCAGAGTAACAGGGACATAAACAAAGGGCCTTTAAAATACCGGTAACAACCAAGATGCATTATTGCAGAGGCCAGCACTCCCTGCAAGAAGAGCCTTTGAAGTCTGTAAATAATCCAGACGTTCACCTCAACTGAGTTTTCCCAGTTGTTTCTCCACTGTAGACCCAGAATGGAACCACAAACTTAAATGCAACTTCGTTTCTCCTTCCACTTTCTTACTGACAAGTTACTGTGTTAACCATGTTCTTGCAAACTCCCTGAGGATGTCTTGTCTCAGACTACAGAACATCTCCCAGACACCTCAGTCCTTCCATGAGCAACTAATACAGCTTCTTCTATAATAAAATACAGATTCCTCTGGTTGGTATCAGGTTACACAACATAAAACTGTAGACTTGAATGGCAGTGGTCTTCCATACCTCCAGACAGTGACTCCAATGACAGACAGAACTCCAACCAAGGAAGGGAAGAACAGCAGGAACATGAAGGATGTTGACATTTGAGCAGTTCTCCAGACTTTGCGAGGGGGTTGGCAATTCATCAGCAGACTGACCTTTAAAGAGATGAAGGTACATTGACTATTGGAATGGTGTTACCTGCCACTTGAACTTAGTTTAAGTTAATCCCAATCAGTTTCAGATGGAGGCAATTGCTGGAACAGCATCTACCAAAAGTTTCCAAGAATTTCTTTTATGAGAATTTAATACATATACTGAAGTTTTAGAAAACTTTGAGAATTTTCAACAGTAAGGGGCAAAATGAGGTTCTGATGGGTTCTTCAGGACTCTGTTGGGTAGCATTTGTTTTTGTAGCATACACAAGCCACAGTTCAGGGAAGTTTGAATCAATTTTTCTAGCTACAGCTTTGTTCTTCTACATTCAACACTTTAGACTTTTCAATAACCTAACAATCAATCATTTAGCCATATCGATGAGGCAAAGAATGCTGAAAAGAAAAATTTCCACCATGATCTTTAACTGAATCACCCTGCTTATACTTGCATAACTTGGGGGCCGAGAGGCATTGCTGAGGAGAAGGCAGGAAGCCAAAGTCACAGCCACGGGCTCGGTGTCTATATTGACATATCACTGGTACACTGTTAATTCCCCGGCCTTTTTTCTCTCCCTTCTCTAACTGTGCTCTTAACTCCTCCTATAACCCTTCCACACTTTTCCCCTCTTCATATTTCACAGGTTTGCAATTCAAGGGTGTGCATCTTCGCCTACATTCCTGTAAAGCAACCCTCCCCACCAAACCGATTCAACCAAACTGCTCCCCTAAACACAAACAAAACCCTCACAACCCCCAGACAGAACTGGCACATTAGCTCAATAAACTCTGCCCAGATGCCAACTGGTGCAAGTTTATGATGAAAACACTTGCAACTTGTTACCTTTTTCACATAAAACACTATAGAAAATGAAATCATCTGGATAGCAGGCAGCAGAGGTGAAAAGAGGATACCGATCCTACAAGAAAGGATTATAAAAAAATGGTTAAATCTTCACTAGTCACTACAAAGCTCCCAGTGCACTGAGAGCAGAAAATACCACACTAACATTATACACAGTTGGTATTTGGTTTTTGGAAAGGTAATTATATTAATATGGATCCTGTAAGAGCAAGTCAACCTTGAAAAATATGCAACTTCAAAATACCTACACACACATCTGCAAAACTCTTCTATAATTGGAGCAATGTTATTCTTAGAAATAAGGCATCTTTTCCAGGGTTTAATACTATTTCAACAAGAACCCCATTCCAGTGGGGAAGTAAGCAAAACTCTAGGATGTTCCTTTTAGGGCTTTCTCCCAGACCAGGTGGCCACTGGATAAACTACTGACTATGGTTATTCTTATTACCTGCATAATTACAAAGAGAACTGACAACACACAATCCTTACAAAGGCATTTAGTATGTCATCTCTCTTGGGCATTTCTCCTGTTCAATCCCCCACGATGGAAAGCACCCAGAAATGTCAGAATAAGAATGTTCCATAGTGTCACCAAGTGCAAATGTAGTTCTGGTCATAAATATAACACTTACCAAGTCAAAGTTTGTGCATAGATCAAGTCTAAAACATTCCGTCCAATGTCAAATTCTGGCAGCCCCAGACTCACACAGACTGTAGTTCCAACAATTCTGGGTGAAAAAAAAACCCAAAACAAACCCATGACCAAACTCACAACCACAGCATAGTAGCATTTGTTAAATGATAAAAAAACTGTCCACAAATGACCTCCTGAATACAAGCATCAACAACAAACTGTTTAGGGGCTGCATGAAGTACATGTCATGCAAAGCAGCCACAGCTCATCCGTCAGACAGCACATGAAAAATGAAACACAATTTGACAAAAGCAGGTTCCCATAACACATGGCAGTGCTGAAGCAAGACCTAACATATTTTTTGTGTAACAAAAAAAGAGGAAAAAAATTAAGATTTATAATGATATCGGCAAAGTATGCTTATGCTGAAACAATTGAAATGGTAAGTTGCCTCGGTACAAAACCGTAACAACTTTTTAGAGTTCTTGAGTCTTGAGAATTTTCAGCCTGTTAAAAAACTGAACCTTGCAGACTGACATTTTAATACATCCTAAAGTATATCCTACTTCGAACTGACAGAGGTTGCAAGTAGCTGAGACATACACAGGTAAGCAAGTACTCAGAGGACCAATCAGATCTTTTCATCATTTCATTTTCCCTGAGCTGGGGAGATTCAGTTTTTGCTTGCTGCAGCAGAGACAATAAAGATTTCTGTAACTATCCCATCTTGCATCAAATATAGGTCTTGGTACTACCTTAACAACTGCATCAGCAAAACAGTTTCAAGGCTGGGCTTTCAGGGTGTTACTCTGAGTCCATACAAACAAATACAAGCAATTGTACTTTAAACATGTCATCAGAGCTGACATCACAGATTTAGTACTGTGACCTTTTGCTGGGAGGCGGCTTCTTATCTGAACAGGATGGGAACAGGAGGAGGATTAAAGTACATTGACAAGAGCTGTGGAGGGAAAGTGTTCAAAGGACTTCTCAATGTTGTTTTGTGTTAATTTTATATAAAGTTAACAAAGTCCTACCTTGTAAACCAGTTTTGTACACAACACATGCAAAGGGCAAACAATGGATCTTCTGCACAAGTGTGGCCAGGAACCCTAAGTGCTCTGTAGAGCACTTGAATACACTGCTACCTCAAATTACAAATGATGTTTGGCAATAGGAAGGTACACACAGCAGAAGTCAGAAGTAAACAACCTTTTGCTTATGTGCTTAGCTGTATTCATGTTCAGTTAAAAACACTTTCTCACCATGCTGCAGGACTCTACCCTTGAGAGTCACATTACATCCTTAATAAAACTGATTTTGAAACTTGTGGGTAGAAGTTTAAAAGAGTGACAGGTGATTCCATCTCCAAAGGAAAACAGGACTCACTGGGAGAGCAGAATGGTACACACTCCGACCTCCTAAATGTACACAAGTCATGTACCCAGAGACTACACTTGGCAGAGACACCTTAGGGAAGGCTTCAGTGGTGCCACAGCCATGCTTCTGCTAGACTTCTCCTTTTTATCCCATTGGAAAAAAGACTGTGTCTTTGGTGTCTTTGGTTAATGAATAAATACAACCAAGATTAGAAAAGTAATACTCACCTTCGCAAAAACTCTCCAAAGAAAGAGCCAAGCAAACAAAATATGAAGTCAACTAGAACAAGACGATAGATATCTTGGCCAATCAGAGTTTCCCAGCACTATAAGAAGTGGAAGGGAAAAAAAACCATATCTATAAGTCAAAAATCATGTGATTCTAACATTGTTTCCAAATGCTTGGACATCTAAAACCTGGGCTACAGATTAAAGATTTGCTAACAACCTGACTAATTATACTTGACCTCCCACTGAAGAATGTAACAAACCAGCCATGACCTGAATTGGGCAATTCATTTTTTTCGTACAGTTCATTTCACAGAATCATATAATTGTTTTAGCTGGAAGAAACCTTTAAGATCAAGTCCAGCCTTTGTCCGAGCCCTGTCAAGCACTAGACCAGTTCCCTAAGTGCAACATTCAACCTTCTCTTAAACCCCTCCAGGGACGGTGACTCCAGCACCTCCCTGGGCAGCCCATTCCAATATCTGACAACCCTTTCAATAGAGAAATTCCACCTCATATCCAGCCTGAACCTCCCCTGGTGCGACTTGAGGCTGTTTCCTCTTGTTCTAATGCTTGTTCCTAGGGAGAACAGACAGACTACTGACTCACTACAACTTCCTTTCAGGCAGTTGTAGAGAGTGAGAAGGTCTCCTCCGAGCCTTCTTTTATGCAGGCTAAATGGCTCCAGATCCCTCAGTTGTTCTTCATGAGACGTGCTCCAAATCCTTTCCTAGCTTGGCAGCCCACCTCTGGATCCTCTCCAGCACCTCAGTGTCCTTCTAGTAGAGAGGGGCCCCAACCTGGACACAGTATTTGAGGTGAATACATCTAAAGATGCTAATAAAAAAACGTTGGGGTGGCAAATTCAGCTTTCACAGATACTACATGTACTTCTCTTTGCTGGAGCAAGTCTGTTATCAAAGCAGCTCCTAACCTGGCATTGTAAGTCAAAAACTTGCATTTTTGAAACTTTACCTGTGACTCAGATACAGCCACAATATTAAGCCAGTAGTGGCACAGTACTCCAATAATTGACATTTTCAGGATGACATTTCTAAAACAAAAAAAGTAACAATTACTGCACTGATAATCCTTAATCTCACTGGAGGGAATGATGGCAGGATGACCCTTGGTTAAGCTTTGTTACACCCTCTTACAAGAACAATAGTATTGCAGAGTGCCAGGACTAACAGGAGCTCTCCAGGGAGCTTAGGTGCAGTGTTATTCTATCATGCTGGCAGAAGAGGAGCTGGCCATGACAACCTTGGCACAAGCCTCTGCTAAACAGGCTGCTGCTTGGGTGTGTGGGCTGCAGAGGTGAGGAAGGTCTGAGGGGCACCTAGGGGTTATGCAGTGTTAATTCCAGGCATCTGTAAGACCTCCTCACTCCTCTCTCCACTCCTCCTCCAACAGCCCAGAGGCTATCTAGTGAAGCTACAAACCAAACCAAGCTCAGTGTCACAGTGTGCCTGGTTGAGAGGGAAACAATCTCTGTCTTCATGCAGAGATGTAACACTTCAAAAAGCTCACAGAAGACAAACAAAAGATAGAAGGGAAAGTGGACAGAAGCCTTTGGAAAAGATGAGTTCTTTTCCATAGCTCATTACTGCCCATCACACCACCTAGACACAGCTTTCTGTCAAAAAGAAGAGTCAGACAACTTCAGGCAAAAAGCACTAAGAGGTAGTAGCAACAAATACCTGGCAATAGTGACATATATCTGGTATCCAGGGGTGTGAAATCTCTCCAGATGTCCAAGCCACGAGTAGAAGAATGGGACAAATGTGTTGAGAAGAGACGCAACGACAGGCAGCACCAACGTGGCAGCTTGGCTCTCTTGGTCATGTTTTTGCCCTTTCACAAACAGCTTAGAGAGAAAAAAACAAATAAAAAAACCAACACTCCAAACAACCCCAACTTAGAGCGTTAACCAAGCTGTGCCCACAGAGATGTCACCCAACACACCTCCCTGTAACATCCTCAGGCTACAGTCTATCACAACAACCCTCTTCCCTTCCTCTGCTTTTCATCAGGAGTGAAAGCCCCAGCTTAAATGCAGCTCCTAGGCAAGGAAAGGCAAGCCTTGTTGAGGCTGCTTCTTGGCATTTCTTCCAAGATTATCACCTGCACTATCCGTAAGCTAGTCATGAGCCCACTCAAGCAGCTGCTGGGGCAAGGGGAAAGATTTGCTCAGCCCCCTCAGGGTCCTATGCTCTTGCCATAGTCCCTAGTGGTGTGAGCCTTTGCAAACCAGATTTTAGGTACAGTGGAATTTGTGTCTGCATTGGCAGAATCAGCTATGCTTCCCTACAGTCCCGGGAGTGAACAGACCACTGCTTGCACTACAAGATACCCTGTGGAAAAACACCTCCAAAACCAGACTGCAAAGTCTGCCCTTACCTTTAGGTTATTAATGGCGAGGAAGTAAACACCAGAACAAGCAGCTGCTGCTGTTGCCAGGAAAGCAAACCAAGAGGCAAGATGAACAACAATACGTATAACTCGCTCTCTTACAGAAAGATTTAGAACTTCTTTGTTTACTTCAGTGAAGCCTTCCTGCAAGAAAACAACTCCTAATCAAGAATTGCTTCATCAATAGCATCAAGCAAAACTTGTTTCAAGTAACTACTTGAGAGATGCAATGAAATATTATTTATCCAAAAAGATGGGCAGAGCAGTATCCTGGGAACATTCCCTGGACAACTTTGTGTTCCTGTCCTAAAAGTTTTTTCTCTTAACAGTAACATTGTATTTCACAGATATTACAAGCCTGCCTTTTTGTTTATAAAATGGTTAAATAGCAGGAAGGAAAAACAGGAGAAATATTCTGTTTGGCAAATATTTAATAGTCACAAAGATTCATTCAGTAGAACAGAAGCACACAAATATTTATATGCAGCTAGAAGAGAAAAGAAAAGCAACTAACTAAGCCAACTCCAGGAGCTCAAAGCAAATGAAACTGAATAGTCAGTTAGATTGAAGTCTATCAGGAAGAGGATGGGCATACTAAAGTCACTCTGCCACAGACTTGTATGGGCACACACAAATTGGTATGCACAAATAAATCTCTGTCAGAGTGACTGGTGCATGCTAGTTTTGTTCCTTCTTACCCTTTTCTACTTCCTTATACCTTCTGTGTTTTGTACCTTGATTTGTGTGCTGAGATTCTTTTGTTTCAGCTTCACAGCTTTTTCATTAGTTATGTTAAAGTCCCAAGTGCAGAGAAGTTTGCTGGCATTCCCAGTGTATATCTGAATGCTAATGAAGTTCCTGCAGAAGGATTTTGCCATGCTGCAAAGAAAATTAAATTTCTGAGATGCATAATGGGGGAATACATCAAGTCTGGACAGCAGGGCAAGAAGGGAGATCAGTTTTTCTATCCCATCCCAAGGACCTATGTTAGAGCATGTCATATAAGACAACATGGGAAATACACTTTAATGCAGGAAATTTCCTTTGATTTCTGAAGGCTGCCTTTTGAGCAGAAACTTCTGCCTAAACTCGAGACCTGGAAATAAGGACTTACAGAAATATAGGTAATTATTACTGCCAACCATTGATGGGGGAGGAGGGGGTTGCTGTTGTTTTAGGGGTTTTTTTTTCCCCTTAATATAAGTGAAATAAGAATATATAGTTAGTTTACCTGAACAACAGGATAAGAAAACAGATGAGAAAATATATTCCAACTGTGAAAATATAGGCCAGCTGCATGTTGTAAGATGGACCATTCTTTATTTTCCTGATTGTAGCATTGGTGTAAAAGCCATAGTAGAGCACTGTTTGATGAAAATAGCCCTGGAAAGACACGGACATCATTCAGAATGTTTGCTATCACCTGCATATGGTAGGAGGTATCACCATCTGAAGCCAAAGTAATGGTAGGATCTGTTTCATTCCCTACTGTGAAATCATAGTTATGAGTAATTCTCTAAATATCAGGCCCTGTGTTTTCATTTTGTCAGCTAAAATACTCCATAGTTTTGAGAGCTTCCAGAGGTACACAAATGACTTGTATCCTTCTTAAGATTCATGTGGGATGGTCACGAGCATCCAATACCTTTGCTCGATTTGGTCTTTACTGAAACTTCCTCAAGAGGGAAAGGCTTAATTGCCTCTTTCTCAGGAGCAAGGCTCTGTACTTTGAAAATAAATCAACTATGAAAGGATCAGGAAGGAAGCATGTGACATCACTACTTGTAGCTGAACTCCTGCAACAGTGACTGTACTTTGCAGTTAAACAGCATTACAGCAAAACACAGCTATTTAAAAGCAATTTTAGAAGGAAAAGGTTAAACGTGCTTCCTCCTTAAAAAGATTTTAGCTATGTTTTGAAAAGCAGAGTCTTGTTTATTAACCAGAGGAAAGGAAACCTTTAACAACAATAGATGTGACACTTTTTTTACAGCAAAGATGGGGAAAAAAAGCCTTCTCAGATCACTTAGTTGATGATTTCTAGTAGAGTTAAAACAGTGCAAAATGTTCTTTAAAAAGAGCCTGAGACTTTATTCCCTGAATGTAAGGATATCCCCACAGTGAAAAGATCTTTTTGTTTCCAGGCCCCACTGAGTTCAGCGAGTTGCTACAGAGAGATCTGTGTGCAAAGAATAAAGCTTTGTAAATGAGCAAAATTCACAGGATCACATATGGAAATCTGCACTGTACTTTCAGAAGAAAACTAGTGTGAGAAAAATCTTCTGCTAAAGACTACTGCAGCCATCTCTAGAAGGTCTGGCTTCCTTTGTGTCTCTTCCACTGGTTTCTGAAAGAGTCATGAAAGTCTAGAAATACTGCTCAACACAGCAATCAATTGTTGTGAGATAAATACATGAGAATTAATTCCATTCATCTCACTCCAAGTCAATGTTTGTTGCAGCTTCTTTTTAAAATACATCCTAAATATTGTCCCTAGCCACATAAAATTCTAACTCCAGAAAAGAAATATTAACATCTTTATTGTCAATTTTCAAGTATTTCCTTTGCACACAGTAGTAACACATATCTGTTGTTACACACTTACATCTCCAGTGAACAGCTCCAGACCCGTGAATGAAAGGTTATTTGGTTCTGCTGCAACAAACTGAGGGATTGTGATGAAACTAAAATTTATGAGGAATGAGAAGATGTTGAAAGTTAGCAGCCACTTCAAGAAAATAAAATAAGACAGAACACTTGTTCCAAACTCAGCACCAATGATCTTCAGAGTCTTGTTCCATAACTGCAGCAGGTGAAAATATTCTGCCAAGGTATTTCCAAATCGTCGAAGTGACTGAGTGCAAAAGAGGAGAGAGATGAATCTCAGCACACAGTCTTAAACAGGACTCTCATTCACATAACAAAGACTCACATTTTTTACAGTTCCATTTTCATGTTAAGAATGGATTTCCCCCACTACATGCACTATGACATTTGCTGTTCCTAAGTGCTATCATAATGCAAGTCATCCTTAATGAACATTTCACCAATTAAGTGGTTCTTTGGTAAGTAAAACAAAGCAAGATACCAGCTACCTCTGGAGATGTTGATAACACACGCAGCTAAAGTGGTTTACTCTGTTGTGACTGATGGAGTTTCTGACACTTACCACTACTGGTCCCTGCAGACACTGTGTGCAGCAGGAAAGTCGTGTACTGCCATGCTTTGATTTTTTTGTTATCTCTTTAAGAACTTTATTCCTGTGGAAGAGCAGAGCAAGGGATAACAAGCATTGTAGTATGGGTTTTAAGTAAAACAAGAAGCTAAAGAAGTTGCTGCAAATACAGTTTCACACGTGCACACGAACAGTTAATGGAGATGTTCTGCTAGTTCTGGTTCTATTTAGCTGATACCATGGCTCTTGCCCATGTAATGGCAAGATGATTGAGACCATGTGGGTCTCTTCTGCATGTTTTAAAAGCCAACATCCAAGTTTCCATTGAAAAGAAATGCAAGTCATCATTCATAATCAAACCTCAGTGCCTTGATATTCTGTTTTATATTACCATGAGAGATTCTTCTGATCCAGAGAAAAGACAATGAGTCATCTTTATATTATTTTCCCTTGCAAGATGTTAACTTTTAAAAAGTACTTCAAAAAGTGCTTCCAGTTCTTTCAAATAAACTTTATTTCAAACCAAAGCTGAGCAAACACCCACACCTGAGAGCTAGGTGTTGAAAGTATAGAGCTTGTAAAACTGAACAGATAAACTTTTATTTTTACCTGATCTCTCTCTTTTTTTTCATGGTCTCTGGCATCTTCTGGATTGCTTTAATCCTTTCACTGGTGGACATACTTGCAAGATTTTCAATTAACTTTTCCTCTGCATAAAACCCACAATAAATTCAAATTTGGGGACAACAATACAGTAATTGTCATGTAAAATCTGAAATGGATATAACAACGTTCCCCATTTTCACTGCTACCAAGGTTTGGTGAAGTCTAAAACTTAACAATACAGCCCAGAATACCCTCCACTCCATTAGTACACTAATATGGATGTAACACCAAGTGCTAAAAAACCAAACATAACTTGTCTGTTGCTTGTTTAATGTTAATGCAAAAGGCTGCAATAAAAAGGTAAATAGATTACTGACAAACTCCAAGACTCTGGTAAATTGCTTGATCACTGTTTGACAGTTACATTTCTGTGATGCTAAAATTGACTTGAAATAAAAATTTGTGGTTTATTTATTCTGTAACTTTAGTTGATCTCAGTGCCCAAAGATAGCACTACCTATGAAACAGACAGAACTCTGTTACTTGACAATCAGGATGGTTTTGTACATGTGCAGTTTGATCCTAATCCCAGACACAGTAACTGAAAACAATCCATTAGTTGGTCAAACAAACTGTAATAAAGAGTTTAGCTTTTCTTTCTTCAATTTAACACGTATTCACACTGCACTGTTTCATTTATCATGGGATTTTACTGTGCTAGTAGAACATAAAAGATTAATCACTAGTGTTAACATAAAACCAAGTTGTTCCCCCAACCACAGAAAGTCTGGACATTCAATTCTGGTGATAAACCAACAGCAGTATCAACAACATCATCCTTGTGCAAGATGCTATTTGATATTGAACCACATATAAACTCCTACCTTCATTTGACTCTGGAACTGTATCAAACAGGTTGGAAGAAATCACAGAGATGTCATCAGGTAGTCTTCTGTTGTGTCTCTGAATGAAGCTACCTAAATAATATGCATCATTTATTAAGCCCAGATACTCCTAACAAATTTACTTCAAAAACTCAAATTTCACTTTCACAAAAACAACTTCAAAGTACATCCTTCAATCTTGCTACCTACATGCAAACATATATTCCCCACTTGCTTCTTTTCTTGTCGTGCTTGGTGATCAAATGTAATTTTTCAGATATGCTGGAAAAGAGGTTCTAAGGCCATGGAAAACTGAATCATCTAATCCACTCAGAAAAGTACACACCCATTATTCAAGACTTTCTTCACAGAAGACAGGTCCTTTCTTTAAAAATCATTCCACTGACTTCAGAGGGATTGTTTTAGAAACATAGTCCTGATAAATGACATGCAGCAGACTCCCATATCCCTGGGGCCAAAATGCAAGTGTTCTCTCAACTTTCTTCCATCTAATTATTCAAACATGAGTGACTATATTTCTTAAATGCATCCACCTTCCAACTGTGAAGCCAATGAGTTTAGCCTCAGCTTTCCTCACCTCACCTTCTCAGAAGGCTAATGACCAGTCTGTGCCGTGTTACATCCCCCTTTTGAGCTGGACTTTGGGGTGTGGAAGGCCCCAACTGACTGATGTGCCTGTTAGTTAATGTAGATGGTACAGAGTCCCTCAACTGCATTTACTGTTTGGATTAAGTGGTTCCCTGGTTTTAGTGTCATTTCCACTTTGAGACAACTTCCATTGCAACAATAAAAAAAGAATCAGAAAAAGAAACACGTCTGTGCCTCATCGTGGAGGTAATTCTTCAACTTTCAGCACTCCATCTTGCAAATGCTCTCCCTCTTTCCTATCAGCTACTGGAAGCCATGCATGGCAGTTAATGTTTGCAATGTCCTAGTCCTATGGTCACCCGTGGGGTGAGGAATTTCCAGGTACCTATAAAATTGTGGCTTTTTAATCCAAGATTTAATACAAGATTTTTAATACAATCTTTTTAATACAAGATTTTTGTCAAATTAGATCTTAACTTAAAGATCATATTCTTCAAGATGAAAAAGGAAAAAAAAAAGACTTTCTCACTTTAGGGGCACAGAGAGATGGTTCTCTCAATGCACCTAGGCAACAATTCCAGAAAAGAACTCTGAATTACATCCCAGAAGCAGCATACAGGAACTGAACTGATTGTAACAGAAAAATTACATTATATGGGAATAACTGTTCCTACCCAGAACATGAACAATAAACTACTATGCTCGCCTAAACCAGAACCCAAACTACACTCATCCAAGTCCCCTGTATTTTGATAAATACAAATCTCTGATTACTATTATAGTAGAGACTTCATACAGAGATAATATAGTGACCAATTCACTACAGGCTGTCTCAAAAATGCATTCTACCTTCCTCTTACTTCCTCCTACAACAAGACTCCTCAGATAAAAAAATAAGTTTTGTTTATGCTGTCCGACTTACAGGGAGTTTGGGTTAAAATTGGTAGGCATTATGTCTTTCATTGCTTAAGAAAGAAAGTTCATTGCCTTCAGAAAGATACGGAAATATTCAGCTACAATGACATAGGATAGTAAAAGTGAATGAATGCTTTACAGTTGGTTTTATTAGGTGAAGATCTTCATATCTGAACCAGAAGGCTTTAAAATGTTTGTTATTTTACAGTGAGCAAGACTGATGTTCAATATTCACCACGATCCTTATGACTTACCTTCTGATATACTGGAGATTCTGCGGCTATAGGGGTGAGGGAAGGTGGAAGGTAGTCTGTGTGCCAGTTCTGTCTCAGGCTCAAAGGAAAGATTATCTGTTGAAGGGAATCAGAACTATACAGAAAGCTGTATACTGACATGGATTATTTATATATATTGGCCCTATTGACCAAATACAGCTCTACTACAAACATGGCAATATATCCCGGGGGGGGATATATACTCCTGTATCTCCCTCCAAGGTACATTCTGGTACTCAAGGACACAACAACTCAACATTCCCCCATCTGTTCATACTATACACAGCCCATGGATCTGTTAGTATAACATCTGAACTACTTCTAGGAAAAAAAAAAAAAAAAGAATCCCACTGCTTCCACAAATATGTACAGAGTTGAGCTTTCCAGAGCTGCAGTCTCCCTCAGGACAGAGGAGGTCATTATCTGCTCCAGTGTTTCTGTAGGGGGTTCATATGAGAAATTACATACCCATAGAATTTCCATATGGACTTCTACTTAGGACATTAGCTCTTGGTAAGTCTTCACTGTATTCAGAGTCATATCTCATGGAGGCCATTGGTATGGCCTGAGGGTAATTCTGTCCTCTTCCACTGTGCTCTCCATAGGAGCCATGCAGTGAAGAACCATAAGGGGTCTGGTGAGAGAATGGATTCTTTTGAGAACTCCTCCTGTGTAAGCAACAAAAAAGGAAAACCCTGAGTGCCACAAAAGCTCTCGATAGATATCCTTAATAAAGTGTTACCTATTATCATCAAATTAGAAAACAAACACATTATAAAACAAACTCTGATACCACGAGGTGTTCTGTATTTAGAACTCTAGCACTATAATTCTGATTCAGTCCTCAAGTGAACTAGAAAGACTAAAACTTTTCACCACCTGAAGTTAGCTTGGACTCTTAACAAAACAGGAATAACTGCCTGGAAAATGAGGACATCTAAGGTTAGCACACTGTGAAAACTCCTGGAACTAAAAGATATCTGCGACATTTTGCCATAAATCTCCAAATATATTTAACAGATAAATTCATCTAACATGTAAAAAGCAAACATGCCATTTCTCTTGAATGACACCTTCCTGATAGCAGCTTTAAAAATTTGGTCTGAGAATGCAAACAGAAAGGAGGGATTAAAAGAATTCCACAAATTAAAAAAAAGTTTCTCCTGCACATAGAAATGTGTGGCCAGCAGGTCAAGGGAAGCTATCCTACCCTCTACTCTGCCCTAATAAGGCCACATCTGGAATATTGTGTGTAGTTCTGGGCTCCTCTCTTCAAGACAGAACTTCTGGAGAGAGTCCAGCAGAGACTGTACTAAATAATCATGATTAGGTGACTGGAACATCTCTCTGACAAGGAAAGGCTGTGACACCTGGGGCTGTTCATCCTGGAGAAGAAAAGACTGAGGGGGCAACTTATCAACACTTATAAATATCTAAAGGGTGGGTTTCGAGAGGATGGGGTCAGTCTTTTTTCTGTAGTGTGTGGTGACAGGACATGGGGTAACGGACACAAGCTGGAACACAGGAAGTTCTACTTATAAATAGGAGGATAAACTTCTTTCCTGTGAGGGAACCCTGGCACAGGCTGCCCAGGAAGGGTGTGCAGTCTTCTTCTCTGGAGGCTTTCAGACCTGCCTGGATGTGTTCCTGTGTGACCTGATCAAGGTGAATCTGCTTTAGCAGGAAGTTACACTGGATGGTCCCTAGAGGTCCCTTCCAACCCTGACCATTCTGCGTCAGCAATTAATTTATCCTACATCATAGCCACAACAGTAAAATTAAATAAACTCACCTTCTATCAATTTCCAGTGTCTCTGAGAAGTGGTAGTCTGGATTTTCAAAGGCTTCATTGTAATGATATGACATGACAAGTCCTTGGTTTGGGGGATGAACTTTTCCTTATTTTCGTCTCAAATGGTGCATTAATATGTTCACAGGAAGACTAATTACAGACCTAATTACAAAACAGATGCATATACACACCAAATGAAAAGAAAGGAACTTCATTTTAGCCAGTTTCATATGTGACCTGAACTAGGTGGACCTGTTTCTGCAGGGAGGTTAGACTAGATGATCTCTAAAGGTCCCTTCCAACCCTACCATTCTATGATTCTACGATCTTGGAAGATTCTGCCACCTTGCTAACAAATAACATGAAACAACATAAAATAGGAAACAGTTCTAACTTAGTGCAATTTACCATCAGGAAAATAGAGCTCACCAGAAGCAGCAGGTAAAACGGGAACCAATATATCTCTACAGTAAGTTCTTTACAAAACTAAAGAACTGGAGTGCCACATGAAGGCTTTTGAAACATGATGAAACAGCAAGAAGAAGAAAAGAACTTCTTTCTTTTCTCCTCACACAGGAAAAGCCAAGCACACAATACATTTCCAAAACCAGAGTGGAGGTGAAGTCTGACTCCCTTCTTAATTGGGTCACTGCTATATACAGAGCTGACACTATTTAGAGATTCACTCTTAACAAGGGCTCTTCTAATGACTTGATGTCTTGATCCCTAAATAGGTTTGGGTTAGTATTTTTTCCTCAGAATGCTCTGTTTTAGTCTTAAGCAAACCAGAGTTGGTCAGAGTTTAACAAACAGAAGTCCAGGTGAGTCAGTGAAAAGGGAACTGTATATTTCAAAAACCAAGCCCAAATTAAACAGGCAGCTCCTGCAATTAATCAAAAGTCATGCTCAAAATCACAAAGGAAACAATTTTAAACATTTGTGCTTAAAGGCACCATGCTGAATTTGATCAGCTCTCAAGCTACTCAACCACAGGGAAGGAAAAAACCAAACAATAAAGGACACATCTGTCAAAACTTATCAGACCTTGCTTTTTTTTCTCAGCTCCACTCCTAGAAGT
This sequence comes from Urocolius indicus, assembly GCA_013401255.1. Lineage (NCBI taxonomy): Eukaryota > Metazoa > Chordata > Aves > Coliiformes > Coliidae > Urocolius > Urocolius indicus. Next base: position 560,059 of record WBNH01004161.1, on the reverse strand, counting down.
GCAAAGCTGAATCTCATTTAACTCTACAATCACAAACAAATTTGTTGTCTGCAGTGGTTTTTAGTTGGGATTTTGACTGCAGTAAAGGAAGCATCTCACGAAGAAAAGTATCTTAAAAATGGATAATTGTACCATGTATAGCTTCTGAAGGCTTGTCAAAATCATCTTGCTTTTACATAAGAGGCTCTTAAATGGCTATTGTGTCCTTTACATACCTGAAGATCTTGGAAGACAGACTAAAATCTTGTAGTGACACCCAGTTGTAAAACACTGCCCAGATTTTGCATGCTGACTTGCAAAGAGATTTACATATAAACACAGGTGGTTGACTGAAATCCAAGTCCTGCATTTTATTCAGAACACTGTCCACACTTCCACTATAGCATGATGAAACATATTGTGAGTCCCACACCTTCAGGAAACAGTAAAACAAGCATACCAGGAAATTTGAATATATGGTACCTCACCACCCTCTACTGTTTACAAAAGGGATGGATCACTGCAAACAAGAAAGTATAAACATAATTACCACCTAGGTGAAACTTGTGCTTTTTTTTCAGGCAACAATTTCAGACCTACAGAGTGAGATTCTCCTGTATCCAGAAAAGCAACTAACAGAGCCTCCTCCTATTATCTCCAAAGAAAACCAATAAACACCACTGGAATCTAAGGCTGTTACATAAAAGTGATTGAGAAGTTTAAATCTCCTGAGAAGTAGGTTTTTCTTTGACAGGAACCACTTAGCTCCTGATGATCTTTTGAGAACTAGCTGAGAATATATCTGAAGTTTTGTACAAACTCCTCAGAAACTGGCACATTATGTCCTTAAGCTCAGTTTAAAAGCATGGAGATCATTCCTGAAAAAGGTAATTGTGGTCTTCTGCAAAGAGTTGCTTGGAAAAATACATTTCACCCCTTAAAACTGTTTTCCATTTCAAACAGTAAGGAAAAGCTAAAGAGGAAAAGATTGCTTTCTCAGGGAAAGAAAACTCTCAGACAACTCCCTTTGAAGAGTGTGCAAAATTAGATTTTTCTATTTTTTAACTGGTTTCCTGGGAACCCAACTCAGCCATCCGGAAAGCTGGGAAGCCTGCCAGCAAGGCAGCTAGAAAGCTGACCACTGATCTAAACATTAGTCAACTTGCGTGGTCTTCATTCAAACTGTAAAGAGAATGGATATTTTGAAGGAAGTGTATGGGATATGTAGCACCAGCATTACCCAGAAGCAAGCTGGTAGGAAGAATCAACTAACTCTGTCAATCAACTTGCAGTACAACCAACCAGAAGAAACATACCAGCCTGACTAAAAATACACTCATTACTTCTTTCTCTCACCTATTTTAAAGACCTCTAGGCATATCCCTAAAGACTTGATAAGACATCCAAATAAGTCCAAGACAGAGAGTCTATCAGTTCCATCATTACCTGCTTCATTTGATGCCTTCAGATGTGCTTTTTGCCAGGATTTCTATGAAAACTCACAAGGACACTGTTACACTGAATAATACTGAACCCTAATACTGAACCCAGCATCTGAAGCAACTCTCTCTTTTTCTACTCCCAAAGTTTTAAGGATTTTAAATAACTTTCACATATATGCTGAAGCAAATTCAAATCTTTGCATTTCACTCCTAAAAAAAAAAAAAAAAGAAGAAAAAAGAAAAAAAATCAACAAAAGACAACAGATATTTTTCCTCTGTCTACCTGAGAGCATTAGACCCCAAACCTTGAGGCAAGAACATGAACACTGATAACTCACATGTTTCCTGACTGAGGCTGTAGTTTCTCAAAGATTACTGTGCTATAAATGCTCTGTACAGATGTGGCATGCCATGGGTGTACAGGCAGCACACCAACCCAGCCACTTCCTCCATCTCAAGCCCAAAGATGAGGAGAAGCTCTTCTTATCACATCAGATGCCCACATCATTGGTTTGGTTTGGGGTTTGACAGACTGGCAGTTTATCAGTTTCTGACTAGTCATAGTTCCTTGGAAAGAACCTGAAACAGGTAATGATCAAGCTAAACCACTTTCTCTTTTTTTGACCTATGATGGGATGCACTAAACCACAGCTCCAGGTAAAGCTATGACGTTTAGACTTAGTTTTCCCTTTAAAAAGTATAGCTGGAGAACAGAGGTCATTTTGAAAGAATGGTAAAAAGCAAGAGCTTGATGTATCTTCCCTTTGCAGAGCATTGCCCATTTGTAGGATGACATTTTGGCAAGCAACTAGGCAAATCTTGTGCTCCTTCTCTGGAGGACAGAAAGGTTCAAGACCAGTACATTTAATAATCATCAATATGTAAATAAGTTACAAAGTAGAGACTAGGTGCTTTCTGCTTAAATCGTTCAACACACACTGTAATGATATAGAACAGAAAACTCCAAGCAGTGCAGACTCATGCTTCTAGATCATTTCCCACAAAAATATCTGCCTTTATGTCACAGCCCAACAGTTTTGACAAAATATTCCAGGATAGTTTCATTCATTCCTGTACAGGTAATTCCCCCAGTATAGACACTAATCCTCACTTAGAATGTAAATCAAACAAACATGAAAATCTTGCTAACATAGCACTTCTTTCCTGGTATCAAGTTTCAGGAAGGCAACTTAGATCTTTACCAGTAATCCCTCAGTAAAAAGGATAACACGAAGTAAATTCTACTTACATAAATCCTGAAGAGGAGTGGAAACAGTAAGTTCCAAAATTACAGCCCATTTGACTTAATAGTGTTGGATGAAGGGAACACAACTTACAAGGAACTGATTCAATGTGCTGTATCTCCATAAAGATCTTTTCATTTTTTAGCACGCAGTTGAACAGGGCTTCACTGTTACCTGTTATTTTTATTCATGAATCCCTGTCCTGTTCAACATATTCCACACAGCTTCATACAGTAAAAAAACTAAAACCATCAGCTTGATCTTCCAAAGCCAAAAGTGAGTTCGGAAGACAGATCAGAGTTAAAACTAGATTACCAGATTACTACATTTCAGTGCCCATCACTACTCTTCCATTACCTCAAACCCAACGGCTTCAACAGTGCTGCAACAGGCCACAAAGTCTCTCAGAAAATCAAAGGAGCCTGTGTACTGACACTAATCAAACACTACAACCCCTCAAAAGCACCATCTTTAATGACATATTAGCAACGGAACAACTGTGAATCATACACGGAAGTGAAAGTCACCTTTTACGCATCTTGCCAAAGTGCACAGTCTGCACTGTCAAATGCCACCTCTGACCAGCTTTCCATTGTGCTTTTATTAATGTCAGCTGGGTCGATTACATGAATCAACAGCAACTGTGTTATTTCAGCTCTTGAATCAATTTCAGTAATGTAAACTGTGCCTCTGCTACAAAAGATCTGATACAAAAGATGACTTGTGGTAGTACTAAAGATGCATCTATCTACTATCCCATAGGCAAAGGACAGACAACCAAACCCAGAAGGAAATGACAGCATCTCCATTATGGTCACAATGCTGCTGTCTTTCCCAACAGCTTGTTGGATCTCAAGCTCACAAAGTACTTCCTAGTCCTGCAGTGCAATGCTACCAACTAGAATTCAGATCCCATCCTCCCTGTCAGTCCAGCCCTTCTTGATGAGAGTGGGGTGCAAAGTAGCAGCCGGGCAGGATGGCAGAATCAGGCAGAACAGTATCTGACACGGGGGAATATCTTACTGTTAGACTATCTCTGTCCTCTCGTGGCTTCTCCCACTGTTTCCAGCTGTGCTTCATGAACTCTGCTCTTTATCTGCTCTCTAGACAATTATTACACCCACTCATTTGTTTGCTTTGTCCTTTCCATTTAGCATTCCTCTTGTAATTTCCTTCCCCCATCCTAAATATAGTAAGACTACGACATTTTCATCCTGTTCACTTTCTTTGCCAGTTAAATCCCTTCTATCACCTGTAGCTACTTAGATAAGACGTTTGGAGAAGGACTGATGGCTACTTTGTGTTTGCAGTGTCTCAAGATTCTACTTCTTCACTTTTCTTATAAACATGCTCCTGAAACACTAAAAAAAAATCACTACAGCATATACATTTTAGCATCCAGTAAAGCATTGTAAAGACATGACACACGCTTCAGAATTTTTCTTAATGTCAGCAGATTAAAGCCGAGATGCATCATTAATTCTGTGAAATTCATAATACATTCCCTAATCCCTACTTCTCCACCCAAAAGGCCCCACGGAATCACAATTCTTATGGACTGAAGTAAACATCACCGTGACTTTGCATTATCTAATCCCCTCCCCAGAGAGCCCTTTGAGAGCAAGTCCTTTTTTGTTTGTTGCTTTTAATTTCTTAACTGGTCACAAGTTGCAAACTTAATCCATTGGGAAAACTGTGAGCCCTCAGTAAAGAGGAATAATCAGGGACATATAACCATGAAAATTAGAAATAGGGAACTGAAGAGTAAGAACCTGGCAGAGAGAGGAAAGTTTATACCTGGCAGAGAGAGGAAAGTTTAACAGTAAGAAGAAACCACAATCTGAACTCTATTATTTCTTTAACACTTGAAAGGCATGACTTAGCTCATAGTCTGACTACTATGAGGGGAAAAAAAAAGGCTAAGGCAAGAATCACTTCATATCAGTGCAAGTCAGTCTTGTGACTAAATTTCCAAACTGCAGACTGTCATGTTCTTTGCATTTAGCAGGACTAAATCTTGCTTTGCAGAACAAGTTTTTTAAGTCTGCCGATTAACCAACATTATCAGCTGCTTGTATTTAAAGGAAACGTCTGGTTACAAAAATAAAGAAACAAAAAAAAAAGAGACAGTTTTTGAGTACCTATTTGGAATTACCTTTCTGCTTTCATTGGAAAGGTAGCCTACTACACCAGGTCTATTTGAGCCATGAGATACTGTTTAATAGGGCAGTTCTAACATTTTGCCTCTAAAGAAAGCTTTGTTTATTCTGTACTCGCAATGGATACCTATCCAGGTTACATGCAATCTTCACATTATAATTTCATGAGCAGTATCACTTACAGGAGTCTCATTCACAAGTTCAATTGGAAAAGGTTATGAAAACCACACATATGGTCATTTCAGATAACAAACAGGATTTTAAAAAAAGGCATTGCTCTGTTTATAATTTCTAGCTTAACTTCCTGCTAGGATATTTCATTACTATTTGCACAAGCAGCATTTAAGATGACCCTGAGGGAAAACAAAAGCAAATCAATCCACAGAAGCCAGAAAATGCCTGGGGAGAACCAGTCAGAAGAAACGAGAACCAGTTTTGTCACTGGCTTCTCCAACTCTTCAAACTTCTTACATGGAGTTTTCAAATTGTTGGACAAATAATGTCACATGAACACAGTAACTTTTGTACAAAACCAGAAAATGTAAAATGCAGAGACATTAAAATGCAGTGTGACATGTTAGCACATTAGGGTTCTACTCTGCAACAAACCTACAAAAGCTATGGACCATACAAGTCACAATTAGAAGCCTTTTCACAAAAATGTGAAAGAGGATGCCACTGCAGAGTGCTACTTCCTATTATGTCAGCCCATGCAGCCACACCACCCCATCACTTCACTCCTTTCCTGGCAAGAATAACAGTCCTCCCAACAAGCGTATTCAGGGAAGGGGGGAATCCCACAAACACCAAAATAGCAACATCACAACAAAGAAATAGAAGGAAAAGAAAGTTAAATTAATCATTTTGGCTGGAGTACTGACATATCAGCATGGACCAGATGAGATTTCAATCACATCACTTAGCACACACAGCCCACTGCTATCCAGATCCTGTGTGCAGGGACTGGCACAGCACCCGCCTTTGAACTGCCACACCTTGAACACGGCTCTAAAGCCACGGACTGGCTGCTCCTGCTACACAGGACAGGATCAGGCCGCTGATGCTCCCAGGGCTGGCCAAGGATACCATAGCAGCACTAGGTCAGCAGGAGCAGAAGGTGGCACAGTTCCCATGCAGTACCACGGATTGCTGGCAGGCTTGTCTAGCTAATAGCACTACTAAAGGACAAAGCCTTAGCAATAAAACTTCAGATGTAAGGATTCGGCTTTTACATGTATAATTAATCTTCTACACAGAAACGTTTCAATTTTTGGAGGCCAAAGCATAAAGGAAAAAAACCCCAAAACATGGTGAGACTGAAGAAAAAGAGGGTAGCAGTTAAATAGTGAGCCTGTGTTCTGAAGGAGTGACAGAATGATTGACACGAATACTTAAACCTGAGATTTTCCCCACCTATTTAATACAAAAGTACTTCTGGCTTCCTGTTACCTGTTGTAACATAGAAAAGTCACAACGTGCCACTTGGAAAATGCCATGCCGCACTCATTTGCCAGCCATCAGGCTCTAACGTGCAACCTACACCAAAGCGAAAGGCTGCAAAGCTGGAGATCCCAGGGAGGCTGGTGCACACCTCACACACCCAAGTACAGCACACCCGCTAGATACATCAGGGAAGGACGTGCCTGTTACTTTCCCGTAGGACTGACCCTTCCGAGTGAGGGCAGGGGAAGCTCGCAGGTGACACTAACGGGGCGATGGAGCTGTGAGGTGCCACGCAGCAGGGCTGACACCGAGGTCAGGGCACCGCTCTGAAGGGCTCTGTGCCTCACAGACAGCAGAAACCGAGTACATCTCTGAGCACACGTGCAGTCCAGCCCGAACGGTTCTAGCGCTCAGAATCAACAGCGAGAGTCAGTAAACCGCAGTCACCTTTCAGGCAGCCCGGGAGACTCTACCTGCGCGGATCCCAGCGAGCTCCAGCCCCGCGCCCCGCTCCTCGCTGCCCGCGCCCACGGCCCCAGCAGCCGCCGCCGAAACTGCGGAGCCGCAGCGGCGAGGGGGGCTGGCGCAGCCCCGGCCCGCGGAGACGCCCGCCCCGGCCCCATACCTGTGTGCCGGGAGAGGGCTGCCTGGCCCCTGCTTCCCGCCCCGGGTCCCTCGCGTCCTCGGCGGGTGCCCCGGGAACCCGCACCTCGCCCCGGCGGCGGCTCCTCCCGGTGCCCCGGTCCCGCCTCCAGCCCTGATGCCGGGGGTGCCGCCGCCGTCGCCCGCCCTCGGAACGGGCTGTGCACAGAACTGTACCCTCGGGAAGGGGGAGCTAAAGTCCTGCTCTTACAGCTCAAAGGGAAAGGAAAGCAACAACGTAAACGGGTCCTTTTTCCTGTTACCTGCTATAGAATACGTGCTTTGCTTTTGGCCTGAATCGCAATAACACCACAATAAAAGGACGGAGATCAATGGTTTTCAGTCATAGTGTGTTACTGTTATCTCTGGTTTAATCCTTTGTAGAGCTGAAATAAATCATCTTGCTCTCTGATTTTTTTTATTGGTATTACTTACTGGAAGGCTTATCTAAGGGTACAACAAAATAGCTCACGTATTTGGTGGTAATTGGTGGCTCCTGGGTGGGGAATTTAACACCAGCCCTTCCCTGTACTCTGTAGAGACCAGAAAGAACTTCCTTGTGTGACACAGAGATACTGATTTTGCGCATCTTCCTCCTCTCCCTACGTGTACTCCTTGAAGACAGCCATGGGCAAAATTATGGACTAGACAAGGCTACAGCTAAGTACCAAGCCCAAGAAGTGCTGAGGTGATGCCTCTTTCAGGCATTTCTGTCCCAAAGCAGCTCAGCAGCAATACCTCCATTATTTCAATGCCTCTGGAGTTGCTGGGTGTTGCCAGTTGTTGCTGGGTTATCCCAGTCCACCCACCACAAAACAAGCACTGCCAGGCTGGTGCTCAATGCCCTATCTGAAGGCTAATTGTGTTCCCTGATAAGAGGAACATCCTCAAATCAAATGTGGGACCCAACAGCTGCCATATGGATAGGCACAGGTGGAAAGGGAAACAAGATAAGGATAAGACTGACTTTTCTGCCCCAAACCTATGCTCTGGCCCTTGCTTTTTCCTTCTTTGTTACTACTGTACAGAATTAGAGAACCAGCTTTTGTGTTAATATAGCTTGTTACACCATTTCAGCATATTTTATCACCCCCATGTCTTAAAACTTTCAGCCACTATTCCTAAGTAACTTCTCTGGTCAGCAAGATTAAAAATCAAACAAACAGAAAGCCACGTCAGCCTCTAGGTTGAAGGCACTCTCACTAGCCAGTGGGGAAATGGTAACAAATCAATTTGCTCCATGTTCAGAAGCTGTGCTGTGGTAATGGCTGAGGATCACTTTTACCAAATGGCTTGTTGTTTTCCAGCTCCTGAAATGGGTATAACACATCTATCTTGTGCTAAACTTATTCAATATGTATTTGAGTGAAGTTTCCTAATACTACTTTAAGATTGAGTTTAGCCCAAAGCAACATTCCCGGAGTGACTGCAGAGAACTGGTCTGCAGATCTTTTGTACTGATCTAGGAGCTGCCTGCATGCTGCACAGGTGACAGGACAAAGCAGAGGGTTAGTCAAATACACGATCCCCTCACAATTAAAACACTCAGAACTTCTCTCCAAGTTCAGAACTTTTTGAGTCGTGGCATTACGAAGAGAAACCATACAGAAGAAAAAGTATCCTGGGAACATTATGGTGTTACTAAATGTGACAGAAGGAGCTCCAGCATCACAGAAAACAGTACATGGTGCTCAGCACAGACTGAAAACTGCTTGTTTTGTTGAAATAATGTACAAGAGGAACCTACCACAGTCCCCGTGTGTAACTGTCTGGCAGAATTGTCCATTCTATCTTTGTCAGCATGTCTGTCTTGTTTTCCCACCTGGGATTGCTGTGATCCGTAAAAGTCATTGAAACAATTCCAAGTGTCTAAGGAAAAAGTTTTCTCAGCTGAAAAAAAAAAAAGAGAGAGAATAGAGAATGTTCTCACAAAATTTCTGGGGAAGTCAATTTTGTTTCAATTCCTCCAATAATTATTGACATCTGTTCTCACAGGGTCATTAACTCAATACAATTTTCAGCACACAGAGTTTCAGAAAGAGTCTAATTAATCAGCAAGTGTATGACCTTTCTTCTTTGTATTCTTAAGAGGTAAGAAAAGGAATATAAATCAAGAGTGAAAATGGCACCCCAGAAGACACCCCTAGGGAAGTCTTACACAATTAACTATTCCTGTTTAAGGCAGACTTGGCCCTGCTCTATGTTCACAGCCAAACGTAAAGACAGCTGATCTTTGTTGCCTTCAGGGGATGAATAAAAGTAGGTATTTAGGCTCTGGTGAGGCAATATCTGTTAGTACCTGGCATATGAATCACACACTTAACATGAATGCTGAACAATAGTAGACTATTTTTTCTAGGGAAACTGTCAGAGAGTTTCACTCTCAATCTCCTGAATTTTGAGGAATGATCAGAGGTTGTTCAAACAAAGCCCATAAAATGTTACACTCAACCAGGGAACCAAAATCACCCACGTTAACAGGCTTCACTGCCGTGTCCAGCTCTGTTACAAACAAGCACACTCTCAGGCTGAAGCACAGCCCAGCTTCTTGGGAGGGCAGCAGTCACTCAGCACTAGCCTTTGCTAAATGATTCCACTTCTCTGTACTTCACAGCAAATGCCCTTAAGATACCCCTTTCTCCTCTACCAGTAATACACCAACTTACGGAACACATACATCAAAATTACTTGAGAACTCACATTTTATGTGTTTTTATACAACCTGCTTATCTACATAGATTCTTACAGCTAATAAAGCAATTAGAAAATGACATACATACCTGAGTTGGCAAAGTACAACTGAGATAAGAAATGTTCCCGTAATGTCTGATTCAGCATCCTGAACCCTAATAGTGACCTGGTTTTAAAGGTACTGCAAAAAAATTGTATTAGGAATGTTCAGAAAACTCTGGTTACCCATTAACCTGTGGAAGAATACAGTAAGAAACCCTAGAATTGTTGGAGTTTTTTTCCTCCACATGTAATACTGTTGACACTACTGGAGATTTCATATTCTTTTTTGTCATATGTGGCGTTATTTTTACACAGAAGGTATGAATTGTTCCAAGAAATAAGTCTCTCAGGGATATTTACTACAACTTCACACTAAAACTACTTTGTCAGGTAGAAATAGAGATCCAAGCATCAACTGACTCTGTTTGCTCCAAGTTCACACTCAGTTTTCACATTCAAGGGTAAAGTTGTTCTGATCCCACTGCAGCCTGCGTCACTCACAAGATGGGAGTCTGGGCTCCCAACAACCTAATGGGAGTTGACCAGATAAAGGAACTTACAGTAAGTTTTTACAGCACTCAACACCAATATGGCAATTTCATAGTAACAGAAGATATTGAAACAAAGCCCATTTCTAGGCCAATCATCTATAAGACATATCTGCAGCCAGAACACCCCACCACCCTGCGTGTGGGGTGCTCGGGCCTTGCCTCTTTTTGACAGAGAGGATGGTCTGCTAGTAACGTTGGCATCCTTTTGTGTATTTTTAAAGAAAGCCCTGGGAATAAAAAGCCTCTATGATAGCCCAAAACGTGAGCCTCTTATTTTAAACCTACCAAGTTTAAGGATACAAAGCAATCCCACGGAGAGAGGAGTGCCAGGACAGGGTGCTCAGTGCAGGAGGGCACAGAATCAGTGCACCTGGGTTCCCTGTCTCTCCTCTCACACCGGGTCCGTGAGCTCGAAAAGCCCCGGGCCGCTGGGGACGGGGAAGGGTAAGAAGCTGGAGCTGTTGCGGGTCCCAGAGCCCTGCCTGAGGTGTGAGCGCAGCCCCGGCCGCCAAAAAAAAGAGACAGTTTTTGAGTACCTACGCATCGCATCGCACCGCATCGCACCGCACCGCGCTGCACCGCCCGTGCTGTGCGGGGAGGGCGCCTGCGGGCGCCCCCTGCGGGCCAGGCGCGCCGGGGAAGGTGGCCCCGCGGGGAGCCTCGCCCCCGCCCCGGCGCTGCCGCAGCCCTCGCCCCACAACTCCGCCGGCGCCGGAACCGGCAGCACCGACGCGGGACTGCGGCTTCACCCGCGCAGACATGAGCGGGCTCGGGGCCGCCGCGGAGCCTCCGGGCTGGTGGCTGGGCAGCGGTAGCAACGGTAAGGGCGCCGGACAAGCAGGTACCGGGCGCCGCGGGGCGCAGACGGGGGGGGGAGGTGGGGGCAGCGCCCGCCGGCGGGTCGGCAGGTGCCGGCGGCGAGGAGAGAAGGGAGCGGCGCTGCCCCTGCCTCGCCTCCATCAGGGCTGCGGGGTCCCGGGGAGCGGCCGGCCGGGTGCCACGTTGCGGCGAGCCCCGCGCCGCAGCCCCTCCGTTTCCTCCCCGTCGCAGAGGTCTTTCCTTCCGAGGAGACGCGCGCCGCCGCACCTGGGGATTTCCTGCAGGAGCTGCCCAGTTACCAGTCGGCGCTGAGGCGCCGTCCCGCCGGCGGCACCCGGGAGCGGCGGGCGGCCCCGCACGGCTCCACGGCGCGCCGCGGGGCCGAAACCCGGGGGCTGGAGCAAGAGAGAGACGAGCTGGCTGCCCGCCCGGCGAGAGAATGCCCCGTGAGCATGGCGGAGAAGAGGAGGTTAAGGTTAATATTACACTTCTTTTCCTTTTTTTTTTGTTTTAATTTCCTTTTCCCGAACACGAGTGCGATGGAAGGCTGAAGCAGAAATGGGCGGCACGTAGTTTTGACTACAACTTTTGAAGTTGCTCAGGTTGCCGTTGCAAAACGCGGCAGGCTCCCTGTGGAGCCTCCAGCGGCAGGAGCGTGGCTGGGTGCTCTTGGCTGGCATGAGGGGGACTGGCTGACTGTGGGGAGGCATAGGTTGAATCAGAAGAAATGAGTCAAAACTGGGAATTACCTGCAGCACCCAAACATGTTTCTCACTGGCTTCCTGTTTTGAGGGTTTTCTTTTACATCAGGGTTTTGTGCTCTTAAGGGCGACTGTGGGTTATCAGCAACCCCTTTCCGCTATGCGAGTGTTGCTGAGTCTTCCCGGCAGCTCTTGCAAAATACGTTGTGCTCTTTCTCCGGTGTGGTTTAGTGCAGGTGGAAAGAAGCTTTCCAGGACGATTTATTCTTCTTTATTTTTTTCTCTTCCTCTTTTTGAATTGCGCTTTTCTGTGAGCTGTAAGTAGTTCCAGCCCCTCTGGTGATAACCCCAGCAGGGAGGGGATTGGGAAGAGCATGGTTCGTCCTGTTTATATTTCACTGCTTGTTGTTTCAAGTCTTTCTGCTGGGTTGCAAGCTCCTCTGAGGAGAGAGGATACAGTATGCGTTTTCATGTTGTCAGGGAAAAGCTGCACCTTTAAATCAGATACTTTGTATATGTATTTATGAACCAGGACAGAGGTTGAAGTACAGTTAAAGTCTGGTGTTCCACAAAGGAGCAAAAGCACTTGGGAACAGGTTACAGCTTGACCCTGGGGTCGTTTAGCCCCATAGCCTGTACACAAGGAACAGCAGAAGATCTAGGTTATGGTAAACGAAAGTGCTCAATACTTTGAGTTTTTATTTGAAGTTTGAGATCTAAAGCTCTGTTATGCAAGAAAAAAAAAGAACTGCAACCTTGTAGCCGTGGTGCCTGTTAGGAACGGACTAGGGATGGCCCAAGCTTGTTTACACATTTTAGCCCTGAGAGGTTCTGGTGGAGCTTCTTGGCACTTCTGCAGATTGGTGGTAATCGGTGTGTCTTGTGCAACAGCTGCCAACACAAAATGCTTGGTATATAAATGTCTTTCATGCTGAACACTCAGCTTCTGTAATGCAGATGAATATGCAGCCCATGCCTCTATTTAAAATGTGGACCAAACAGGGGCCAGATAGTTCTCCAGTGTGACTGTTTAAAACACTACAAGCTGCAGCCTGTAGTTTCCACCAACTGGAGTCTTTTGAGAGTGACTCTATTTGCATTTAAAGATGAGATCATCTGCTGCCTGTGTGATTGTTGCATATAGGGGTCTGATTCGGCTTCCTGCCAAAACAGTAACTTTATTGTCATATGAGAAGGATATGGGAACTTTGTGAACTTGTAGCACACACAGCAGTGGTGTGGCAGTGAGTCACTTCACGCTTAATAGAGTTGTACACAAAGCCTTTTGAAATTAAAACCTCTGGCATCCCCTCTAGCACGGTGTCCTCACTGGTGCTTAGCTGCTACCCTTTTCCAGCGGCATCAGAGGCTGCAACAGCATTTGCTGCATGCAAGTCAATCTTCAAGCTATGTCTGGGGGAAGTTTTGTCTGGTTTTAAGGTTTCTTAAAAGAAAAAAATGAAGCACAACCTCTGACCCACTCAGAACTCTCCTTGATGCTGTCACTGAACATGCAAGCATTTTTTTAAAATGCAAATGTATGCCTATAGTATGAAAACCTACAAGAGGGAAGTGATTCAAAATTTCAGACAGTTTGTGGCACATCCTTGATGTTTGCTTGCAGATTATTATTAGAACAGTACACCTCCACATGTGTGGACAAAGAAATAACTTTACAAATTGATTGAGTTGTCACTTTCCAGTGAATTTTTCAAAATGCTATAAACAATAATTAGAAATGAAATTTTTAATAACGTTTATTTTCTGTACTGTAATGTGATATAAAAGTTAAAATTATACAATTAAAGTGAAATATTGAACACTCTTAACTCTCTATTTTAAAAGGTTTTTTTCCCCCACCAGTATATTTTGATGTTTTATTCTGGTTTTGAAAGCTGTGAACTTTCTACTAAGGAGGAATAATTTTAGCAGCTGCCATTTATAACATTAAAAGAGCAAAGATAAATATTTTTGATCCTTTGTTTTTTAAGAGCCTCTTGGTAAAGAAACTGTGGTTAGATGTTGTGAGAAAAGAGTCTTCCTTTTCCAGCCATTTGTGACTATGAAATCATTAATGGCAACTTCCCTGAGATCCCACTGGGGAGCTCAGCTACATATTTTTTCTGTGATGTGCTATTGTCAATCGGATATTTTTTTCCTTCAAGACAGACAAGTATTTTCTGTGACAGGACTTGCTATGTTTGAATTCATTTGATGTCTCTTTTACCAGGAGGAACAGATAGGACTAGGTAGCGCGTGTTCCTTCAACTTTTAGCACCATGCTATCCTTCTGAAGGCTGCAAGCAGGCTCTGATCTGCTAGGCCATGCTACACATAAAGAAAACGTATTTCTTGTGCTTAGTAACTGTGTTTCTCCATTCTTAGGGACTGTATTCAAAGTGATATAAAATATCTATCTGGATGGAAACAGTGGAAAAGAGCTAGCAGCAAATCGTTGAAAAAAGTGCTCAGTGAAGTCAAGGAGTTGTCTTCTTACCTGGAGCTTTGGAGACATGATATTCACAGCATAGAAGGTATTTACTGTCTTGTGTGTATTTTTCCTCATTCAAGCTGCTTCTGTTACTGGTTGCTTCACATATGTGAGCTGAAGTTGAGATAGAACTATGTTTGTTTAAGCAGTTACCTGCTTCCATTACTGTTGTACATACAACTCATGATGGGGTAGAAGGAAATATATAGAAGAAAATAACAAGAAGTCACATTTGCATTTCAGGCATATTGCTAAAGCCTGCATTGGTTAAAACTAGCTTTAGTAATGTTTTGTCAATTAATGTAATGGAAATTATAATCTGCTTACTCAGTATTTTCAGTGATTTTTATCAACTTAGTTATTGGCCCGTGTTTCTTTTAATCCTAGGGAAATTCGGTACTGGCATCCAGTCCTACTTCTCCTTCCTGCGTTTTCTGGTCCTGCTGAATTTTATCATTTTTATCCTGATGTTCAGTTTTATCACGCTTCCAAGCATCATTTCTGAGTATGGAATATTCAACAGTAGCTTTGCTAAAGTTCAGCCAAAGCACATAGGTAAACATCTTCTCTTTGTACCGCTTTTGTTTGTAAGATTCCCCCGTTCCATCAGCTCCCTCTCAACCTGCCAGGAGAAGGAAATGCTTTTCGTATAAGAACTTGCCATGTGGGAATTAACTTGATCTTGCAGTTTAATGGACATTAGCATCTGAGTGAATTCTCTTGCCTTTCTTTTAACAGAGCCTCACTGCACAGTTTATAAACCTACTGGTAATCAGGGACTAATCTACTTCTATACTTACCTCAAAGACTTGCTCAGTGGCACTGTAAGTAAGCAGATGTTAAGTTTCTGTGTCTCACATAACATGTCAAGTGTGAAACCATTTTAATTGTTGTGTCTATTTATTTTTTAATGAAAAGGCACATGCATTGGTGGGGTACAATGAGCTTTTTTCCTCTCTCTGTAAGAAAAGGAGTTTTCAAACTGACTCGTACTGAGTGTCCCCAAGGCCTGGTTGGCCACGTGCTGCAGCCTTTCCTCCCCAGCTGCTAAACCTTACATATTCTGGAGCATGCTGCGTATTGTGCTCTCTGTGTAGGGTCTCAGTGTCCTTGTCATAGGGCTCTTTGATTGGAGAAGGGAAGGATTTTAAGCACACAGTGTCTGCGTTTGTTTGGTAGAGGCAATGGCAGCATTTAGAACTGTTGTAGCTTGCTGAGGGCCCTGATGCTAATTTTACATTTATCAAATTGCTTAATATCATCTTGGATTTAACTGGACAACTACTGCTACTCTTACAAATTCTACTTAAACTTTATGTTTTCACAGGGGTTCCTTGAAGTGACAAGCTTGTTTTATGGCTATTACACGATAGATGCTGCATGGCTCAGTACCCTGAGGTACAATTTGCCACTAGCATATCTGCTGGCTACATTTGCCTACCTTGCATTAAGTCTCCTCTGGATAATAAAAAGGTAAAGGTCTTATTACAGTTTATGTACTGCTACCTACTGCACAGTTTACATTGCATTCTAGAACTGTGGAAACCGAGAGTCTTTTGCTTGAGGGTGCAGTGCCACAGTAGCCTTTGCCTGTCTTGGGGAAACTGAGTCAGCAAAATAAAAGTAAAGGAATTTGAAGTATCAGTTTTTCATATGTACACATACATATCAATAAAAGATCCTCAACTATGCAGTAGTAGTTGTTGGAGGATTTTATTTTGGTTTGGTTTTTGTTGGGTTTGTTTTTTTCCGTCTCAGTTCTTGAGCCAGCTCTTTGCAGTGTCAGACAAGCACTGGGTGAGGTGTGAAGGTAGGGGCTGTGGCTAAGTGCAGAGGGAGGTAACCTGTGTCAGTCATGACTGACTGCTGCAAAACCTTACACTGAAAGCTTGATACGCTTGCTGTTATAAAGCAAATGCTTACTCATGGAGGGGGGCTGAGGAAATTTGGCCTTTGATGGAACAGGTTGCTTGAGGTGAGGTTTTTTTTGTGTGTTTTTCTCTGTGCATAAAATGTCTTTTCATGAATGGAGTGAAGTTGCATTTTTGTCTAGGTCTGTGGAAGGATTCAAGCACAACTTGGTGCATAATGAAGATCAATTTCAGAGTTACTGTAACAAAGTCTTTGCAGGCTGGGACTTCTGCATTACAGATCCAAATGCAGCACAGCTAAAACATCGCAGCTTGCAATGTGAGCTCCAAGTGAGTAACTTTCATTTTTCTACCATTGTGGTTTCATATAGATTAGATGGGTAAAAAAGAAGTGCATAATTCTGTAGTTAATGGAGTAAGACAAAAAGAATTGAAGTAGTTTGTATTGGAGGCAGGGCAGCCCACATCCTCTTGCATCCTTTCAAGGTAGGTAGAATTGTGGTGGAGTGCAAGAAGGATAAGCACTGAGGCTGAGGGTCCTTCCCCCATCCACTGGGGCTGAAGCCAACCTGTTTACCTTTTATCTGCCTCTTCCTAACACTCCAGTCCCATTTCCTGTCTTAGTTTCTACATGGTCCAACAGGAAAAGCCATCTCAGCTGTGGGCAAAACCCCTGCACTGCCAGGAAGAAGTTTGAGTATACTGGCTTATAAGCCTGCAATGTGCTAGGCAGTAGTTTGGGAAGGAATACAATTCAGATGGTTCTTTTCACACAAGTTGAGAGCATTTTTGCAGTAAAAAGATGCTGGAAGCTTTTCGCGTGCACTATGTACATGTTTTTGACGCACATGGACACACATAATGCTGATGCAACTAGTACGTTCCCCTAATTGTAAACCTCTCTCAAAAGAAAGTCTGAAAGACTTTTCTGGTGAATCAGTACCTTCTTTTTGTTGTCTGTATACTGGAAGCAGAGGTTTATGTAGTGAAACTATTACCTTTGAAAAGAGACTTCCATTTCAAACCACAAAGCAGTAATTACAGATTTCATAAACTACAGTGAGATGCTTTCTACTCTGGTAGCAGAAATCATGTAACCAGAGCCTCCACTTACGACACTTACCTCTAGAACTCACACCTGAGGAAAAACTTGCCCCTTAATATCACTATTTGATGGCAATAAACCCTTAGAAAATACTGTGGATAATCTGTGGTTTCGCCCAGATTAAATTACTTTCATGGACATTAACTGTATTTCCACTTCAGTTGAGTTGAAACATACCAAGTTTACTTGACTGCTCAAGACTGTACTTCTTTCTTTCTGTGCTATCCCCCAATTTTCCTTCACAAATAATAGGATAAAGAAGCTGTAGCCATAGCATTAAGGACTAGTTACTTATCTCCAGAAGTAGGGAGATGAGTGGGATGATTTACCCATTATCAGAGTTTAGTACCAAGTTATCAGGGCTCACAGCTATCTCACAACAGACAAGTTGTCTTTATTTCCTCAAGGAAATAAATATAGTAGAGATGGGAGGATTATAAGACACTTGTCTTTGGCTGCAGGACCCTCGGTCTGAAGAAACTCAGTATACTGGGACTTCCACTCCTGCATGTCCACATAGATCAGTGTGCTTGGGCAGGTATTGGAGGGATCCTTCTGGGACAGGCTATGGATTTGCGCATCCCAGAGGTAGAAGACATGGCAACAAGTGTTGTATGCTGCACCAGAAAACTACACATCCTTTTTCTTTTGTTTGTAGACAGACTTGGCGGAAGAAAGACTGAAGCAAAAAATAGCTGACAGGACAACAAAAGAAAAGCTCCGCATCTACTCTCTGAGAATATTTATAAATATAATTGTCCTTGCAGTACTATCAGGATGTTTCTACTCTATTTATAGAGCAACTGTCTTCTCTCAGGAAAACTCCAATGTAAGTATCAGACGTGACGTTAGGACAGATTCAATTGGGGCTGGTGATTACAGTAAGAGGAAATGTTGTGAAAGAGTCAAGTGTCTTAATATAGCACCTTTCATGCAAGGGATCAGAAAACACTTTCTACAGGCCTAGAATTTCTTTAGTAGAGGACAGTAAAAAGGATCAAGAAGCATGTGCAAAAAAAACCTGAGTGATAACTTTCTTTGATACAGAGACTCCAATGTCATCTACCCTGGAGCTAATGCAAATGACAGGAAAAGCAGCCCTTACATCCCTTCCTATGTCATTGTTGTCACTTTGCCATGATCAGCTGGTAGGAGTGCTTGTGTGTCTGGACAGTGAACTGGCTCAGGGCCAGGTCTGGTTAAAACAAACTTTGTCATGATCAGTTTCTTGATCTGGTTCACTGCTCAGCTGCAACAGCAAGGGAAGGGGAGAGTGAAGATTATGATCTATATTGCAGCTTGAGTTAATGCTGTGTGGGGAAACAGGAAGACTTCAAACATGGAGCACTTTGCTAAAGAAAAGGTTCTTGCATCAATAGTAGAAAGAATCTGGTTGGGTGGGCTTGTTCACCCCTGGGAGGACAAGCAGACAGGAAGAGCTGTTCACAGGCAGAGCAAGAGCAGACACCAGTTTCGCAACAGTAATTGACTTCTTCACAGAACCTCGGGGTTGAATTAGTCTGATGTGAATTCAGACAGCACTTCTTCTCTCCTCTCTGTTCATTGGTAATACGATAGGTACTGGCTGTGTATGGGGAAAGTTGTGCTTATGGTGGACTTAACTCTTAATTTCTGTAAACTGCCAGAATTGCAGAAAGAGAAACAGGAAACAGGGGTGAAAGAAGTATTTGTATCAGAGGTGTTGTTTGAAGGTGGAGAAAGAGGAGAGCACTACACTGAATAACTCAAAAACCAGCCTCACTTGCTGCCAGCTTTGTGTATAAGAGTTAATCTCTTGACCTTGCCTAAATGGTACAGGAGCTTGTTATGGTGCCAGGAAGTTCAGAGGAGCTGCTTGGCACCAGTGCAGATAACTTGAAAAGTGTCTGTGCTTTGGTGTTTGTATAAAATCTGGTAGCCATAGTGCTGGATTAGGCAGCATAGAGACAAGCCTTGGTGAGATGAGCCATTTCAAACAGTAACTTTGGGAAAGCACTGAAATATTCATACCTGAAGACGGGCAGGGACTTACTGGTGAAGGGAGCTGGATAGAGCAAGAATGTAGCAGCAAACTGCAGAGATAGATAGCAGTGGTCTGGTTTGTCCTTCTAAATATAGGTAGAGGATCAAGACAGAGGAAAAGATACAATCTGAGTCCTGAACAAGAGAGGCTAGTGGGTAGCTGTAGAGAACACAATGTCAGGAAGGTGTATTTCTCTGATTATTATCTTTTTGTCTTCTCTTCTTGTACAGGACATCAACAATACAAACTTCCAGGCTAATCTCTTAGTGCAGTATTTGCCTTCCATAGTGATCACCTTGGCCAACTTCATTGCTCCTCAGATCTTCTCATTTCTGATCACATATGAAGATTATTCACCAGCCTTTGAAATCAGGCTGACACTCCTGAGGTAAAGACTTTTTTATTGTGGCCTTAGATGTTTCAACAACTTGTTCTCCACAGGTTGTAAGTATTGTAAACATTGAATTATGAGGAAGCAGAAAGGTTGGGCTGTGCACCAGCAAGGCTTGGCACCAGGAGCCAAGCAAACATTGTTTGACTTATGTTGAGATGGAAACGTTAATTGTAAATTTGGAAACCATCTCCTGTTTAGATGACAATACCGTGCAGTCATTTCAGTGTCCAAGTTTTGCTCTGTCACATTTAGCTGTGTGATCTGGACATCTTCAACAACCTGAATAAATAGCCAGTAGAAAAGTTGTAGCTGCAGAGCAGTTGATTTGCGCTACTTTGGTTGCAGCAGTTCCTTGAATGAGTGAATGTGTGTGTATAGCAGTGACTGAAGCACAGCTTTGCTGAAGGCAAAAGTTAAATTTTAGGGCTAAAAGATACTTTGATGTGAGAATATGAAGAAACTGGGATTTGGCAGTTTAAAGCTGCCTGGGTTGAAGAATCTGATCTCTGCACGCCCCTGTGCTTTGTATTTCTGATTTAGTTAAATGCCTCTATAGGCCTTCTTTTTTAGGCCTTCTTTGGACTCCTATGCAAGTCAGGCCAGGTGTTAGAATGGCTCTTTTTTGGCAGATTTGAAATTGGGTTTTGCCTTTCTTCCAGGTGTATCTTCGTGCGGTTGGCCAGTATCGGTGTTCTCCTATTCTCACTGTGGAGTCAAATCTCTTACTGTGCCACTGACCAGTGTAAGGCCTGTGGATACAATTACGAACTCTATCCTGTAAGCAGATTTCTCTTGGTCTTTAATCATCTGAACTGTGAACAGAGATTTGTTTCTCATGAGACTTGCTCATCTAGAGGTATTTGGAATCAGACCTGGGGTTGCTGTTCGTGTTGTAGCTGGTGCTGAGTCCTGCTGCTCAGTGCAAACCAGTCCAGTTCCTACACACACCTTTTGCTTGTCTAAAACTGTGATTAGAATTAGTCCAGTGGCACATTATCCTTTAACATAGAATTTCTGACTACCATGAAGATTGTTTGAGGTAGCTCTGTTTTGGAGACCATGGTGCTACTGCCAAGTCATCTTTCCTCAACAGAAACCCAAACAAAACCCATCCAACCAACGAATCACCCAGAAATCTTGGCATGGAAGTCTTGAAACACAAGAGTTATAGAAATGGGAGTTAATATGATGTGAACTTTATGGTGTGAACTTTATGGTGTTAACTGAGACATTTGTTGCTTCAGTGACTGACAGATTCATTTTTCACTTGTTATCCTAATCTTGTTTTTTCCTGACTTGTTTTTATAGTGCTGGGAATCTCAAGTTGGGCAAGAAATGTATAAACTGATGATATTTGATTTTATCATAATTGTTGCTGTGACCTTGTTTGTGGACTTTCCTAGGAAGTAAGTATCTCTGCTTTTTGAGCACACTTTTACAAATGATATATGGAACACCCTTTCTTTTTTCTGTTATTAATTCCCCATATTTCTAACCACATTACCAGTTTAAAAGTAAAAGAGAAATGTATTTCTAGTGGTTTAGTTACTTGTTTGCTATTCAGGTGACTGTGTAGTTTTGGACATTTTATATTTTCTTCAGACATTGTTATGTTTTCTAATGCTTAAACTATAACTATCTGTGTTCCAAAGGTATTAGAATTCAGCTAAGCTCTATAACTTTGACTTAAAACTAATGATGTTCTTTGGGTTTAGGTTGTTAGTTACTCATTGCTCTTGCAAGCCAGTTCAGTGGTATGGTTTGCAGGAATTTGGAATTTCTGACAACGTCCTGGATATCATTTATGGGCAGACTATCTGCTGGATTGGAACCTTCTTTTCACCACTTCTCCCTGCAATAGCAACTGTAAAATACTTCATCGTCTTTTACATTAAAAAGGTAATGAAGGTTGTGTGGTAAACAAAATTTGAGCACATCTCTGTGGTTGTAATATAGGTATGCAATTGATCTAAAACAAACAAAAAAACCCTAAAATCACCCAAGGATGTGGTGAGCTGGAAATGAGGTCATAGTACTCCATTTTCTGTAGGTTTTTTACTTTTAAGAGAAGTTAGAATTTTGCTTTTAAATCAAGCAAACCAACATTTTAGTAACTATCTCTTCAATTATTTGTGTGGGGTTTTGAATATTTTTTTAATGTAATAAAGCTGGTTTGTATAATTTTTTTGCAAAAACTTATTTACTAGCAACACAGCTTAGAACTTGGACAAAATTTTGCCAAGCTGCTAAATATTTTGAAGCAAAACAGACAATCCAAGCTAGAGTGGATTTTCAAGAAATCATTTCTGCATATCAGAAGCTTTGCTCAGTGACCACACAGCTCTTTGTGCATTACATTCTTACTGATATTTTAGTTCTTGCAAACTTCAAGTTCTTCTTCAAAATAGGAAATGTTAACTTACAGCAGAATGTAAATTCCTCAAAGGAAGGATGGTTATGTGGTAGCTGGCAGCGTATTTGAGAATGGGAAATTCAGTTGGTGTGGAAAATATACTTGGATGTATGTACATCAGTGTACTGGTAACAGTCTTGCTCACTCTCCTTCATCAGGTCAGCTTGATGCACACACGTAAACCTTCAACAAGGCCTATTAGAGCATCGAGTTCCAATTTTTTCTTCTTGGTGGTGCTGTTGATTGGACTCGTCTTGGCTTTTATCCCTTTGGGAATCAGCATAGCACAGTAAGTGACAATTTAACTTCTGTGAAGTTGGCATTTCTTCTAAGGTTGTGAGTTCCCTAAAAACAAGACACACAACTTGGGAACGATACACTGGAATAAAATATTTAGCTTATAATAAATCAAATTATAAGTTAGTTCATATCAACAAAAATTACAATTTTAAGAACAAAAGGACAATTTCACCCCATTGACAAAATGGTGCTGGGCTCATGTTGGATATTTTATCTGTACATTTTCCTGTAGCATCTCCTTTCTGTTCTGCTTATTTGACAGTATCCCCTCCTCCAAGGCATGTGGACCGTTCAGGAGTTTTAACACTTCATGGGCAGTTGTTCCAGCTACAATACTTGGGTTTCCAACAGGTCTGCAGCAGGTTCTTAATGGCATAGCATCAGAAGCGTTTGCAGTGCCTTTTTTTATGGTCATTTGGTGAGTACTATGGTGATCTGATTCAGTCATGCAGCAGCATGGTTCACTTCCTTCCTTACTAAACTGATACCAAACAACTGTTGGACTAGATTTTTTTCCATCTGCAGTCAAAAGCATCAAAGCCTCTACTAATCCTCAGCTCTTATTATCTTTGCTCATGTGTTCACACTCATTAGCTTTATTGCTTCCTCTGCTATCCAATGCTTGTCTTTCTCAAAAGTGATAACTGTAAATCATCCTGTAAATTAGTAAGCTCTGTGATCACAAATCCTATCCTCAAATCTTGGTTTAAAGAATAACCCCAACAACAAATAAAAGCCTCAAACCAGTCATTCTGTTAGAGAAAATTCAAGAGAGAACCATAGAATTTTTGAAAGTTGGAGATCACCTGAAGAGATCATCTAATTCCATACAAGATCAAGTACAGCAGGTGCTGAGGAACCATGTCCAGTGAAGTTTTGAGTATCTCCAAAGATGGAGGCTCTACAAACTCTTTGGTCAAGCTGTTACAGTATTTTTGATCACTCTCCTACAGTAAAAAGTGTTGTGGTGTTTTTATTCTTATGTTGAAATTGAGTTTTTTTCCTTTTCAGTTTAATTGGACTGTTTTCACATCTTGGAGCTTTGCTACCTGATAGTTTCTACAAGTTCTGCTCTTGAGAAACTATACAATAATTTCAGACTCCCCCCAGCCCTCTCTTCCATGACACATATTTATGTGTTCTGAACTGATGTAACATATACTAACATGATGCTAACATAGAACGTTGTTTTTTTTTTGTTTGCAGCCTCATCATGTTCTATTTTATTGCCTTGGCTGGAGCACACAAACGAGTGGTTGAGCAGCTGAGAGAACAACTGGTTATGGTAACATTTGATCCACTTCTCTGTAGCCCTAAAGTTTTCTTTGTGTCAGGAATCAGGCATGCAAAAGAACAACAGTTTTCATAGTCTTCTTGATACTTGGTGTTTGCACAGACACTGAAGAATGTTTTACAAATTACACAGGAAAAAATAACTGAAGCACTATAGTATTTCTCAGTTTAGTTTTCTTAGGTGTCAGCTGCAATCACACGCATGAGATGTGCCTCTGAGAAGCAATGTTCTTCTTCATCTGCTGTCTTGGTTAAATCCACCCATTGCATGTTGGTTTTTGGTTTTGGTTGTTTTTTTTTTTTTTTCTGCCAACCAAGAACCTGAATCTTGGGCTTCCTGTCCTCTCCACCATCTTGCACAACGCTCACCTCTATTTCCTTCTCCACTCTCACAAACAGACACCCAACTTCCTACTCTTCTCTTCACGTCTCTCTTTCTACTGCATCATATCTGGTCTTATTCCTGAGTGCAGGTCCCAGCACCACTTGCCACAGGTACTCAAAGTGAAGGAAGTCACCACTAACTAGTCCTCTGGAGAACATTGCAAATGCAGACATGCTGCTTTGTGGCCAACAAAAGCTGCTGCCGTGTTTGACAGCTACAGTGGTTAATCAGCTTTAGCCAGAATTTAGCCTCACTAGTAAGACTTCTCCCTTTCTTAGGAAATAGCCTATTTCTTGGCATGTGCTTCTTTTAGATACAGCATTTAACAACCTATCCTTAGAAAAGCAGTGCGGGGGAATGATTTTTGAAGACTACAGAATTTAGGAGCAAAAGCCTTACAGTATTTTTAAGAGTCAGGGATTCTGAAAGTCCTTGTATGCTTTGTATTTGTTTGTTCATTGTTGTTAGGCTTCTTGGAAGTATGGTTTTAAGTTTTTAGGGGTGTCACATAAGAGAAATAAAGTCAGTACTATTGTAAACTTTAAATTGTTGAGACTGTTGAGAGTGTGCTGGAAGCCCCTAATTAGTGTACAATGTGCTGAGCACACATCTCTTTCTAATGAAGAAGTGAGCTGCTTGTAGATAACATGTACTACTTTTATCCGTCTGGAGCATACTCATACTTCTGTCTTTCCAGGAGAGTCGTGACAAGCTGTTCCTTATCAGAAAGATAACAGAAGCTCAGAGGCATCCTTGAAAACCACAAAAAAAACCAGAAGAACTTGACTTCCTGAAACTCCCAGAACCACTAGATAAGAGTCTGCACACCTAAAAACTGAGCAGCTGGAGTGGTCTGTCACTGTGGTCCATGTAACAGACACAATCTTATCTTGGTTATGCTAGTGGGCCTTAAAGTTACCAAGACTGGAAATTTAGCTAATTTATAACTGTTAGATCTATCAAAAACCAAATCTATAGTAGGACACTTTATTGCTGCTACAATTTCAGGGTTGTAGGGGTTTGTTAAGTCCCTATTTTTTCAGGGTTTTTTTCAGGGTAAAATGTGATCGGAACTGAAACTCTACAAAGTTTGTACTATTTTTACAAATTGTGCTTTAAGACTTGGGAGGGAAGGGAAAGGTGTGGTTTTACGTGTTTCCAGCTCCCTTTTCTTTCAAAACCAAAGCAAAAGAGAAATGTATGTCCATGTTTTAAAATAATGCCCAAGAAGAAAATAGGGCACAGTCTTGAAATCTGTTTTCTGAACAGTTTTAGACAAGAGACTTGAATATTTATTTTGCTCCGAAACAGCAAGTGCAGTCGAACACTGCATAACTTCACAAAGTGGTTCAGAGCAAACAAGCTGATGGAAGAGCTCTGAATAAACATTGGGAGGAGGAAAAGACCATCAGTCACATCACGGAGCCGTTGCACGTCTGTGGCAGTGACAGCCATGGCTTGGGTACCAGCCTCAATGCTATGGAGTGGCCTTTTTATAAAGGATTTGTTTTTATTACATGTATTAAGGCATTATTACTTGTTGTAGTATTGTGCGTGTTGACTACTGTTCTGTTTGTTGAAAAATGTGAATATTTGAGAATTAAGTTATAGTTTGGAAATCTAGCGTTCAGAAATGTGTCAGTATGCTTTAAATTCAGGTTTCTTCTCAAGTGCAACGACTGCGTGCCTGGGAGGGAACGGTATCGCTAAGTAGACGACTAAGTGTTTACTTGAAGATTGTGCTTAAGGATTTTCTGTACAGAAGTGCGTTTACTGGGTGAAATTTGCCGGTGGTGCACTGTTAGGAGACGGGACACTGTTCATTTTTATTGGTAATGTTTCGGAGTGTTTCCTGTCTTCATTTTAAATGAATTAACACTCAATAAATGATTTTTTTAAGGAAGGAAGATGCACGCAGCGCTTCAACCGAGGCTGCTCCGGCCTCCCTGGGCCCAGCGCCTGTCGCCCTCAGCTTTCCCGCCTCCGCGGCGGCGCCGTTGCCATGGCAGCCGCGGGACGCCGGGCTCTGAGTGACGGCGCCGGGAGCCAAGGGGAGTGGCGGGGTGGTGGCGGCGGCCCGCGGTGATGACGAGGCAGCGGCGCGCCGTGCCGGAGGAGGCGTCGGGGTCAGCGGGATGGAGGTGGCCGCCGCGGCTCGGGCTGCGCGGCGCTCGCTGGGGCCGGCCCGTGCCCTGCGCTGCGGGGCGGGTAGGGGCCCGGGCCCGTCTCGCACCGCCTGCGGCCGCACGAGGCCGCCCGGGCCCGCGTTGAAGCGGCTCCCGCCCGCCTCGGCCCGGGGCTGCGCGGCGGCGGAGCTCGCGTCACCTTTGTGTCTCCGGCAGGTCTCCGGGGGAGATGGCCCTTGGCCGCCGGAGGGGCTTCCCTCAGGCTTAGCAGCACGCGGGCCACGCTGGAGGGCATCAACAAGCCCCTCGTAGACCGCATCATCCGCGTGGACCATGCGGGGGAGTACGGCGCAAACCGCATCTATGCGGGGCAGATGGCCGTCTTGGGTAGATCGAGCGTGGGACCCATCATCCAGGTGAGCGGGCCTTTTCTGGGGAATTTGCACATGATTGGCGTTGGTCGAATGAAGGTGAAAGATCGTAGCTCGCACAGGAGTCCTGTGTTCAGTTCTGGGGGTCCTCAGCTCAAGAGGGACAGAGAACTGCTGGAGAGAGTCCAGCGCAGGGCCACCAAGATGATCAGGGGACTGGAGCATCTTTCATACGAGGAAAGGCTGTGGGAACTGGGGCTGTTTAGTCTGGAGGAGGCTGGAGGAGTCTCACTAATATTTACAAATACCTGAATGGTGGGTATCAAGAAGTTGGAACATCCCTTTTTTCTAAGGTAGCTAGCAACAGGACAAGGGGTAACGGGATGAAGCTGGAACACAAAAAGTTCATTTAAACATAAGAAAATACTATTTCACTGTTAAGGTGAGCGAGCCCTGGCACAGGCTGCCCAGTGAGGGTGTGGAGTCTCCTTCCTTGGAGGTCTTCAGGATCCACCTGGACACATTCCTATGCAACCTGATCTAGGTGAACCTGCTTCTGCAGGAGGGTTGGTCTAGATGATCTCTAAAGGTCCATTCCAACCCCTAGCCCTCTATGATTCTATGGAGATAGCAGTCCGTCTTTTTCTAAATGCTTTCAAACGTGGGGTTGTAAAGAGTGGTGGGATTACTTGGTAAGCAAGTTACCACTGCTTCAGTTACTGTAGTATTGTCATAAAACCTTATTTTGCAACTGTTTTTGTAACTGTCCTCATCTGCCCTTCATTGTTTCCTCTTTGAGTAGTGTTACCTCTGTAAACCAAGTGTGAGTGGCCTAAACTGTTTTGTTTCTCTTAGTACTTATTAGTTTTATTGGAAGTGTTTAACCTCTCTGGTCTAATACTTCACAGTGATGTGGCTCTTTTGCAGCAAATGTGGAATCAAGAAAAAGACCACTTGAAAAAGTTCAATGACCTAATGGTGTCATACAGAGTTCGACCTACTGTTTTACTGCCTTTCTGGAATGTAGCAGGCTTTGTTTTAGGTGAGTTTGTGTTATTACTGTTATTTATGACATCTTCAAATGTGTAAATTATTTGTATTGCTTCAGAGTTCATTGTCTGCATGTGTTTGGTACTACCACTGTCACAGGGGCTGGAAGTGCTTTACTGGGAAAGAAAGGTGCAATGGCTTGCACAGTGGCAGTGGAAGAGAGTATTTCAGATCACTACAATAACCAGATCCGAACTCTTATGGAAGATGATCCAGAAAAGTACAAAGAACTGTTGCAGGTATTTAATTATGACTTAATTCAATGAATTTCTTAAAGTACTTTGTATCTAATGGAACTTTAGTCTCTTAACACATGCCCATAGAATTTATAGTAGATCTCTCTTTGTTCTATCACTTAGAATGCTGATGGCAGCAGAAACTTTTAACTTAAAAGGGTGATCAGCATTTCCCTTTTGATTGGGCAAGCTGTGCTTTAATTTTCATCGCTTTTAGCTGAAAGGAAGGGTTTAGAGGGCAAACAAAAGGAGAAAATGCAACTATGTGGTAACGTTTTGCTTATACTGGCTATGATTATATAGTTCTAGTCTTGAATACTGGTTAGAGCATGTAAGGAGCTAGTGTTTCTTAGCTCTGCAAGAACATTATTTTCCAAGTGTTTCAGGCATCAAACTGGGACACGTTCCTGTATGGTGCTTGTCGGAGACTGCCTTGTTTTTACATGCACACTGAGCTTGTTTGTGCTCGCTTTGGTGGGAGCTTGCTTAAGGGTCTACATGTCTATTTCCATCTCTGCTTTCTATCAGTGTGTTTAGTTGTTCTTGGTTTAACCTGCAGCCACGTCTGGTTACTCCAAACGTGCCTTCTTGTTACAGAAATAGTATCTGAAGTAAACTAGGTTACGCTGACATGTGCATGAGAAATACTACCTGTGAAAACAAAGACTGTAGGCTGAGAGGGCACAAAATAAGGAGAAAAAGCTAAGCAACAAGGTTATTCAGTGTCACTATGAGGAGGACTAGCACTGAAACTCTGGGCCCTATGTTGAGCAATCCTAGTTACCTGCTCCTCAAAAGAATCATAGGATGGTAGGGGTTGGAATGTTCTTGAAACATTGGCAAACACAGTCATTTGTTGAACAGCAGCTTGGTTTGTAAGCACTTCCTTTGGAGAATATTAAAATAACTTTCAGTTTAGGGAATGCTGTGAAGAATTCTCTTCTTATCAGAGGGAATTCATATCAGAGATTCGAGTTTTTGAGGAGCTTTTGAGAGACCTGGGCGTCAGATGCCTGTCCTCGTGCATGCAGTGGTGAACAGTGTGTAGTTTTGATTTCTCTGCCAAGTGGATTTACTGATGAGCTGCTGTTTTAAAAGGTGATAAAACAATTCCGGGATGATGAGCGGGAGCACCATGACATTGGGCTCGAGCATGATGCAGAAGCAGTAAGTACCACCTTAACAAATCCCTACTGTTACTGGGCACATAGGGCTCCTCCAGCCACTGTGATGTAGTTCTTTATTTGAGAGACAGAAAAACAAAATGCTTGATATTCTTTCCCAAAGATAGATGTAAGAAAACACTGCACGTGTTGTAGCTTTCATTTTTCCAATACAGAATTGACTCTGTTGGAGCTCATGTCAAGTGTGTTTTGTGACTCTCTTTTCCTGGGAGGTGTCCTCTGCACAGTTTTAAAGTTCATTTTAGGTTTAGGTTAAATGTTTTTGATGACAAGGCTAATAAGTGCTGTCCATGCGTGATCTTGGTGGATGAACATAACCATGTTAGGAAGTGAGAATGCTGAATAAATTCCGTCCCCCTTTGAGTACCATTATTTTTTTTCTCTCCCTTCTTTCTCTTGACTTGCATTTGTGAAGAAATGGAAACATTCTGCTAAGTTGATTGGTTTAAATTTAATTTTCTATTAAGTAGATTAGACTACAAATACAAGTAGGTTTTGGTGTCTTGTTTTTGTTGCGTTTTGATTTTTTTAGTTTGGTTTTTTTAGGTAATGCTTCCCTACCACCATCTGCTTCAAACAAGATACCTCACTTCATATATTTAATCTTTTATTCTTTGTTTTACAGGCACCAGGTTATTCAGTTTTGAAGACAGCTATACAACTTGGATGCAAAGCTGCAATATTTTTATCAGAAAGAATTTAATGACGTTTTCCATAGTGTTTGTGGCAATAAACTGACACAAAAGTGTGTGGGAATTGCAGAAGAC
Organism: Urocolius indicus; assembly: GCA_013401255.1. NCBI lineage: Eukaryota > Metazoa > Chordata > Aves > Coliiformes > Coliidae > Urocolius > Urocolius indicus. Next base: position 530,337 of record WBNH01004161.1, on the reverse strand, counting down.
TAACAGCTTGGTTTTATTCAGTCTTTTCAAATTTTTCTTCACCAATCATCTGGTTCAGCCACTCTTTGTCACATTGAGGGCGTGTTCAAGAAGTCTCGCTGTTATAGTCAGTTGAGCTAAATGTGAATAAAGGTGGCAGCACTGAGTCTGTATGAAATAAACCTCCTTATTCAGAGACTGTTCACAAGGTGGCAGCAAAATCTGTATATACATGATTTATATATATATATATACACGTAAAAATGATAAATACGTTCTCTGTTGGCTTGAAGTTTCTATGTGTTTGAGATAAACTGGAGCTCATAAGCTCGTTTTAAAATGGTTAATACCACCTAAACAGGATATTTTTGAGTTTTATTTTTAGAGTAAGTAAATGAAGTACTGCTAAGTGTTTCTTTTCAGACTGTCTTGAATAAAGCTTGGTATTATAAGAATTTCATTTGGAGACTTGTTTGTGGGGATTTTTTGTTTTTCTCAATATCAATTGAGGCCTCATCTGGAGTCCTGTGTCCAGTTTTGGGCTCCCCAGCTCAAGAGGGACAGAGAAGTTCTGGAGAGTCCAGCACAGGGCCACCAAGATGATCAGGGGACTGGAGCATCTTCCTTATGAGGAAAGGCTGTGGGATCTGGGACTGCTTAATCTGGAGGAGGCTGTGGGTGGATCTCATTAATATTGACAAATATCTAAGTGGTGGATGTCAGGAGGCTGGGACAGCACTTTTTTCTGTTGTATCTAGTGATAGGACAAGGGGTAATGGAAAGAAGCTGGAACACAATAAGTTCCATTTAAACACAAGGAAAAACTCTTATTCTGTTGAGGTGATGGAGCCCTGGCACAGGCTGCCCAGGGAGGGTGTTGAATCTCCTATGGAGGTTTTCAAAACCTGCCTGGATATGTTTCTGTGTGACGTGATCTAGGTGGGATCTTTGGCAGAGGGATTGGACTGGATGATCTCTAAAAGTCTTTTCCAACCCTACCATTCTGTGATTCTGGGATCAATGTGAATTCCTAATTAAAGTAGAATTTTTCATACTTCTGGGTTTTTTTGTTAATCTGGTTTGGGGTTTTTGTTGTTTTTGTTGTTGTTGGTTGGGTGGGTTTTTTCTGTCCTGAATGTGAGGAATTGATCCCTGATACAAAGAAGCTGTAGAGAGCAATTTGAAGTACCTGTGGAATTGCACTTAAGCTTGAAAGCTTTAATTGAGTGTCAACTTTGTTTCTAGTCTTCAGTGGCTCTTGAATAGAGACACTTTTTCTCCATGTTTGAGTAACTTCTTTACACCTTTCTGCTGGCATCTTGGCATGGAGCAATAGAAGTAAAACAGGCAAAGTTGTACCTGTGCTGTTAAACTGACCAAAGATGAGAAAAATACAGCACTGGAATTTGTGTCTCAAACTGGTAGAAATGAAAGGGAGTTTGTGCAAGATTGTATCTTTTGCTTTTTACGTGTTAAAAATTTCCTGACCATTTCCTTCTTTTCCTATTTGATTGTTATGGAAATAGGATAACTTTCCAAAGGGATGAGGATGACACAGAAGCTGTTGGTATCTTGATATAACCATTTTGAAGTCCCTGTCAGAAACTTCTGGTTTTATAGCTGAGAAGCATGATCTTTTGAGATTGAATGTGTCAAGGCAGGCAATCCCTGTGAGTAATATTAAGTCACAGAGTAAGCACTGTGCTTGTCCCCTAATATTTATGCTTCTAAAACTTTGGGAAGACGCAGCTTTAACTGTCATAAACTGACTTTTGTTTCCTAATTTTACAGGTTTTTCCAGTTTCTACAGGTTTGGGTTTTATTTTGGCTGGTTGTTTTTTTTTTTTTTTTTCTTGGTAAGAATAGCTGAGCTTGACAGATCCAGGGAGTACAATTTCTTGCATCTTATTTTCTGCTTAAAGGTCAGTATTTCCACAAAGGAGGATAACTAATTGGACAGGTTAGCTGCAGATGTGAGATGCAATGAGTATAAACCTAGCTGGCAAGGAAAGTATTGGAAAACAAGTAGTAAAATAGTAGCAAGTGTTGCCCATTACTGTCATGAGCAATGGGGCCAACATTGCCAATCTTTACTTTAACTTTATGTGGCAAAACTACACAGTTACACTGATTGAGTAATTTGAAGAAGTTTTGCTGTCTGTTGGTCCCTTTTCTGTTGTGCAGGACAAGTGCAATGAACTGACTCTGTAGCTGCTTTTATCTTCTAATGGTCTCAGAAGTGTGGAGTTGCCACCAGCAATCTAAGACCTGTGAGAGCATCTCAGACCCAAGCATCAGGGAGCTTCAGACAGCATTTAATCCGGGTACTTCCCAGTCTACCTTTTTGGGTAGCTCTGTTGGTGTTTGTACGTGCTGATTGGTGTGTGAATTGATGTGAGAGACTTCACGAAAAGGGAAAATGATCCTCTTTATGAAGGAGCTTAAACTGAAAGCTGTATCTTAGTACAGAAACTTCTATATTATTTATGATGACTGTACATTCTTTAAGAATAACTTCTGTCACTGAACCGGGTCAGATCTGCAGTGGGTAAACTCAAAACTGCTGATGTTAGGTACATTGTCCAAACAAAGTAGCAGTTGCCTCTCTGTGTGTGACTGGCTTGCACATCCACTGCAATAATTTGACTCAAGGAACTCAAATCTAAATCACCGATGTCTCTGAGACTGTATAGTAAGGAGATGGCTCTGAGAGATTCTCCTGTAACACCCCAGGCAGTTGTGAGCAGTGTGCATATAAATTTGAGTTTACTATATATATATATAGTAAATAGTTTGCATATATATTTGAGTTTACTGAAGATACATCATAATAGACTAACAACATATCTTCCTTAACTTGCCCAATTCTCTGAGCAAAAGTTATGTCTAGCAGATTGCTTACCTTAATGTCCTTGAAGCATTTGGTGTGCTGGCATATGGAAAGTTCCTAGGTAATTTGAAGGAAGGAGGAATCAGTACAAAAGAATGGTTAATTCAAGCGGCTAAAGGGGTAAGAAATGGTGTTGAAAGAACAGTTGTGTAAGTCATGGGCTTTAATAATTGATGGATAGATGGCACTCAGCTGAAACCTGGTATCCCATAGGCCAGTGGTTACAGAGATTCTCTGAAGATGTCTGTGATGGTGTTTTAACAGTTGTAGGCTTTACTGCTGACAGAGGAGTGTTCATGTGATCCTTCATGCAAGATGTGGGTGGCCTCTGAGACCATCACATGCTGCTCGCTTGGGGCAATGACACCGAGGAGACAAATCTCATCGTTTTTAATGCGTTTAGTTTGGCCAAAGGCTGAGAACATCAAACCCCAGGAAGTCACCATGTGAGGTCAGTGTGTTTGGCCATTCTCTGCAGTAGCTGTGAACATGCTCACAGCAGCATCTTTGTCCTCAGCAGCTGAAAACACTCTGCACATTCAAACAGGCCAGCAGACACAAATACTGTCTCTAGCTCTAAGTATAAAATATGAATTGGGAGAACAATTCTGCTTTATGCTCTTGATCAGGATTTGTTCCTTCTTTTTACTGGAGCGGTTTTTTTGTGCCTGTCCATGAAAGTGTGGGTGAGCTGTTCTCATGTCACTTCCAATGGCTGTGCATTTCCCTGCTCATTGGCAGTAGCTCTTTATTTTGTGGTTTATGTAGGAGATGGAGTTGCTTTTCATTTTCCATGTTGGTAAAAGGTTACAGAAGGACTAGAGATGCTCCAGTGCTGTACAGAATTTTTATTGTACTGTTGCTGCAAGGCTCTAGTTTCTTTTTTTGTATATTATTTTCAGGCAGAATTAAAGCTGACTGAAGTCAGACATCCTGGCAGGAGTTAGTGGCAGGCAGAGGCCAAAGGATATAGCTTGTTCAAGGCTGTTATCATAGTGATTATTGATGAACTGTTGGTGTTGACAGAGGGAAAAGGAACTTGGATCAGGCAGGCAGGCTGGGAAATGCTACATTTTCAAAACAGGGAGTGAGGAAGGTGAGCCTTCACTGTGTCTTTGGGTTTTGGGACTTTCTTCTGAATCTGAAGATAACTGTAACTTGAGTCTTGTAATATACAGTGAGACAAAAGTCTTCCCTTTAAAGTAACAGTCGCTTCTTCTAGCTCCAAAGGCTTGATCCTGATTTTTCTCCTCCAGGAGAAAGTACCATTTTTTGGTGAGGAGGAGCAGAGAGTATCCAGCCACCCGTGTGTGCAGGGGATATAGGGCTGTTATCTACTCCTTGATCAGCATCTCACCTTTAACTGTTGTCTCCTGTAATCAGTGCAGGGAACAATCTGGCCCCTATTCTCCAAAGCTGCTCCAAGTCAGAGATTAAGGTAATGATGGTGCTTGGAGGTGAGTGACAGCCAGATGGTGTGGGCCTTGTGCTAAGCATTCAGGGCATTTTATGATGCTCTGACAGCTCTGAAGCAGGATCTCTGCACTCGCAGCCATTGCTGGCTCAGGAGGAGGAAAACCCAGCAAATGAAAGCAAACAGACAACAGCAGCTCTGTCACAAGAAGAATGGTTATGAAAATTCACAGCAGCTCTGAAGATCTGTGTCCCATCAGTAACAACTCTGGAAAGCCATGAGGGTGGCCAGGTGCACGTGATGCCACAGCAGTGTGGGTCTGGCATTGGCAGTATGTGTATCAGCCTCTTGCTGCTGCAGCAGGATAGGCAAAAATCAGATCCCCATGCCTGTGATTAACGTGGGGATGCTGACAGAAGCTGAATGGACTTGTGCCATGAATTACGTAAAATGAGACTCATAAGATTGTTTGGCAGAGAGCTAAATCCTTGTCCAAGTGATAAATAACACAGATAGAAGAAATACCAGAAGTAATGGGCTTGATCTTTGTCTGGAGTAAATCTGTGTGGCTTACTTGAGCATAGTAGAGCTAGGCTTGCTGTGGATTGACTGATGATATACCATAGAATTCCTGTGCTGGGGGTGATGTAGATTCCACCTCTCTACTTTTTCTTAGCATTTAAGGGGTTACTTACCCTATATAGTCCTTTGTGTCTGCCTGGTTTCTTGGATTTCATGAAGATGTAGTTTCAAATGGATGCCAGTCATTTTTTGTCACTAGGTTGAAGTTGTGGTATGTCACTTGTATTGAATTCTGCACGAGTTTTCAGCATGAGGAGCTTAAAGGGATAGGGAAGAACTATTGGCCAATTTAAAGGAGGAATGCTTGTGATAAGGGAAGAGATTGTTTAAAGGTATCATTTTTCTACTTCTTAATTCAGTTTCCCCAGAGTGGGTGAGATGGGAAATCTGGATAGATGTAGGAGAATGACAGCAGCTTTGCAGTTGTACTCCCAGCTAGGGTGGCAGGACTTAACTCATATTGAAGAAAGCTTGCTGATACTTAAAGCTGAAGGTCTGATCTAGTGTTGAGTAAGTGAACTAACAGCTGACTGGAACAGGTTCAGTGGGTAATGGATGTCTAAAAGAACTTAACTGTGTAAGAAGGAAAATTCTGTTCATTGTTGTTAGGTGGTTTTGATAAATGCAACCTCCTGTTCCATTGTTTTGGAGAAGTAAGAAACTAAAGTAGACCAGAGAGTGGCAATTCCTTGTGTCCTCTGACAAGCTTATGGCAGCAGCATCAGGTTATTGTGTAAAGGTGCAGATTAACATGCCTATGCTGACATTAAAATATAAATTTTATGGTGTTAAATATCCTTTACTTGTGTTCATTCTTAACTTGGAGTGATGCTCTCATGGAAAGCCAGGAATTGCTGGTGTTGCTTGGTAGGCTGCTGTGAAGGTCATCTCATCCATCCTCCTACTTGGGGCAAGACTGAAGCCAGCACTGAAGCAGGTCAGCAGATGATGAAAACCTCCAAGGACACAAATTCCACAGTCTCTGTGGGCAGCCTGATCCAGTGCTGCGTGACCTTACACCAGGAGTGCCTTTGGTTTTTTTCTGATATTCGTCCTGAACCTTTCAAGACTGTGCTGGCTGCTGCTTGTTAGCACATGTGGCACTGTGGAGAAGAGTTTGGACCTGCTATCTATCTTGGTGACTACTCTGAGTAGTTTAGAGCAACTATTAGATGACCCAGTTCTTACCTCCCCAGTGTACGTGTCCTCCACTGAGCTAAAGTGGAGCCTGGAAACTGGTGAGCAGGGCGATGGGATGCAGGGCATGGACTGGGCTACACATCTTTTCTCCTCTGTTCTTGCTGCATTTCCACTGCAGCTATGGCTTCCAGAGCAGAAGGTACCTGCTGTCAGACAGTGAGCTCAGTAAGAGGGTGCAGAGCTGCAGCTCTCCTTGCAACACCAGGTTCCTAAGCTGGCTGGGAAGAAAACAAGAGAGAGAGGCATCTAGTCTCATACAAATGCCTGAAGCTGTCTTCTTTCCCTGCATGTATTTTCCACCCAACTGTTTGCATGTCAGTGGTTTGGTTTTTAATGTTACCTGTACCTGGGATAAATGGATTTATTGATTTGATGGTAGAGAGGGACTCGTGTAGACCAAGGCATTAAGGAAAGCAAGCATACACACACAGTAGGTGCTTCTGCTATTTAAAATATCTTTTCTAGACTGAAGACTAAAAAGATTATTTCTGGCACTGGGAGTGCTTTTCTGTTTTCTTTGCAGTGGTCAGCCACCTGCCAGGGACTGTGCCAGTCAGTGTGGAGGCAGTGAAGGGTAAGGGAGATTGGAATGATTTCTGGTGTGTTTTGAAGGCAAGCTGTGCCAGCTGCATTTTACCAAGCTGTCAGGATTTTCTCCCAAGTTTGTGATTTGAGGGCTGCTGTATAATCAGAGGCTGCTGTGTATGTAAATGGCTAGAACATCTAGTGGGGTGAAAAGCATTTGCTTCTAGAAAAGGACAGTCATGTAATGCTACTGTAGATGACTCAGTCATGTTGATCATTGTTGCTGTCTCTGCATTGAAGTAAATTTCCTCTTTAAACAGCAGCCTATGTCTAATTTAAAGCCACCTCTCATCTTGCTGAGAGATTGTTTCCCCCCTCCCGTGTGAGCAGAGATGTGCTCCAGAGCTGGCACCCAGCTTCTGAGGAAGGGAAGCACACACAACTTGCTTTCCCAGGATGAGTGCCTGAGTGTCAAAACCACAGTGAGGCCTCTGCTCTCTGGATGTGTTGTCTCTGGTCTCGCCACAGCAATGGCCTCAGATTTGAGGCAGGAACATAGGCTCCTCCTCTTCTCTCAGGAATGATGCTCTTACCTTTAACAAACATCTCTGCTCTACTAGCCTGCAGCATTCCCATGAGAAAGGGGCTTTGATTTAGGGCTAGATTAGGAGAAGGCTACTGGGTCCAAGTCTACTAGAGATGTAAGTTTATGCTTAGCTCTAAGCCCAAGAGCAATGGGAGTATTGGGATGCTCCAGGCTAAACTTAGTTCTGAGGATGTAGTGACTTGCCTATGGTCACCTGGCAAGTCTGTGGCAGAAATACACTGGAAATGCAATTTGAGAGGACCTGAACTTCTCTGGTGTCTGCACTAACCATGCAGCAACCCTGCTATCTGGCAAAAATGTGCAGACTTTGCTGCTTTATCCAGTAAAAGAATAGCAGCATTAGGATTTAAAATCACTGGTGAGATTGTTCTGCAAGTATAGCTTAATGGCTCAATTCCAGCCCCAACCCGGAAAGCTAAAGGCTGCTGATGGATGAGGAGCTGTCTTTCACATCTCCCATTGTCAGCCCTTGTTGTTCTGACTGTGGCAGGAAAAATGCAGTTTACTTGACTTCAGAGGTGGCTGAAATGTTTTGATTCTTAAAAATGTATAACAACTGTCCACTTTCAATTCTCCCCACCCAAACAATGCAGCAATACTTATTAATGACAAATAATTATATCTTAATTTTAAGTGACACGGAGCTATTGTTTACACAAAATGTGAGAATCTAGTAAGACATCAGGCATATGTTTAGAGGGATAATGCATGAGAAATCAGTTTTCTCTGCTCAGGGAGCTGAGCCTTGCAAAGGAAGATGACAGATACATGTGTTTATAGACAGACTCTAGGACTGGCTGTATTTGCTTATCGTTTGTCATCAATGCGGAGACTTGCAGCACGAAGCACTCGTACAGCATAAGCTGCAACATATGCTCCTCTCCAACCGATATGGCAGGAATCCTAATGCTTAGTGACCAGCAAGAGGGTCTATCCTGGTGAGCTGGTGTGAGTAACCTTGAGCATTCCTGTACATTGCTTCCAAATCCATGGAAAAGTTCTCAAGGGAGCAGGTTTTCAGCTTGCATCCCTTGCGGTTCCTCACTGCTGAAGCAGCCATCTGTACCTACCTGATAAGTTGTTTGGATATGACATTGCAAAAGTGTCAGAAAAATGCTTACTTGAAGATACTGCTTTGGAATGACCTGGAGAAGTGACCTGACACTTCAATATTTCTTTCCAGTTGTCTCCTCATTCTCCATAGCCTTGAGAAGTAACCATAGCCAAAGAGAAATAACTCTTTCACCATTCACAGTGCTGAAAACCCTGTGTCTGGTTTTCAGTGACTACTAACAAGAAAAATCCATAGTTATACATTTTCCCCTCTTCTTATCTTCCCTGCACTTACTAAAATGCACGTGATGCTGGTACAGCCTTTGCTTTCAGAAGATGTGTTACAATGCACCCTTTGCATGTCTTCTCATACTAGATGCTTATTCCAGGCTGAGAGGAGAACTTTACAGAAGAGACTTTTTCTAGAGAATGTTCACCCATGTTGTAAAACCAATACTATTTTTTGCTGCATCTGGCAATTATTATGCTGTGCTCTACTCTTACTCAGTTCAGCCTGTTCATCTTAGGCAACACTTAATCCTTCCTGAGTTCTCCCACATACAGCGATACTAATCTCCCCATGTAAACAGTCAACAATGTGAAATTGCTACAACACACCATCACAGACTTGATTCAGTAGCTGGTTGTGTTTGCTTTCTTTTGTTGTTAAGAATAAAGAATCCAAAGTGAAGCAATGTCTGTTTGGTCTCTGAAGCTGGACCTCTGCCTCTGTTCCTCACCCCTTTGTTTGTTTGCTTGCTTGCATGCTATGAAGTTTCAAATGTCATAGCTACTACCAATATGTATTATCCTTAAATCAAGCAACTTCTGAAATGGATTTTAGGTGTTTCATTTTTCTTTGCTTGCTGAGCAGAAGTAGGGACTGATTTTTCTGCAGGCTTTTTTTTTTCCCCTTGGCTTCTGAGAGTATTTTATAAGGTGTTGCTGATTCAGATCATCAGGCCACTGGGGGAGTCCAGCTGTGCCCCTTGTCTAGCAGTGCTCTGCTTCAGGGAGTTACAGAAAGAGTCAAATGCTTGTGCTGAAGGTAACAAGTGCAAGTATTATTGTGACAATTTGGGTTATTGATGGGTGGGTGAAAATATCTATGCAAATGCATATCAGGGAGTACCTCTTTGTAAGTACTGTATTTCTCTGTTGAGCTGTGGAAGGGGCAATGTGCCTTTTATTGGGATAGAGTGCTGAGAGCTGCTCTGGCCTGCTAAGATCCTCAGTAGTGAGCCGTGTTCAGGTGTGGACTTGGCTGTGCCTGGGTGGGTGACAGGTGAGCAGGTGGCTGTAGATGGAGACATTGACATGTAAGAGGGCTGGCAAGATCACTTTACTAGCCACCTCAGCTCTTGTGGGATGCAGAGAGCCCACAGGCCTATGTATTCCTTTCCTGGACTCAAAGCCTTCCAGCCCTTCTTGGGAGCTGGTGACAAATGGTATGTTTATGCTTCTGAGCAGGAGCTGGGTGTAGCTGAAGCAGAGAGGAGAGGTGGTTGCATGCTATTAAGATGACTTGCAGTGTGGCTGGTGGCCAGGAGAGGACAACCTGGCTGCTATTGAGCTTTTACATACAGGACCACTGTACCCTATTGAGCTGTATTTTGACCTGAATGGTTTGCCTTTTGCTGATCCATCAAGATGGTCCCAAAACCTAAGTTATGTTTATTTCTACTTCTTTTTTTTTCCCCTCCTCCCTTCTTTGGCCAATTGACAATTGGGTATAGTAGACTAGTTGGCTGTCTTTGGCAGATAGCTATTCTTTGTACAAATACTTGCCTTCAATTAGTCTTATGTTGTTATTTATTAAGTCATCTACTCAGGGAGCTAAGTCAGTGCTGCAGCACAAACTGCAAATGGCAGAGGATACTGGAGGCAAATGGTGTCCACAAAACCTGCTGGTTCAAAATTTCTCATTCAAAGCGTTTTGTGAATAGCTTCAAGTGAGATAAATGTCCAACAATCCATAAATGATTCCTTAAAACAAAGGAAATAAATCTAATGAAGCATTCAATCATCATGAATAATTCATTATACTCTAGTACGTTTAGGAGTGATATTTAAAATATATTTCCTAGGCTTACAATTCAGAAACCTGACCAAAAAACTGACCCAGAAAGAAGGACTGAAAATCTTGCCTCAGAGATGAGTTGTTAAAGCTCTGGTCAGATCAGGTCCCAGAAAAGCTGTAACCACAGCAGAGCAAAAGGTATGGAAATTTCAAATGTGTAACTTTCAATATCAGAGTGCTGTCAGAGACAGCTTGAAATTTGTTCAGCCTGAGGCATCTCTCCCTGAGCCTCTGTCATCTGTCACACCACAGCAGCAGACAGAGAAGAGAGATGGGAGGGAAATAGCACATCCCTATGAGGACAATGTCATGCTGTTTAAGAGCTGTGAGATGAGCAGAAGGCTTGGGTTTGGGTGGGTAACCATTCCTCTTCAGTTTTCAATTCAAGCTCTTCTTTCTTTGGCCACCATGGATGACTTTTTTTATTATTCTGCTACCGTGAGGATTAGCAAATGATTGTGAGAGTGACTAGTGACGTCTCTGCTCTGCAGTGCTGCGTCCACACTCCCTCACGTGTGATGCTGCAAAGCTGTCTGAATCTGTTTCACTTCAGTGCTTTCTGTGTGGTCTTTCACTACTCCATGCTTTCTCCAAAGTAAATGTTGTCCTCCTTTAATTATGAGCATGTTCTTTTCCATTTAGAGAGGACCATGCAAAGGTCCCAGGGGCACTTGTGACTCTGCTGCTGGGGAAGAGATTGGATTTGGGCACTGCAAGGTGAGCCTGATGCTGCTGAGAAGTTGTCTGCAGGGAGTCAAAGGGGTCTCTTGTCAGTGGAGAATCAGGGAAAGACAGCTGCTGAAGAGGATGTCTCAGCATCCTCCTTGCTCCTCTGGAAGGTCCACTTATGTCCCACCTAGAAAACCTCCCTCTAGTTTCTCTGAGTGCTGTAAAAACCCCCAGAGAGGGATCCACTCCCTTGCAGTAGCAGGACCTCAGCCAGGTCACAGACATGTCAAGATAAAGGGAAGAACAACCTTTTGCATTCAGCATTCTCCTCCCCCATTTGCAGGTCCCACTTCAGAGATGGCAAAGGGAACAGCTGGTAACACATAATCCTGGAGGTAAAGAAATAAACTGCAGCTGTGAAACAGGTTGTTGTAAAGGCAGATTGGACTTGATCTTGGTCTCCCTCAGGTGAGCCAGTGTAGTTCTTGTTATTTCAGTAGGTTTGCTTTGCATCTGTACCTATGTGAGGTGAGGACAACAACTCATATTTTACAGTTCCAGGGAGCAAATATGATGCCTTCTGTATTGTGAATGTAAGAAATGGATTTAAATTGAATTAGGGAGGACTTGAAAGATGATCCCACCTCTGTTCAGGTGGCTGGCACTGCAATAATAAGGAAACTAATGACACCAGATGTAAAAATAGCTGTCATTTAATGAGCTCATCTGACTGGCCTTAAACAAAGACAGGTCTATGCTGCACTTGCTGTCTTGCTAATGAAAGTAATTGTGCTGCTTCATATTGATCTGTGGAATGTTTGATCTTAGTTAAAGGGGTGTAGCCTGAGAGATCAGTGGGGAGGGATGCTGGGAAGAGATCAGGTTTAGCCTTCCTTGGGGGAGATTCAGGCTCCAGCACTGTGATGCTGGTCTCCCTCAGGGCAGCCAAGCAGATGAATAATGTCCCTTGGTACAGGAAGTTTGCTTGAGTGAAGCTGGGATTTTAGGTAGGATTTGGACAACAGCATGTGCAGACTTCTCTTACCCCAGGCGCTGCAGTTTCCCCACAGCATTTTTCCACCCAAATTGGTTGTGCCAGAGCAGTGCAGAGGACACTGCCCTGTGTGAGCTGGTGTCACTGTGTGGCACTTCCCAATGGAGATGTTGCCAGCTAGGGGTTGCAGCCAGGCTCCCTGGCAGGTGTGGGATGAAACCTCCCTGAGCCTAAGGACCTCTGCCCCAGTATCTCCGGGAATGCAGGGCTAAGGAACAATGCTGGCTCTGGCACTTTTACCAGGTTTTTTTTTTTTTCATTCCTTACAGGCCACTTTCTTTTTAAGCTTTCCCCCTCTTTATCCTTGACGGGATGAGGTTATGGTGGAGGACAAAGCTTCCTAGAGCTGCCACTGCCCTCCAGCCCTGCAGAACAGGTGCTGTGAGCCAGAGCATCAGCTTTTCCCACCCTAATTGCTGAGTGCTGATAAGCCAGTTTCCCTGGGCTCATCCTTCCTCACTCAGGTTTCCTCCCACGCTGTTTTTTCCCTCCTTTTCCCTGGCTAAGTGGCCCAGCTCAGGCTCATCAGGAGGAGCGTCAGCTGTGCCAGGATCATCTCATTTGAGGCTGTAAGCCTCTGAACAGAGCTTGTTCCCTGTTGTGTGCTCACCTTTGATTCTGCATGCTGCATTTCATCGCTTCGTGCAGGAGCTTCATCTGCAGCTCACTGCTGCAGGTTGTCACGCACAAAGCCATTCTCTACTTTTATGGCAAACTTAGGGGTACACAAGCCCAAAGCTGAAGGACATGGAGGCCAGAAAGGCCCATGGCTGGGACCCAGTAATGAGAGTCACTGGAGGGAAGGAAGCTGTTGCTTCTTTGCTGCTCTTAAAAAGCCATCAGTGAGACTGACACAGCACTGCTGAAACCAGTGGAAAGCTGTAAGATGAGCCCAAAGTCTCTTCTCTGACTTCCTTGCACTGGTTTGTGAAAATCAGAAGCTTTTTTTACTGTTGTTGTGATTAAGGTGATATGTACTACTGAGGAGTTGTTGTCACTGTGTGACTCAAGACTCTCAGCCAGGATAAGTTCACAAATGCTGGTTAGATGGGACTTATATGTGTAGTGGTGAAGATGAGGGAAGTTTTAACCCACTTTATCAAAATGGATGTTTTTAAAAGGGTAAAAAAGAACAGGTGACTTTCTGAGCAGCTGATGAACTTTTGGCTTTGTTGCTCTCAAGTGGAATGAGATGGCCAGGCAGTGTGATGTCCTGCTGCAGCCTGAGAACCTTAACAGGATCTTTCTTGTATACATTGATGCTTCGGACCTCTGCTTCTTTCCCAATGGCCAATTTCAACCAAATTGATTGCAAAGTTATTTGGAGGAGGAGTACAAGCACCATCGTTTCCTTGGGGGGCAAAGGGAAAAGCCTGTTTCAATACAATGAGCCATCAATAGCAAGTTGAAACCTGTGTTAAATTCTCAGTCCTCTGCAAGCAAACAGGCATTAAAAGATCCAGACCTATGTAACATGGTCCAATCTCCCTAATTTCATTTAAAAATCAATCAAATGGCACAACAACTCCAAGCTGGTGTAATGAAATTTTTACAGTCCTCATTCAAATTACTCTGCTTTCATCAGCATATTAGGGCTCAGCTATGTGATCAGTTTCTATTGGTTTAGCAAGTTATGGCGCAAATACACATTTAAGTGACTTACCATTAGTGAAGGTAGAGCATTGCAGGCACTGATTAAATTTACATTTGAAGAGTGATGTGTCCAGGTTGAATTAGATTGATATTAAACTGTTTTATGTTAAACTAGTTTAGCACAAGCACATGCGAGGTTTGGCTCTACCTGGTGCTTTTTAAGCTTGGGGGTTACCTGACTCCTTTTTGGGGATCCTCAGGCCCACAAGCCCTGCTGAGCCCTGAGGGCTGATGGGGAAGGGGAAAGGCTGAGCAGGCTCCTGCACTCCCGTGCCTCATCCTACCACCCCAGTTGTTAGATAACAGCAGGTAAGGGACAGCCACAGGGTTGTTTTTTGGCAGCACAGTTCAGCAGGGTGCTGACACAACCAGTACAGCATGTTAATCTCCTCCACTGCCTTAGGAAAGTTAGCAGGGCTTGTTGGCCTTTAGACACAGTATGAGAAACTATACATCACCGAGACTGTTGTCATTCATATGTGGGTCACATCAAACACCAAATTTAAAGAGCAACTGCAAGACTTATGATCTCGGCCTGGTGAGTTTTCATGTTTCCATTTTCAATGTAAGAAACCTTTTGGATGGAAATACTTAAGGGCATTTCCATTCACAATTACTGATGATTCCCCTTCCATATTACAGTTGTATGTACTTGCACTCCCCTTGCTGAAGGATGTTTCCTTTCCATGATGCCGTAGTTGGCTTTCTTCACAATATCAGCAGCTTAGGTTTCTATAGGATATGAGACAGCAGTCTGTCATGCTCACAGCTCGTCAGATAGATCTCAGCATGCCAAGTGACAGCCATGTAGACAGGCTGGGGGGTTTTGTTCCTGTTCCATTGCTTAGCTGGAAACATACAGACACAGCCTCCAAACACCAGTGTAACGGTTAAGTATAAATGCCCTGCTCACACAAGTTTCTGTGCAGAAGTCCTTTAGGGTTTGCAAACAATATGGGACAAGTTGGAGATGAGCCAGCTGACACCAGTGCTGTTCACCAGCACAGAGCCAGGGCATTGCTGTCTGTGATAAGGACAGGCTTATGCAAGAGATTGTTGTATGAATTACTCGGGAAGCCATCCCTCAACAGCAAGGAAATCCTGTATTGTGCTATATGTGGTTTATAGCAGCCAGGTCTGCTTGCAGGCTTTCTGCTTAAGAAGTGCTACACCCTGCTGAGAGCTGGTGAGCAGAGGAGGCAAGAACACCCCACTTATTAAATAGAAAACTTTTAAGAATGTGCAGTAACATCCTCTACTCTCAAAGTCCTCCATGTCTATGCATGTGCTCTGGAGGTCTGGGTCTCCTCAGTCCTGGGATGCTGACTGCTTCTGTGACTGGCAGAGAGTCATTTAGTGCACAATGCAAAACGGATCCATGTCTGCCCCATCATGTTGGTTTGTGTTGTAACAAACAGTATCCTGTAAAACCTGGGAGCCAGAAGAATGGCAGGTAAAGGATGTTTATTTTGATCATGGCATCTCCCTCACAAGACTACCCCATGGGTTAGGGAAGATGTGCTAGAAGCCCTTTTTTTCAGAGGAAATAATTAAAAGACTAATAATTGGGGCATGGTTGCAAGTGACTGATCTTTCGGACTTGTTTTTTTTTTTTTTTTTTGCAATTAATTGCTATATTTTTGTGCTATAGACTGTTTAATAGTGCAGTATAAGAAATCAGAGCTATAACCCTCTCACTGGAGAGCAGCTGGACATGACTGGTGCAGGAAGGGACCCCTGTACATTTCCTCCTGCACATGCAGCTCTGGTTGACCGGGGCTGATGCTGATCTGGGGTAGCTTGTGTCTCAGGTACATCCTGAAAGCACCAGACAAACGTCATCACCTGTCTCTGCCTTCTGTCTATCTGCCACTTTTCTTCTACTTACTCAGCTGGTGAGCTCGCTAGTGCAGATTGCTTTTCCTACATCTCAGCGTCTGGCAGACTGTAGCATTAACAGATCAGTTACACATACATGAAATACTGCCAACTGTGGAGAAACTTTAATGGATGCTATATACTCAACACTTTCTTTCGTCTCTGCAAATCTCCTCCAGAGGTATGATGCAGACTGTAAACACTGGGATATCTATTTTTAGTTCTGAGTTGTATGTGAATTAAGTGTCACATTATTCCTTATTTAGTGTACAGGATATCCTGGATATATGGGACATTCTGAAACAAGTGTTTAGATAACATATATTTCAACAAAGGGTGATGTAAACAACGGTAGTAAAAACTTATGTTGTGACCTCCCTCTGGTCCTGATGTTGAGGTCATGGTTATTAGTGTACAACCTATTATTTTTCTAGAGTATACAATTGCTATTAAAAACATCACAAACTTTTCTTCCTTTGCTTTACACAGGAACAAGAAGACCACTGCTGAAGTGAAAAATTAGGAGCCATCAGCATTATAACTTTCTAGCAGTGGATTTGGTAGATATTTTAAGCCAAATAGATTGTTACTTTTTTGGTAGACACAGAAAGAGGAATACAAATCCAACAGCCACCAGAGAAATAAATGTATTGCAGGTGATCCAGCTCCTGGGCCATGCAGGAGTTGCATCACCGACACTTGTTCTCAAGTTCAATATATTCTTGTTATTAGAAACAAGAAGAGGAACAAAGCACTCCAGAGAAGATAAATTGGTTTGTTTCTTTTCCTCTGTAAAGGGTTATAAAATGCAAACTACAGATAAGCTGTGATAACGTGGCTGAACTGTATCCATTGCAAAGTAAAGCCCCTGCAGCATCATTTCAGTAA
Organism: Urocolius indicus; assembly: GCA_013401255.1. NCBI lineage: Eukaryota > Metazoa > Chordata > Aves > Coliiformes > Coliidae > Urocolius > Urocolius indicus. The sequence goes on along the minus strand of WBNH01004161.1, from coordinate 513,865 downwards.
GAGTGGAGTGATGGGTAATGAGCAATGATGCTTGTGGCTATCTGGTAACTGAAAGCAGTTTTGTCTTTATGGCCACTTCAGTTCTGGTACAGCAGCCACTGGATGTCCTTAGCTTGTGCAAGCAGACAGATGGAGTGGCTCCTAAACTGCCTCTTCCCAAGTAAGGTCCAGATAGCAAAGCTGAGCACCTCTGTGAAGTCTCCCACCTCCATTGTATTCAGCATGTTACCCAGAGACCCAGCCTGCGCACAGGGAGTTGTGAAGCAGCCAAGGTCCTGGAAAACAGGCCATTGGGCATCTTTTATCAGCCCCAGGCTCTACAGTCCCCATCTTACCATTGGCTGAGGAGGTGAGAAAGGACTAGCTGGTAATTTAAGCAGTGGTAGTAAAAATCAATGTTGTGGATTCATTCTGGCCCTGTGGTTATCAGTGTACAACCAGTTATTCTGCAGCTCAAGAGAGACTGCACCAGCCCTGTATGGTGTGAACAGGCATGTGCTGAGCCAGTGTTTGCATTGGTGGGTCTGATATGGCTGGGAATATACTTTCTGCCAGCTGGCCCCTGGGCTAGACCCAGTGGCTGGGGTGACATCTACATTTTCTCCAGCCTGTGGGGCCCATGGCTGGCTAGGAGATTGCAGCTCCCACAGTGATAATCACCATGCTGCTGAGCTCTAGGTCACACTGTGGCCAGCAGCTGCCTGAGAGGCACGAAGGGCCATGCCAGCTCCTGCAGATGTAGCTGTCTGTCTCCTGAGTGTGGAGGTGTAGCTAATCAAATCAGCCTTGCATGAAGTGAGAGCGCAGGCTGCTTTGCAAAATCAGTGTGTCTGTAGCAAGACCTGAAGGGATGTGAAATGTGCTGGGTGTAAAACAGCACAGGCTAGTAAAAATCAAACGGGTGGGGGCAATGGGTTGACAGAATTCAACAGAATTTCTCAATAGAACGTCTTGAAGGATCAGTTTCATACCAGCATAGCTGTGCTTTTGAAACAGTTCTGGGGATGCAGAACAAAGCAAGCGGTTGAAGGGATGGGTCACAGGCAATAATCAGCCTAATGAATGTTTTTGTCCTCTTATCTGGCTTTGTGGGAAAAAAAAAAAAAAGGCAAAAAAACAGGAAACAAGGAGTGGGGAAGAAAGACGCTTTTCATTTCCTGGTTGTTTTCAAAGATATGGCTGTTGTGGAATGACGTTGCTGAGTAGCAAGGTTGTGGCTTCCCCTGTCCCACAGCTGTCAGAAAACATGTTCCTGGTCATGGGGCACAAAATATTGTGCTGGTTGAGATGCTATAAAATTGTCCACAGCTTCTTACCTTTACATCTCATTTATTTTTACGTTAAAAACCCCTGAAACAACTCCTAATTATAACTCTAAGAGTCAGTGTTGGAGTGGTTAGGACATCTCTCTGTAGCTCTCAAGTGTACTCTTGACTGTCACCCTGGTTTGCTTGTCTGTGAATTAATTCAGACTGCTTGACCTTGGTTACACGGTTGGACTTTGAGTGCAGCATCTTGGCTATAAAGCATAAGCTTCTTTCTGTGAAATATGACTTTGAGGTACTTGAAGTCGTGTTTTGTTGCATATAAAGGCAAATCACATAACTAAACATTTGTACAGCCTTTCTCTTGCACTTGGCTCTCTGACCTGTTCCTTGCTACAGCATTTTCAGCACTGCTCCTTCACCTTCATGGGGCCACCTATGACAGGATGCAGATGCAGCAAGTTGCAGTAGTAGCTTGATCACCTGAAATTAAACCACAGCAGGGCGCTTACACAGGTGCTCCTTAAACTTCAGCAAACAGCTTGCAGACTCAGTGAACATTTATTAAACAAATAGAAGCTGGGGATGATAATTCTCTCCCCATCAACATCCAAGACAGAGGTAACACACCTCCATCAAAACACATGTTTAAGAACAATCTCAAGTGTCTGTGCAGGAAGCAGGGAGGAGCAGATTCTAGAAAGAAAAGAAGAGCAATGCACAATCCAGCTGTATGGAGAAGAAATACAGTGACAAATGCTATTATAAAACAGTCTTGTCCCGAGTAGGCAAAAATGTCAGCACATTTGATAAGTTCATCTGTGTGATACTATGTGGCACAATTTTCCTTTTCTCTGAATTTGAAATGTCACCTTCACAAGTTCAGGTAGCTGGATTCTCCAAAGACTTACAGGAGCTCATTGCTTAGGATTAATCACAGAATCCGAAGGAGTGGAAGGGACCTCATAATCACCACTGTAGATGATTATTCAAGATAAAGCCAGTTGGGACACAAAGACACATCCAGAAATACAGCTCAGCTACAGTGAGGAATCCATAAAGGACACATCATACAAGATATGAAGAAATTCAGGTCCTAAAGGTCTCTTCAGATCTGCAATGCCCTGAAGAAGTAGTTTGGGTGGAGGAGCCTTAGTGACAGTCAGGCCCCAGCGATTTCTATGGGGTTTAATGTGACTGGTCAACTCTTTCTTCAGCAGTACCTGGAGATTTTGCACTTGCAGTGATGTTTTTGTGCCCGTGTTCTGACCTGAACGTTTGGCTCTGCTAATTGTGGCCTTGGGCTGATGCCTGAAATAGCCCTGTGTCTATCTGGATCCTCAGTTCTTCCACTTGGTTCTCACAGGGTTCTCTCTTCCCTTATGGTTTGTCAGCGTCTGAATAATTCGGGCACAAATAAAAGTAGATGAAGGTTTTGAATGGTTCAGCTGCAAGCAGCTGTTGGTACAGCAGCCGACCATACCCACCCTGGGGAATTAACGGTGACGGTGCCTTTGGCACCCGACCCCCAGGCAGAGCCGTGAACGTCAGAGACTCCCTGCAGTGGGACAGACCTTAAACGCATTTATTTGAGGAAAAGCGTGTATCGTGGAGCTTGTGACACGGCACCAGCACCCGGGCGGCAGCGCTCGCCAATGACACAGCCCTGCCCTGACGTGGAGATACACGACACTAGAGCTTCACACCAAAAACCGCCCGTGTCCTGTTGCGGTGCGGCTCGCACGGCAAGGCGCGCGTGTGTGTGCCCGCCGAGCCGCTGCCGCTCCGCTTTCGGGGCCAGTTACGGACAGACCGCGGCGACAGACCCGCGGCAAGCGGCGGGCGGGCTCTGCCCTCGGGGGAACAGCCGCCCGCGCCGCGGGGGACGCAGGGCTGCGCGGGTCGGGTCGGGTCGGGTCGGGCCGGGCTCCATCGGCGAGCGGCG
>WBNH01004161.1:492720-510366 GCA_013401255.1 Urocolius indicus | reverse complement strand
GCGGCGGCGCGGCGCCGGGTGCTGGAGAGTCTGTACGCGCGGCAGCTGCGCCTGTCGCCGCACGTGCTGGGGCACAGCAAGGCGCACGTCGGGCGCGTCGTGGCCGAGCTGGTGCGCGCCGCCAAGGCGCAGGGGCTGCAGCCCGGCCCGCTGGCCCTCAGCCTGCGCGGGGACTTCGTGCGCGTCGGCAGCGCCTACGAGCAGCACAAGGTGCGCAGCCCCGACCGCTTCGACGTCTTGGTGCCTTTGCGGCTGCCGCCCCGCCTGGAACCGCGGCCGCGCGGCGCCGACGGGCCCGGCCTCTGCGGCTCCGGCGCCTTCGTCTGCGGCCTGAGGGCTCGGACGGGCTGGCCGCGCCAGTACCGGCCCTTCGCCGAGGGCTTCTGCGTGGAGCTGCAGGGCCGCTGCCACCTCTCGTCGGGGCTGGTGCTGCGCTGGTTCCAGGGCCACCTGCAGCGGTGCCTGGGCGCCGTGCGCTACCGGCTGCGGGAGCGCTGCCGCGTCAGCCTCTCGGCGCTGCCCGGGCGGCCGCCCACGCTGCACATCTTGCCCTGCTCCGACTACGTCTGCTGCCACATCTCCATGGCCGTGCGCCTCATCCCCGCCATCCCGCTCGGCGACGCGCTCTACCTCGTCACCTTGCCTCCCGAGGGCCCGCCGGCAGCCGCGGCCCCCGAGGCGCTCTGGGTTCTGAACACCTCGCGGCAGGAGCAGCGGCTGCTGAGCTGGCTGAAGGAGCAGGCCCCGGCCGCCTCGTGCCACCTCAAGTGCCTGCAGATCCTCAAGGGCCTGCGGGACCTGCGCAGGCAGGGCCTGGAGGAGCCCTTCGGCTCCCAGTGGGGACGGGTGCTCTCCTCCTACGTGCTGAAGACGGCTCTCTTCTCTCTGCTGCTGCGGGGGCCCTTGGAGGCCTGGGACGATCGGTTCCTGGTGGAGCGGCTGGAGGACCTGGTGCTGTACCTCAGGGACTGCCTGCGCAAGCAGGCGCTGATGCATTTGTTCCTGGGCAATGGCAGCCTTCCCGAGGCTGTGGCTCTGCCCCGCTTCCTCAAGGAGGCCGCCCCTGTGAACTTGCTGGCTGCCTTCGATGGGCCCACGCTGGACCTGGCCGCCTTCCAGCTCATCAACACCTGGATCCAGGCCCCGCATGTCATCAGGATGTACAGCAGCCCCCGGTACTTGCGACCGGTGCCCACCCCCTGCCGACACACCGCCGAGGCCAAGCAGGAGGCACCGCCGGGAGAGTGAGCCGGGTGCGCCGGTGCCAGCCATGGGCCCTGCCGGGGCAGCACGCTCCCGGCCTGCCGGTCTGTTGAGAGCCCGTGTCTGCCTGAGGAAGGTGGGACCCATTTAAATGTGGTTCTGTGGCTTTGTCACTGAGCTGAGAAAACTTAAGAAACCAGAAGCCGAGACTTAATGAAATTGTGATTCTTGTTCTTTGATCTCCTTGGTTGTTGATGGCAAAATGGTGACATTTCTAGGAAAATGCCTTAATTGAGAAGGGTTAAGTTCAGCCGACTGTTTGCAAACCTGACTTTAACAGGCTCAAGGTGTCATTGACAGAAACTCGTGTTAAGTTGTTGTCTTAGTGGCAAAATTGACCTTTTCCTGAGATGTACTTTTTATGATACAAAGTCCACGTGGGGTTTTTAAATCCTGTAAGTTGTAAACAACCCACCCTCCTGTAACATACCAAGGTGCTCTTAAAACGTAGCGAGCGCTAGAGCACCGGTGTGGATCACAGTTTGAAATGATCCACGGGTGTAGATCACTCAGTGATGTGCTTTAAATTCCCTGTGTGGTCGAGTACGTTGTGCTGAACAGAAACAACGATGCGTGTGTTAACGTCAATTTGAAGGGGGAGGCAAAACCTCTCCGGTAAAAACGTGCAGAATGTAGTTGCATGTTTCAGTGTTCACGTGAAGGTTATACTGAAGGATTGAAACACAGAGAAAAGGAAACAAATAGCACTTTATTTTCACAAAGGCCTTATTTTTGGGATAATTGGCTGCACTAAGTGTTGCTAGGCAGGAGGTATTAGTGTTTTGTTAAAGGAATGATGCTTGAATCATCCCAAGGAAAAAAAACTTCTGTTAAGGAACTACCCAGACGTTTGTTTATTTGTAGGTTTTTTAATATGAGTTTTACTTTTTTTCCCCTTTTTCCAAGTATTATTTCCTTTACAATTTGCCTTACCTCAAGGACCAATGACAAAACTAAGGCATTCTGTGTTATTTTTGGAACAAGCCTTAAAGCAGTCCCAATCTCAGTGCTGTACGCTGACTGCTGTGCCCTCCTGCTCGCCCGTAGGAGTTCGGTGGGATTGTTGGACGACTGCCTAACCAGTTGTCTGATCATGGCAGTGTTTTTGCCCAAATAACCTGATGGGTTTTTCTAGTGCTGTGCTATAAGCAAATTGTTGTCTTCTTGTGGGAAGGAGGAAGTGAAGTAATTCAGGGTACTTCAGAATTATTTAGTGCTGATTCATGGTACAGTGGCAGTTTCAGGCTGTGGATTTTGGTGTCTTCTAAATACAAACATCAGCCAGATAATTCATTAGCACTTCTTGCCTGGCTATATCCCAGTTGCTGGAATAGGCTGGCCAGTCGTAACACAACCAGCTCTGCAAGTGTCCTTAGCTGCTGGGGCAGGTACCTGGTGTTCAGGAACCTGATGTGTCCCAGGGTTTCAGCAAATTCAGGATTTCAAATCCTTACTTTATTGAGTCACTTGATCAAGTATTTGATGTGTTAAGACCCAAAGTGTTTTGCTGAATGTGCATGTGCCTTATTACCCACTGTACCATGTCCTAGGTGAGCAGTCAGAAGTGAATTATAAATGACCACGTGTAAGTTTTGGGAAGCTTTAGGATAACTTGAAGTTACTGATACGCTCCCTGATGTACACAGAGATACCAGCGTGCTTTATTCGCAGTTCTGTGCATCAGAGCACCAACCAAATATTTCCAAAAACTATGAAGCTTTATAAAAGTCTATTTTTCTAAATGGAAACACTCCCTAGGCAGATGTTTGCCTACTCCTGTCTATTTTTTTAACTGCTCTTGCAGTCGTATTTTCAGGTAATTATAGCATAGGTCACACCCGCAAGTTGGGTTATTTTTATATATGAAGCTCTGCTTCTTTCTACAAACAGTGTATTTATAGGTAGTATTGATCAAATGTTCTTTGCACATGCTGTTTAAGGCTAAGTGAGCTACCTTGGTGTTTTGGTTTTTTTGGTAGTAGTCCATGATCTGTGCTATTTTTTTGCAAACTTGGTGTTACTTGGTATTTGAAATAAGATGCAGTTCTGCAATCAGCACCATTGAATCTTTTGCCCAAAGAAGGACCAGGTGACCTGCCCAGGGTACTGTGGCTGCCTGAATTTGTGATGTAAAACCACTTTAGCTGTTAATCTGGCATCACAGCCACTTCAGTCAGCTATTAGTTTGCTTACACCTCTGGCAAGTGTGATTTTTTTTCTCTGAAAAAGGGATGGATGTTTGGCATGTGTTTAGTGTTGCTGCAAGACATGGAAGTCTGTAACAGAACTTTCTCACTGAAATGCAGTCATGCCAGGAGAAGACAGTTGCACCAGGAAATGCATGACAAGGAGAAATGATGGAGGATATAAGTAGTTTAGAAAACAAAAGTTGTGCTGTGGGGTGAGTGAGAGTGATGGTAAAATCTCAGTGAAGACATGCTGCAACCAAGCCAAAGGACACAGAGATAAAATTGGAGGAGAGCTATTGAAAGCAAGGTGGATTTGGAGTGTTGGGAGAAGAGTTCTAAGTGGGTTTTGCTTTGAGGGTATTTCAGATGTGATTGAATTCAACAGGACTGAACAGTGAGACAAAGTTTCAGTTTGTTTTAGCCTTGGAGGCTAGCAGTGTGAGCTTTTGCTCAGTGAGGCATTTGAGTTTGTGATGGCCAGTGACGGGAGAAAATGTATGCATTTGCTTGAAAAACCTTAGGCTTGGGCAGACTTTCTGGAGGAGAGGGGGCAATATGCATGCAGTTGGTGGGAGGTCTGAGAAAATCTCTTAGACTAACGTGTTGCTCTGATGTCCAACTGAGATATGAAGAGTGTTTTCTTTTATCTGCTGTAAAGCATGCATTCATGAATATGACTCACAAAAGGAGCTGATAAAAAGTTGAGTTCTGTTACAGTATTGGTCTTATTCCACAACAACCGTGACAGCGCTGGTACCTGCAGTGTGCTGGGGCTCTTATCTGTGAGGAGGTGTACAGAGAATGTGACTTACGTGAGGAATTCTGTGTGCCTTTTGCCTTCTCCCTCTCTCCTAGCCCATGGATACTGTACACAGAGGAAGGTTACGAATGCATAGTTGCCAAGGTTGTGACTGTTGTGTTGTATCTTAGGCTCAGCATGGTTGCTTCTGTGTGTGGAAACTGAAACACAAACACAGAAAAAGGAGCATGTTACTTAGCACTGATGTGAGTTCTTGGTTCTCTCTATCTGCAGCCTACTTGCAAAGACAGGGCAAATGAAGTTGGTTTTAATTAATATTAACTGGGGAGTCACACCTGCAAGGGAATAAGTTTAGTTACAGAACCAAAATACACGTGACTTCACTTTGTATTGAAGTATGCTCTGCATTTCTCAAAGGCATCATTATTTCTTACCTGACTAAATATCTCAAAAACATTCCTCTCTTGATTTTGATTCTCTGCAGAATGATGTACATCCTAAGTGTCTGTTTGCAGTGGACATTGTTGGTACAGTTATGTTTTTTGCTGGTTAAGAATCAGACCAAAAGTTAAACTAAAGTGTTCAGCTGCTATCGTGGGGTTGGATTTTTTTTAGTAACGAAGTGTTTATAGGTTCAAAGTGTCAGCCCATGTTAATGAAACATTTATAAATGCATTTCCTATTTAATTCCAAAGTACTTTTGCACTTTTTACTGTTTCCATAAAAAGCTGATGGGTTTGTTTTAATATTTCACTGTAGTAATAAACAGCTGTTTAAAGCGTCCACGCCTCGAGATTTCATTTCCTTGTTATCTTTCTTCAGTAAAAGCTCCCTGCAGCCACAAAACTCTGAAGGGCAGGTTTGGGCTCTTTAGGAGGAGACTACTAAAGTGGGAAAGCCACGGGAAAGCAGGAAGTGCACGCCTTGGGAGTTGAGCAGAGGGATACGGGAGGAGAGCCAGGAGAGAGGCTGGAGCACGGCTGGCAGCCGCTGCGGTGTCACTGGCTTTTGAAATGGAGTGCTTGTGGCTGCTTTCATCAGAGGTGAAGGAGGATTCAGTTCTTGTTTCTCTCTCTCCAGGTTCAGGTCACTGCATAAAATCTGCTTTTTTCTGGTGCTTAATGAAGACCCAGGACTTCATTTCACAGTAGCTGTGGGAGCTTTTCAGCGTGGCAGGTACAGACTCCTCTCCCTTCCAAACTGCATAGGTCGCGCTCTAAATATGGAAAAAGTCCTGCTGAAGGCAGCAGGAGTTGTGTGGATGGGCCATCAAGTTACCTGTGCTTTGTTAGTCTTTGGTAAGATGCCAGAACTACACACACTGATGTACCCTACTGAAGAACGAAATAACAGCAAGACCCCAAACTTTTTAATCATTAAATCAAAGCTGTGCTGAAAATAACTATCTGCAGATCTCTGTGTGCCTGCCTCTTGCCTTGCAGGGAGTAGCTTCTGCAAGAGGGGCAGCAGTTGGTGCAGCACTGAGGCAGGCCAACTGGCACTGGCCTTCTCACTGGTCAAGACTGGAGGAATGTCATGCCTCCAGTGTCAACACTCAGTCACCCCAGTCAGTGCCAAGGAAGTGTATTTAGATCTTCACCTCGTTAACAACATTATCTGTTATTAATGGCTTCCTTTAAAAGCAATAGCCATCCTCTGGTCTCCATTTGTTCCTTGTTTTGAAACATTTCTCTGTTTGAAGCCCAAGTTTCTGTTCAGCAGAAAATCGTTAAACATGGGAGTTTCCTGTCACGATAAATCTGTTAACAAGAAATTATCTGCCTTAAGGACTTGCGTGCTTGGTGTTTAAAGGAAAGCTTGTTTGCATCCAGCTCATTGAATAAATCGTTTAAAACATTTCCACCCCTGTGCAAATACCTCCCTTGTAACGCAGCCAAGGTCAGTAGCGAGTTGCTGATTAAGTACTGCTAATGCAAGTTACTGCTGCCTGGAGCAGAAGGGACTCTTGTTTGTGTATCCCATTTTCATGAGGCTCCAAAAGAGTTCAAGCACAAGAAATTTGCTTTTCTAGGTTGGTTTATTTCCTATGTAGATTCTTTAACTGCCTGCTGAGCTTTCCCTGAGGTATGTGGCATTCTGGCTGATGAAAATCTGAGCAGCTGACAGAGAAGCAGCCAGCCCTACTTTTATTGAGCTGATAGCGCTAGGAATCTGGTGGTCCATGTAGAGCCCAGGACTTGCACTCCTTGAAGCCTGTGGATTCACCCTGAGTCCTTGCTGGTACTTCAGAGCACAGTGCTCTGCTTTCCCGGGGCTCTGAGTAGCTCGCAACTCTGAAATAAGCAGGATGTGGAGGGCTGCCCATAGAGCTGCCTGTACATCCTATTACCATCGTGGGTTTCTCCAACATACGGTGTTTTTAAGAGACTACCTGTGCTCTCCTGTCTGTGCCTGTAGTGTCTTCTTTTAGGTATGTAACCAAGACTTGGCACATTTGAAATGACTTCATGAAGGATCCAAAGCACCAAACCAGTCGATGGGCAGCAGGGCTGTAGGTAACGTGTTCTGTGCCTGTGCAGCAGTCTGCTAGGATTCAAAGAACCATACACATGCAGAACTCTTAAAGGTTGCTACACATGCACATGCATCAAATGTCATCAGGCAACACTCTGCAGTGTTAAGGAAGCCTTGCTTTTTTTTTCCTCTTCCAGGACAGCAGCACTGGTACAGAGATACAGAACATTTCTGTGTACTCAAGTTACAGGCTGTGTTTCTTGAGACCCCTGGGAATTCCCCCTGCCCTCAAACCAGGACCAAAGCTGCAGAGAGAATACTCAGTTCTCTGCACTGGATGTAATAAAGGTTTGTTAGTATTTTTATGATCCTCTGTTGGCTTCTGTCCCTGTCACAGAGTCCATACCATAACATGAGCAGGGGGAAGAAAAAAGGGGAGGTGAGGAGGAGACAGGAGGCAGGAGGATTATGCTGTGAAGGTTACTAGCTATCAAATTACAAATGAAAAATTGCCCTGATGCTGGATTCCTAGTGGAGAAAGAAGAAGAGTTGCTTTCAAGAGTCTCCCTGTACTGATGGAGACCTGGTAGCTGTAGAAACAGAGAAAGAACAGTAGCTAAATCCAACAAGATAGACCACTTCTCCACTGCTATTTCTGTTTAAGTAGGGGAGAAAAGAAACTTAGATCTGAATTCCCTGGCAAAACAATGTATTTACTAGCCATGCTTCAGGGGAGGCCAAAGGAGAGGGCAACTCTTGGCTTGCTCTGCCAGTGGTTTATTCCCTGCAAAATTCAAATGCCAAAACACAAAACTCAAATCAGAGAAGGGAGCGTTAGGGATCACTGCAGATCTGTCTCCTGTGCTATCCTAGATAACAGGCTGGGATCACTCGTTCAAAACACAAGTCCTGGTCAAAACTCAGACAGCTTTACACATACTGGAAACTGCTCTTGAGTTTCCCAGGTCCTGCTGGCATGGCATGAGGAGCTGCTCCACTGCCTGTGCAAGTGAAGCGCCGGAGCGGCAGCTACAGAGGAAATGAGTCATTCTTCTATTTCTGTTGCAAAAGACTTCTCTGGGCTGTGCAATGCATTTAGGAATATGTTCTTGCTGCTTCTTGGAAGTGCTCCTCCTAGGACCACGTTCAGGCACACAGACATCAGCCAGTGGAGGGGCATGTTACAGACTTTTCCTCATTTTGACTAGGTTGTGCAGGCTTGGTGTCTGTGGGGAGCTTTCGTCAGCGGCTTCCTCCAGCTGCTTTTTCATGGGGCTCTCAGCTCTGGGTCTGGCTGCTGGTGGAGGGGCTGCTGCTAAAGAGATGGTCCTATGGGAGTGTTAGTGTGTCTTCTGAGCATCTCCTTTTGTCCTACACCCTTGGAGGCTTGTTCAAGTGTGTTTCAAAAGGGAGAAGCTTGCTAGTCATAAGCATTGTGAATCATGGGCACTTCTCCAAAATATTAGTTCTGTAAGAGCCTGTAAGTGTTTTCCCAGAAGCTACTTGAGCTCAGCAGCTATTCAGATCCTACCAAAACTAAAGACATCTCCTGGACAGCAATAAAAAAGAAAAAAAAAATGCTGTTGGGGAGGAGAACAGGAGCAGTAGCCTCCAAAAAACCAGCAAACCCACTTCTCCCTGTTCATTTCAGTGTAGTGTTTTCCATAGTGCTGCAAGCAGACCTGGAAGTGCCTGTGTTGGCAGGCTGGCTGGCTGAGGAGGCACAGTGCCTGGGAGGCATTACCTGGTAAATCACCATCAGCCCTCCATCTCCTCACTGGTGCCCTGGCAGGTAGATGACTAAATAAAGTGGACTGGTACTCAGCAGTAACCTTTGCTGTGAGAGCACAGGAAATCTTGGTATGAATTGGGCAAATTGTCCATTTTCAAATCTTGCAGGAGTTTAACTAGTTCAGGAGCAATGCAAAAGGCTTGGCCAAAGCTTTGTATGTGCCTAAGGATGAGTTTCTTCAAACGATCTACTTATTTCTGGGTTCTTTGAGAGTATACCTTGAAGGGCAGAGTCTTCTTGATGTCCTGCACCTGGGTAAGTGCACCAATTCCAGTAAAGCAGCAGCAATGCAACTTTAACATGGCATTTACCCCCCACATTTTACAAGTGCTCCTTAAAATGTTCCCCCTTTCAGTATAAAGAAATGGTGGTGCCAGAAGGAGGGAGGCTGTTAGGAAAATGCACAAACCAATCCTGTGGTTTGCTCCTTGGAAATGCTACTGGTGCTCCAGGAAACCATAGAAGTGTTTTGTGCAGAGCTTGTGTTGAGCTGTGGTGTTTGAAGTTTGCCTCTTGAAATAATTCTCATTACCCAAAATGTTTATAGGGGCACATAACGAGCTTTTGACACTCAAATAATTCATCTAGGAAGAATTGTTATGGCCTGCCAAAAACTATCCCTGTGTTAAGTGGCAATTAAGAGCTAATTATAATGAGAAGCTGTTGGATGAAATTAGTGTCCGACTTAGAGGGGCAACAGAAGCATCCATATAGATAAGCTGTGGGGAGATGATGGGAGAAAGATGAAAGCAGGGAATGTAGCAGTTATGCTGCAAGGAGGGAGCAGGGGCAGGGGCATCAGTTTGGAGGAGATGGCAGCTGACTGGATGATCATCAGAAGAGTCAGCCCTCGATGGAAAACGTGACAGCTTTTCTGAGGGCTGACTGCGATTTGCATTAACTTCTCCAGCCAAAGCATTCTAGGCTCATAGCTTTTGTGGAAGAAGATGTGGTTTGAGCACTGCTTTCTGCCTTCTGAAATGTCAGCTGGTGAAAGGGATGTTCACCCATCTCTGGCAGCTGGAGGGGTACAATGTCTGCTGCCTGAAAAAGGGCTGTTTGGGTGGTGAAATTTATCATTTAGGTATGAGCCTGCACACACTGGGATACACTGTCCTGGCTTGCAGAGGAGATAGGCCTTTGCAGCAAAGAGCAGATGGATAACTGCCTTCTCCCACTGCACAGTATTTTCATAACTTTTCACTGGCAGAGCAGGGCCAAGGTGGTGATGGCACTCTGGCCACTGCTGCTCGACTCCTGCCAGTGGGAGAGGAAGCCAAGGCCGACATTACAACTTACTTTGCTCCCCTTTCTTCTTGGAAACTTAACTTGCATTGCTAAGGAGGTCCCCAATTCAATGCCATAAAAGAGATGCTGCAGGGAAGAGGAGAGGTGTGCTTCCTTCCTTGGGAAAGGGCTAATGCAGTCCTTGACTCAACTATATTGCTTCTCTGAGGTCAGTGGGCATATGGTTTGTCACCTGTGATAGCAGGTGATGTGGGTTGAGCTGTTGGCACAGTGGGACAGCAGGTAGGGACAGGACATTGCTCAGGAGCACAGACATCTATGACTTCCTGACAGCATCACTTCAGCAACTGCAAGTTGCTAGGCATGATGTGGGGGAAGAAGCAGAACGTGCTGCTGCCCGTGTAAAACAGGGTGCAAACCCAAGAGCAAATGTGTTACCCTCTGATCTGCAAGAACAGCTTTCTTCAGTCTGACACCCAGGGGCAAGGAGGAATTCTATCACCTGGAGCTGAGCAGACTTGTCCATGTGTGGTTGGTTCGGTCTGTGATGAAGATAGCTTTGCATTCCAAGTATGACTCTGAATCTGTATGGCAGAGAGCACAGTGGGCTGCTGTGTGTAATGATTTTGGTTTCCATTAGTGTCCCGAGAAGAGATTTCTTATGAGAAGGAAATTGTAATTCACAAAGGACTTGGTTCTTTTATATTGGCTGCATTTTAACTGGATTTGCAGCCTCCCTCTTCAGCAGGGCTGCATCCTAGTGAAAACACCACAGATCAAACACATGGGAATAGGGAGGAGGAAAAAAGACTGAACAACAGAAACAGATGGGTGAAACCAAGGTTCCTGTGAGGCAGAAATATTTAGTAAGTGCATTTATTTCTCAGCTGCAGCACTTCAATGCTTTAGAATGAAAATGATTCCTTTAACCCACCAAGATTAGCTCTACTGTGTAATAACAGTATTTTGCACATCTGCTTAAAGAGATGAGAAAACCAGATGTAACAGTCTCTGCTGCTGCAACAGGACGATTGGAAACATAGCCTTTTGTAATAAAAATAGTGCTGCCCTTTTGAACCTGTTGAATGCTGAAGTCGACATGGGCATGTCTTTGTAAATCATGATTTGGTATTTGCAGCTGAATGATCCTAAACTCATTCCCATAGCTGATCCTGCATAGCTCAGAACTGGATTTTATTGCTGTCAATGCTGTATGCTTTATTTTTTTCTCACAAGCTTTAAGCAATCTCTGCTTTTCTGGTTTGGTCATTTGTTTCGTAATTTAAAAGCTTTTCTCTTACCAGCCATATTTAAAGGGTTTTGCATAACTTTTGCTACATTTCGCAGCTGCACAGCCCCAGGGCTCAGTTACAAAGCCTTGCTGAGGTAGTTGAAGAAAGCATGCTTGACCACATCTGTTTCAGTGTTAACTCATGTCTTTAGGCCACTGCTGGAGAGGAGAAAACTGCAAACGCCCATGTCTCCCTGGCCTCATTCAAGGTTTGATACAGTTTTCAATGCTCATCTGAATAGGAAAGGAACATTTTAAATTCTGACAGTAAATTAGTGTGAATCAAATGGAAAGAGTTGTACCACAGTCATTTGAACAACTTCCAGGGGATGAGACTGTTCTAAAATAAGTAATTCCTGAGTTTGTAACACAACAGAGCTCTCAACATTTATCTTTTATCCCCAGCCTCAGAGAGATCCCACACTCTGACCTTTTTAGATGTCCTCTTTTTAAGATCAGCACTGGAAGTATATTGAGTATCATTATCTTTCAAGTTGTGTCACTTTGGGGACGTGGGTTCTGTCCCCTATTTGCTCAATCCTCCTTGCCAAGGTCACACTGCATCCCCCAGAGCTTGGGAAGCCACCCAGCAGCTCCCACCCAGCTCCTCTTGGTAGGAATGACTTTTGTTCTGCTGAATTTGTCTTCCTGAAAAGCTGGGATACTACTTCTCAGCTTCAGAAAGGCTGATGTTGCTCATTTCTCAGTCATCAGTTTAAAACAAATACTAAGTAGAAAATGTCTTTAAAAATAGATTCCCTTCCTTAGGAATTTGCTTCAGTGGAGACCGTGAGATATTCTCTCTGTAATGATTTATATTTACAAAAATAGCTCTTTCCTATATCTGCAAACAGTTAGACATGTGAGCCTGGAAAAGAAATCCAGCAGTTAACTCCACAGCCCTACAGCTTGAATAAACCAGTTGTAAAGAAAATGAATTACAAAAGCAACTGAAAAACTGAACTTCCCTATAAATACAATGTTTTCTCCTCGGAAGTCTCAAAATACCCCAGGCTTTTTAGTGTGACCCGAAGCGTAGCGTATCCAAGCTTTTTTGGCCTCAATGCAAGGAGTGAGTTCCAAAGCAGAAGAGTCCTGGCAGTGCTGTTCCTTCTCCGGGGGACTCTCCTGCTGCTGAAATTGTACCGCGTCAGGGGGGAGGACCCTGCAAGCGGGTGAGTCACAGGCCACACAGGCCCTGTCCTTATTGCAAAATTAGGTCACTGAAAGAACATGACCTCAAATTCATCTTTAAACATGTGTCTCAGCAGTCAGTATTTCATAGAATCATAGAGTGGCTGGGGTTGGAAAGGGATCTCCAGAGATCATCCAGTCCAACCGCCTGCTAATCAGGTTCACCTTGATTGGGTCACACAGCAATATGGCCAGGTGGGTCTGAAAACCTCCAGAGAAGGAGCCTCCACACCCTCCCTGGGCAGCATGTGCCAGGGCTCCCTCACCTCAACAGCAAAGAAGTTTTTCCTTGTGTTTAGCTGGAACTACATGCGTTCCAGCTTATGTCCATTACGCTTAGTCCTGTTGCTGGACACAACAAATGTTGCCCCATCTTCGTGACATCAACCCTTTAGGTACTTGTGTTGATGCGATCCCCCCATCAGTTTTATCTTCTCTAGGCTAAAGAACCCCAGATCCTGCAGTCTTTCCTCATAAGAGTGATGTTGCAATCCCTTGATCATCTTTACAGCCCTGTTTGCCATCAGCTGCTTGACCCACCTGGTACATTGTGACACTGCTAAGGGCTCTGCTGCCACAGGACCAGTGCTGAGACACGGTCAGCGTATTGGAACCCAGCAGTGAGGGCTCCCTCAGGGACAGGCTTCCTGCGAGCAGCAACTTGGGTTTGAGGGCTAGATACAATAATATGCGGTGCCTGCCTCCTCAGAGGCTGCCTGCCCTTTGGCTGTGGTTTTTATCTCTGTTTACTATAGGAATAGCTTTAGTAGATTGTGCTGTGTCATTCGGTTCCCTGCCAGCACAGATGTTAAAGACAAAATAGAGAGCGTGTGAGTGCAAGGGTACCTGTATTTATGGCATAAGCAAGGCCATTATAAATTATATGAGGCAATGAGGATCTGAGGATTTCAGATCAAATTTAGCCACTTTAGCTGGAGACTTAAGAAAAGAGAAGAATGTGCTTTTACTGATATTGCCAATTAGGGAGCTGCCAAGTGGCCAGTTAATAACCCAGGCGTGCAGCAGAAGATGCAGCATCAGCAGCTGCTGTTTCTGAAGCGAAGCAGAGGAGTGTGCCCCAGGGCATAGCAACAGCCCGGGGCAGCACTGGGGCAGAAGTGACAAGAGGGAGATCCTGGGGTAGGTAATGCCAAACCAGAAAGGGATAAGAGCTTAGGAATATTGCTGAGAAGGAGGAGGTGAATGCAATGAAATCGGAAGACGAGTTGGCTGCTGAAAATGCAGAAGCCTGGGAAATGGTATCGTGGCTTCAAATCGGGCAGATTCACAGGTGTCACTGGACTTGGTCAGCTGATTTAAAGGCAGTTGAGACCAAAGGCTGGATGAATCATGGAAATAGGTTGTAGCGGGTTCCCGTTTTGTCACTAGCTGGAATCTGTGTCAGTCACACTGATGTCAGCCCGGTTCCTGCTGGAAACTGCATCATTGCTGGCACAAGTCCTGCTGCTATGACCCCTGCGTGCCTCAAGGGGCTGGAGCGTGGGCTGGAGATGCTGGGGCCCAGGATTCTTACTGAGCCCTGGAGCATACCAGGAATGATATGGGAGAAGGGGGTAGCCTTTCTCTATTCCCAGCAAAGCTGTCTGGCCGTGCTGCTATGTGGAAATTCGGGAGAAGGAACTGAAGGGATCAACAGAGGAACTTGGGTGGCAGCTGGCAAGGTTTAGCATCCACCTCTGCCAGCAGCAGGAAGCACAACTCAGCTCACATCAGGCATCTTCTGCACTTATAACAAAGCACGACACAGACCTTGACACTGAGTCAGCTCTAGAACTAAATAAATGTGGGTTTCTACAGCAAAGTCAAAGCTAATCTGTGCTGCCAAAAGCCTGAGGTGTGGGGCCAGCAAGGCAGAGCTGTCCTGCTGCAAACCCAACAGTCCCTCTTGCCCCCACCATGTGCCAGGTCTCTGCTGGGACACAGCTGGGTAAAAGCAGGTGTACAGAGTTTGCTGCTTTCTACTTCGACAGTTGAAGTAGATCTGCTCCTCAGATCTACCAGGAGTGCAAGAGCATGGCTTGCACTGCCAGATAGAGGTATCTACCCAGTTTGCGCGGCTCTTGTGTGCCACTTCACTGCTCTGGATCTCTGTGCCAATGCCCACCAGCCCTTTGTCTTTCTCGGGTGAAGGTTGTGGGGCCAGTCCTGTTCCTGGTTGCCCAGAACTTTTAAAATAAAACCTCATGGACTTGCCTCTTCAGGGTACAAACAAGGCAGAAGAAAGCCTGAAAAAGCACAGAGGGGAAACGGCATTTCCATGAAACCTGCAAGGAGACAAACACGTTACTTGAGATGGCTCTGGAAGAGTGAATCCAAGATGCCTTTGTTGGAGAGATGATACTGTGGGGAAACAAAGCTAATCCCGTCACGATGAGTGAAGCTGGACCTTTATGGGCTGCCAACAGCAGTGGGGAAGCACAGTTACAATGGTTTGTCACCTATAAACACATCTGGAGATAAGAAGCTTATTTTTAGGCAGAATGGTAGCTGGCTATTCCAGGAGGCTCAAGTGATGATGATAAGGATTTGCCATAGGAACACCAGAGTAAGACATCTCATCTTATCTTGCACCACCACTTTTCTCCTCACTTTCCCCCTTGCAGCGGAAAACACTGCCAGTTGGTTTAGGAGGATTCAAATGGAGATCCTTTGAAATAGCTATCACATTTCTTTCCCTTTCCTCTTCCCCTTCCTTTTCCTTTCCCTCTTTTCCTTCCTTCACTTTTTCAGAGTGATGTTCCTCTCCCGTAACTTCAAGGCACAACACACTTGAAATTCTCTGACAAAGGTTTAGAAAACACATGCAGACATGGCATTTTGAATACCAGCAGCCCTGGGTCTGGTTTGTCTGAGAAGCTGCTGAGCCAATTTGCTGTGCTGGAGGCAGATTTTGCTACTTGCTGGGCTGGTTGTAATGATTCAACCACACGCTCTGGATGTAGCTGTTGTTAATCCCGATGTGTATGAATATCAATAAGAACAGAAATGTATCCTAAAATCATATTCTGCAAGAGCAGTGTTAATTTCCTTGTTTTCTTCATGGAAACTTTGCATTTCAAGCCTCGCCATCTGCATTGCAGCCATTACATGTGGGAAGTATGGAATGTGTCTTATCAGACACAGAGCGTGCACGGCAAAGGACATCCAAAGGTTATGTTGTCATCATGTCAAATGGGTCTGTTTATTCTGAGTGCTGTAAAAGCAGAGCTTAATCAGAGCATCAGCCGTATGCAGATTTGAAATTAGATTTTACAATAACCACCTGTCTGCTGTTTCTAATCCATCATATTGCTTGGGTTAGAGCTATGTTTGCTCAGCAGATGTATGTGCTGGGAGAATGTAATCCAAAAGCCTTCGTGCAATAGTGTAAAAAGGCACATAAATGCATGTGTATGTATGAGTGTGCAAGGGAAGCACATCTATCTTATGGCTTTGTGTTACAGTCTGCTACTAAAGTATGTGGGGAGAAAAAAGAAGGTATTTTTCTACGTACAAATCAATGGCATTAGTGAATCCTGCTATAAAACCTGTTCTGCTCTTCTTTTCAGGTTCATAATGCTTATATGTCAAAATGAAAAAAAGGTGTTGACAATTGATGCAGCACTTGATCTTTCTCTGTCCTAAATGTTTTTAAAGGAGTAAGTACACTATGTTTATATAGTGAAGCATGCCATAGTTTTGTGTGAGTCACTGCATTCCACCTTTAAGGAGTCAAAAAAAAATCTTTCTGAAAAGCTTAAGCCTATCTCTGCTATGTTGCAATATCTAAAAGTAAAACCCCCCATGTGTTCCCTTATTTGCAAGCTGCAGCAAGGTGGTGGTGAGTCAAGATGAAAACAGCAACGATATTCAAAGCAAAGGCTGACATTTTAAACACTGGCACTTGGAAAGAAGTGGAATTAAAAAGAATTGCAGAGCAAAAAAAAAAAAAAAAGACAAACAACTTGTACCACAGTTTAATCATATGCTAAAAACTGCCTGAAACAGTAAGTACTCCAGGATAGGGTTTTGCTTTTTTTCCCCCTTGCTTATCTCCACCGTGGTAACTATTCTTCTAAAGTGGTAGCTGCTCTCTCTGGGGGAAAAGAGAATTCGTTTTTTTCTAATTCAGAGCACGGCCCTTCCCACGGAAGTCATTGTGAGTTTTGCATTGAATCCGATGAGAACTTCAATGGGCCATTTAATGAGCTCAGTAATGCAAGAGCTTCCCGAAGCCATCCTGCTTCAGCAGCTCCCTCCTTAACCACAAGGAGCAGTAGTGACCAGTGTTTTTAGGCTGGCCAACAGCTGAAGCTGTATGTACGCCCTTATCCAGAGCAGTGAGCAACATTTCAATGTTTTTATCATTCACCACAGTAAACTGGAGCATAACAGAGCTGTTGTGAGTCAGAGAAGCGTCCTGTAGCACACAACTGCTGACTGTCCATCTGGGCTGAGCCGTAAGCTTCTACCTAGGGTTTAGCATAAATCCACGTGCCAGGAAGGAGCCAGAAGTGTAGCAGGAGTGTTTCCTCCTGAAACCGAGGGCAGAAGCCTTTGTTCAGCGCAACACGTTGGGAAACCTTTAATTTTCGTGTCATCAAGGTGGTGCTCAAGAGGAATAGCCCTGAATCTCCACCTTTCCCGTGCTTTCCCATTTTAAAAGTTTGACCTCAAAAGAGCACTTTCCTACTTGTGCTCTCCAGGTCCAACCTACTCATGTTGCCCATTAATGGACCACATCCCTTCCTGCCCTGCGTCTGGCTGGGCTCTGAGGTGTCAGCACAGGTACACGAAGCCAAGCAACATGCTGCTCAGCTCGGTCTGTGAGTTAAAAGCTCGCTCCTTACTCCAGTTCCTCATCTTGGCTTGGGAAGATGTGAGGATGTCTGTTTCAACTTTATTCGTTCAAGCTCATAAACCAACCGCATCCTTGACGAAACTCAGGTTGCGTTCACAGCATCTTCTCAGCCAGCCAACTCTTTGGAGGAAAACTGCTATAAAAAAATGGCTTTACCAGACGAGGCCACCTCTCTTCCACCAGCCGCTGCCTCTCCGCATGTATCTGCCTCGGCTTTTGCCGGCGCTCCGCGGGGGCCGTGCGGTGCCGTGCCGAAAGAGGGCTTTCTACCCCTGGCTTTCCCCGCGGGGCCAGGAGGGGTTTCCAGCCCTGGCTTTCCGCGCCGGGCCCTCTGGAGGTCAGTGTTCGCCCGCCGCAGCGGACCTGTTGCAGCCCCGCGGAGGCTCCGCGGGCAGGGCCGGGCCGGGCCGGGCGGGAGAAGCAGCCGCCCGCTCGGAGCGCAACCGCCGCACACGTTCTACCGACGCACTCGGGCGAGGGGAGCGGGGGGGTCTCCCCGCCCCGAGGGTGCCTGCGCGGCCGCGGAGCCGCCCCCCGCCCGGCCCGGCCCGGGGCGGTGCCGCACCGCGGGGC
>WBNH01004161.1:475525-492070 GCA_013401255.1 Urocolius indicus | reverse complement strand
TCCCGGGGCCCGTCGGCTGCCGGGGATCTCGAGTGGGGCCAGGGCAGGCTCTACGGCAGCACAGCCGTCGGAGCCCCCGTGTGCCAGGCGGTGNGGGGCGTACTGCGGCGGCGGGCGCGGGAGGAGCCGCGCGGCGGGAGGCGGCGGCAGGCGCCGTGCGCGCCCGCGGAAGATGGCCTATATCCAGGTGGGTGCGGAGCGGTGGGGGATCCGCGCCCGGGGAGGGAAACCCCCTGCGCGGGATGCGGGACGGGTGCCGGTGCTGCGACGTGCTCCCCTCCCATCGCCGCGCTCCTTGCCCGGTGCGGGCGCGTAACTTCGGGTTAACTTCTAGGGAGGAGTTCCCGGCGGCGGCAGCAGCCCCCGGCGAGGGGAACAAGCGGGGCTGGGGCAGGAGCGCGGCTCGCAGCTCGCTGTTCGCGAGGTGCCGGGGCAGTGGCAGGTCACCGTAGGGGGCGGCGAGCATCCCCTCTCCCTTTGCCGCGGGGAGAGTGGGGTGGCCTCGGGTGCTCGCGAGCCTGACCGGAGCTCGGACAAGGACTTCTTGGAGGGAGAAGGATGCTGAACCCTGCGGGCAGATTGAGACGTGCCGGGCACTTAGGCGGCCCCTCCAGGCTGGACACAGCCCGGCGAGGCGGGGGGCACAGGCGCCCGGGGCTGCGGTGAGCCCCAGCGTTCGGCCTGATGGATGCGACTCCCTCCCAGCAGTGTGAGGCTGAATTCAGTTGTGGGGCGATTTAAATCGTGAGCGATTTCCCCCTCTGGCCCTGCAGCTCCCGGCTGCCTGTTTTCCATCTGTAGCTCCGAAGGCTGCCGCCCAGTTTTTAGATAGACCTGAGCGGAGCATTTACAGCTGCGCGGGGGTCCGAGCGCAGGAGCGTTGATAAAAACACCCACCACCACCACCNGACGGACGACGGGGGGGGACGAGGGCACCGGGGACACCTCGTTAAGTGTGGTGTTAATGCTTTGGGGTGGTGGTGGGGCACCCGCGGGTGTGTGGTTGAGGGAACCGTGCTGTCCCGAGGCTACGGTGTCCGCTGTGCTGGGGTGTCTGAGCCTTCCCTGGGGGTGTAACTGCGGGGGCTCAGCACAGGCTGAGTTGGTACCAGTGGGTACCCAACCTGCTGCAGCAGCCCTGGGGACACCACCATGGCGGGTTGTGAAAGCTGGTGTGTTGCTCCAGTTGTGATGGGTGACTGTGCAGACTTGGAGCAGGTGACCCCTCCCCCTCCCGGTGGGCTCAGACAGACCGGGGTTACTGGGCTCCTGTTGCAAGGTGTGAAATGGGTGTTCTGCCTCGCACCCAGCTCTGGGTGAGGGGATGCACCTGAGGCAGCTACGGTTGGCCCTTGATGAAGGTTCACTGAGGGCTGGAGGTTCCCAGTTGGGTTTTCTGCTTGGATGTGGCAGAGCATGATGGTGCCTTCCTGACCCCGAGGGCTGAGCCCTTCCTCGGGAGGTGCACATCACAGCAGCTTTGCTCCCAGTGCCTGCTACCTGGTGCATTCTTCCCCACACCTCTGCCCTTCCTCAGCCCAGTGGGCAATGCTGAGCAGGAGGGTTGTTTGACACAAACCTGCTGTGTGTCCCTGTGGGCCGTTTGGAAATGCCACTTCCTCTGCACGGCACGTGCTGCGGCGTTCGATCGTGTGGCACAGGTCCAGCTGCTTCATTTCACAGCCATTTAAATATCCTCGTTGCAGCTCTGCTAAACCACTGTAGCTTTGGCTGCCATGCTTTGGCTGCCACTTGGCATTAATAAGGAACGATAAAGCCCTTTAAAACCATTTAGAATTTTCTTAAACAATTGGTCGATGGGTATCTTGTAATCACTGTCTTGTCACATTGCACTGCAGCCTTTCCAGCCTTTTAATTTGTTCTTCTAACAAGTGGCTGCCTTTTTGCCAAGCACTAGGTTCCAAGAAGTTTTAAAAGGGAGACTTGAGCCAAAACAAGGTCCATGGGAGAATTCTTGGAACTAAAGGCAGCTTCCCCATCTCAGCTTCTTTATAAAAGGCTGCTCTTCTCCCCTTAGAAGACAATTTCTACATATGGAAGAGCAGGATGGGTTTTTAGGGATTTCCCCCAATGGAAAGGCAACCAAGACAATGAGGAAACATAAACAGCATCAAGGGAAAGTGATAGGAAAGACATTTCAGCAGGCATCTGAAATGCTGCTAACTCTCCAGTTGTAAATGGAGTGGGTCAAGTACAACATTCCAAGGGTGGCTTTGTGAATAAAACACTGGCTTGTGATGATTTCTTTCTTTGCTGTAGATTTTCTCTATGACTTCGAAGGGGCTGCAGTGCATAGTTTTGAACTGGAGAGCACAACTCAAGTCTTAAGCACTTCACTTCTGTTTTTTTTTTGTATTCTTCGAGTCCCATCTGAAGATGAGACTGAAGATACTTGGATACCTAAAGTGATGTGAACATGATGGAGAATATTCTGAGCCTTTGTCTTTCCCTAGAAATGTTACTTTTAATGAGTTGGCATTGAAACTGCATTTATATGGACTGAATCTGGAGGAAAGCGTTTTTTCCTCCACTATGGCATTTAACTGGACAATATGGATATGGCTTGCTGTCAGCAGCAAGTAGTTGCTGCAATTAGAGTCAGGTTACCAAAGACAAGAAAATAAGTGGTTGCATGTGATGCTCCATTAGCAAGGGACTTTTTGTGCTCCAGGATGGGTTGGGGAATTTAGCTTCTGGGGAAGGAGGAGCAGAGGAGGCTTGGTGGGGAAGGACTGGAAACAAGAGAAGCTGATGCCTGGTCAGGAGACCTCTCCTTCCTCTAACGTCTGCAAGGTGCTGTCTTGCCAGAAACTCAAGCTCATCCCAGGCCAGGGCATGTCATGACAGAAAATTTAAAGTTATTTGAGCATTGCTAACCTGTTTTTGTCTTTTTCATTTTGTTCCCCTTTGCTTCATCCTGGATGTCTAAAAGGACAGTTGGAACCAATAAATGAGGTGAGTTAATCTGATGATTCACTCTCCGCTCTGTCTCCTCACTCCGTCCTGAGGGGATTGTCTCGTATTTTCTGACTCTTTACTGATGTCCTAGATATAAGTAATGCACTGCATTTTGGGCTGGTGATTCTTGTTTTTTCAGTGTTCAGATTTTGTTTTTGGAAAAGACTGTGTGTTTCACTGGAGCTAAAACAAACGTTCCTGTGGAGTGTTTTCTGCAGATCAGCTTTCCTCCGAGGAAACCTCTTTGTGTGGTGTGATAATGCCCTTCTAGCTGCACACTCGAAGATGCTGTAAACATCTGAAGTGTTTTGGGGGGGATGCCTTCAGAGAAAGTCACACGTGCTTTATTTCTTCAGCTTCTTGGGAGCATTTCAAGGTCACATACAATTGTAAAGTGAATTGCCCCAGGATGTGCATGTGCTGTGCTCTTGCAGCTGCATGTCTTCCCCCATGACTATGGAGTGATGCCCTTTATTTGCAGTGCCCTTGCGCTGCTTAATGAGCCTTCTTATGAGCCACAGAAGCTGGAGTTGGCGTGGGTGGGAAATGGGCTGAGGTTTGACTTTCTGCTCCTCTTGAAGCAAGCAGAGCTTTGAAGTGGAGGGAAGGCTGTAGAAATGGCACAGAAAGGGGACAGCAGCCAGGTGCACCTCCGATAGGGTGCTCACACCCTATGGTTGTAGCAGCAGAGGAGCACTGTTCCAGCTGATGCTGCCAGTGCCACCGTGGAAACCTAAGAAATGAAATACTGGTCTTGATCAGGTAACTTCCTTTAAAAAGCATGGAAGATTCTTCACTAAATTAATCATCCCAGCAGATTGGAGGCGTGTGGATGGTGTGCTTTTGCTAATCCATTGGGGATGGCAGGTTTGTAGGACTGTAACACTGTATGTGTGTGGATCATTCAAATATTCCATACTGTTACATCTACAGGGACGAAACGTGTTCATGATGCTGGGTTAATTAAATAGACTCTTGCTGGATTAATTGGGCGCTTTCACTTACCTTCTGTTTTTAATGCCTTCTGTTATGCATTTGCTGATCTGTTACTTTGTTGATGTGTGTGAAAGAATAAGCATGTTTCCACTTCAGTGTATTGTAAATCACCCTCTTGACAACCTACAAAATAATACATTGCTACTAGAGGGAAAATACCTGTGGTGAATGCTTATTTTCCCATCTTGGTATGGCATCAGTGAAGTTGGGCTGGTAACCGCGTAGCACTTGTCTGGTTGATATAGATGGAATAAATATAGCTCTTAATGTTCTGTTGCAGAAACACAAACATAAATACAGCTGAATGTTGTTCCTCAATAGCTATTGATGGGTTGTAATCTTGTACTTTGGTTTCCAATGGCTTCAGGGTCTGCTCGCTAGAATCTCGGATCTCTTGCTGTGCCGGTGGACTTGTAGGAATTGTTGTCAGAAGTGTTTCGACTGTAGCTGTTGTCAAACAAACGAAGATGAAGTTGAAATCCTGGGACCTTTTCCTGCTCAAACTCCAGCCTGGCTGTAAGTTTAGATGTATTGTTTCCTAGCTTTAACTGAGGAGTAGGGCTGCTCAGCTGTGATGAGGGCATTGACAGGGAATGACAATAGGACATTCAGAGGATGCTACATAGAAAGGAGAAACCTCTTGCTGAGGGTGGGAACTTAACCTACTCCATGGCAAGATAAAAAAGGAAAGCACTGTTAGCTCAGGTAGTAAGGTTAGTCTTTGTAAAACACTTTTCTGATGGTAAAAGCTTTTAAGCAAGCATAGCAAGCTGATAACTGGTTTGGCTGTGCACCCTTTTATCTTCGATCCTATTTCCTCTTCAAATGGATCAGCCCTTGGAGCACTTCAACTTAGCTGAAATGCTGATGAGGTTGTTTTGAAGTACTTTCTTACCCTAGCATGAAGGTGGTTATGAAGTAGGCAGATGAAAGGCGTACCTCGTATGTGCTCTACAGGGGGAAACTAATTTAAGGTTTCATTTAGCAAGACTTGATCTCCTGCTTCATCTTGGTACTCCTCAAAATTTCCTCTGGAATCATTAAAGAGCAACAGCAGCACTGAATTTTATCTGGGGCTTAGATTAGTGTATTTGCAAATCTACTGCAAAGAAAGTCAGTGAAATCTTCCCTGTTTTACTGCCTCTTGCCTGGGAATCTGCAGCACTGGTAAAACCATGAAAGGAGCAGAAGTCTCCTATCTTTTAGTGGCTGCTCTGTAGGCTGGGCTGTCTTCTGTGAGAGCAGATTGTTTGATGGACACAGCTCCACTGTGTCCAGAAGCTGTGGCACAGGAGATGCCTAGTGCATCATATGATGCTCAGAAATGGGTACCCAGACACTGAGACACTCAGTTTATCTACTTCTGTGAATACCTGCTGTTGCTTTGCATCAGGTCTGGAAGGTCCATGTCTTGGTGCTACATGAAATTGATGATCTCATGTTTAAATCACAGACTTGTCTATATACTCTTTTGAGTCTAGGTAGAACAAGATGGTAATTGATACTGGAGTATTACAAATAGAGATGTTCAATGTGGGTTAGAGTGTTTTTTAAGTGTGGGCAGCGTATTTAGAAGTCTAATATATGCCCAGAAATGGACTCGCCCTCAATTAATGAGAAATGTAAACAAAATCAATGCTAAATAGGAAAGCGTTGTGCACAGGAGAACACAGTGATGAGGCTGCAGTATTGGGCATAGAAAGATTGCTGCAGGAGCAATTACAGGCTTGGGAAAAGAAAGTCACTAGACTTGTTGAGAAAGGATGCTGCGGAGTTTCTCTGGTTTGCTGAGGAGCAGAAGGGACATCAAGTGCTTTTGGGTGGGAGGGGATGATTGTCCCATGGTGGTGTTTTTGGCTGCTGGATCCTTCTGTCTGGCTAAAGGAACACTGTAAGCATTGAAGCTCTGTTCTTTTGATCTCAAAACTTGGATGTATGGTGACTTTGCAGATGAGATGGACTCTCTGCCACAGGCAGAGAACGTGGAGACCTTTGGACTCATAAATGTCTTGTCTCCAGCTTGTATTGTTTTCCCCTAGTCCTGCTCCATCTGAAAGCCTGTACAGTTAACTTACTGGAATGGTCATATGCAGAAGACAACTGTTCTGAAAAAAAAAACCAAAAGAGCCCAGTTCTTCCACCATGTTGTGTTTTGTGCTGCACCTGCTCATGTCAGCAGCCCTGAGTAGGGTCCCTGGGACCCTACCTGAGAGCTAGTATCCATCTTTCCCTCCTGCTCAGGTGATCTGGTGCAGTTAGGGTCTCCCTGCTCTGTTGTAGTGCTAAGAGAAGACTAATTCCCTGAGAGGGGCAGCAGGAATGAAAGAGGAGGGACACGTGAGACAAGTAACTTTGCTTTGCAAGAAGCCATGGATGCTACCATGCTGTAGGATCACTGCAATCACAGTCTCGTCTGGCACGGTTGCAAATCCTGTGATCTCTTAGGATGCTTGTTAACAGATGTTGATGTGGAAGCTGGAGATCAGGGTTACCTGGCTTGAAAAGGCTGTTGGCTTCTATTCTTGAGCTGGGATGGACCCAGGGTGGTGCCAGGGAAGATGCTGAAGCTTTAAGCTTCCACTGTGACTTTGTTGGAACTTGGAACCTTGTTGGACTTTGTGAGGGAACCCAGAAATGAATCAAGTGAGGAGAGAAAAGACAGCAGAGAAGATACGGAGAGAAGGAGCTGAGGGGATGCAGTTGAGAGTGGGAGAAAATGAGTCAGTAGAGGAACAAGAGTCCAGAAGATGAAGAGGAAAGAAGAGTGAAAATCTGGAGACAGAAAAGGTGTATTTTGTTTGGTAATCAATAGGAGCACCACGGTTTTTGTGTGTGTAAGGTGGAAGTGATTCCATACAGCCTCTGCTGGTTCAGAATTCAGAAGCCAAGGAAGATTTCTATTTTCACTGTGTTGATCTGTTAGACTTAAATATCTGGATGTATTTTTGGAGGTAGGAAACAATGTCTGGAGTTAGATCTGTGAGCAGAGTCTCAGAATAAGGTATTTAATGAGTATATTTTTAAGTGCTCAGCTTTTTCTGTTATATTTTTGAAAAGAGAGCTTTTGGATTCATTGGAAGCTCCTACTATGGAAAACACATTTGACACCACTGTGTTCTGCATTTAAATGCATGCATTGAATTTGGGAACAAATCAATTTATTGTATTCCTTGCTCACAGCCTGAACATGTTTTACAAATCTAGGTTTTCAGCTGAGATGTTTCCATCTTGCCACTTCTTCCTAGGAGGTCTTCAAGATCTGCCTGGACACGTTCCTGTGTGACCTGATCTAGGTGAATCATAGAATGCTAGGGTTGGAAAGGACCTTTAGAGATCATCTAGTCCACCTCCCCTGCAGAAGCAGGTTCACCTATGTCAAGTCACACAGGAACATGTCCAGGTGGGTCTTGAATACCTCCAAGGAAGGAGACTCCACAACCCCNTCTTAGTGGCCCTGTGCTGGAGTCTCTCCAGAAGTTCCCTGTCCCTCTTGAGCTGAGGAGCCCAGAACTGGACACAGGGACACAGGACTCCAGATGAGGCCTCACCAGGGCAGAGTAGAGAGAGAGAGAAGAACCTCCCTTGACCTGCTGGCCAGACTCTGCTTGATGCATCCCAGGATGCCATTGGCCTTCTTGGCCACGAGGGCACATTGCTGGCTCATGTGAACCTGTTTCTGCAGGGGAGTTGGACTAGATGATCTCTAAAGGTCTCTTCCAACCCCTACCATTCAATGATTCTATGATTCTTCACAGGCCTAGGGCAGTGGTGTAATGGAGAATGCAATTTGCTCCTTCTTCACCTCCCCACTTAGTCCTCAGGGGAAAGCTGCTTTTATGGTCTTATCGGCCTACTAGTGAACATTTGAACACTTGTGCTTAGTAATAATCCATCCTCTTTTTTTGCCTGTAGGTTTTCCCTTTGGCAACCATAAGACACCTCATTGTCCTGGAAATTCAGGATGGGATGTTAAAGCTGCAGGTTTAAGCCCTTCCTTTTGGGAGCCTGTTGATTGATTTTTCTTTTTTTACTAGTGGCAATTTAGGAAAAAGAGATTTCTTCATGAA
Source organism: Urocolius indicus (assembly GCA_013401255.1). Lineage (NCBI taxonomy): Eukaryota > Metazoa > Chordata > Aves > Coliiformes > Coliidae > Urocolius > Urocolius indicus. The sequence goes on along the minus strand of WBNH01004161.1, from coordinate 484,028 downwards.
GTGAGTCTGAACTGTGTTGACCTGAATGCATGATAGCTTCCTCCTGAGCAGCACCTGCATCCTGGTCTTTGCAGAAATGGGCTGGGAACGAGGGTGTGTGCTGGGACTGCCCGCTATGGACTGTTCTATACAAACCCCAAACATAAATGGTGTGCTCTCTATGAGACTGAACTGAGATCAGGATGTGACTCTTCTTCCCAAAGGTTGGGATTAAACACAAACAGCTGCTTTAACCAGAGCCAAAGTTTATTTGAGGAAAAAATATTGTGGCTCAGTAGCAATTTCCTTACTAAAGGTCATCTGTATGTTATTAGCTCGCTATTACGTTTACCCATTGTACAACATCCTTAATGCCTGTCTTCCTGATTCCCTTTTCACCCAGCCTTCTCCTCACTCTGTGGTTTTGCTTCTCAAACACAAGTGTATCCAAATGCTACCTGTGATGGTAGAGACATGCATTTAGGCATGAAAAAGCTATTTGTGTTCCAAGTACTGATTATATGTCAACCTCTGCATGATTCCGACTACCTTCAATGGGCTGCAGAGTTGTGCAAATATTGTGCTTCCCTTTTAGGTTAGGGGTTGATTTTGATTGTTAGCAGACTTTTTTTGTTTCTTTAAGGCGAGTTGCGTGACTCTGGGCTGGTGACATTTGTGTGGGTCCCATGGTGAGCTTTCTAGTTTGGATTAGAATTTCCAGTTGAAACCTATTTTATATTTGGGAGGTCCTTTTCTGTGAGCTTACTGCTTTTTGCAGAGTATGCTTATACTCTTTTCCAGTCATTGGCTACTAATGCAAATGATTCAACATACTTGGTTTATACCCAGCCAAACCATTCATGTAGAAAAGGTGAATCAGAAGCAAAACTCACATAGTGTTCACCTTTGCTTTGCTCATTTTGCTTTCCTTGTGATGTGCTGCTATTATTTGGAGTACTCAGCCTCATAGATTAACCAAAAGATTTATTTTGTGTGATGCACTGCATGTCATGTACCACTGTGTGTGATTTCATTTCCATTGGTAGCTGCTCCCCTCTGAACATGCAGTTGGAGACTTTATCTCCGTAGTGGTTCCTGTCTGTTCCTGCACATCTTTCAGTCAGGGGTGGGAGGTCCTGACTGCTTTTGTGAGCCACTTCAGCTGTTATACATTGAGGATTTTAGCCAGAATGTTGTTTTATGTTAAATAAATATATACATGTTCATTTTTTTAATATATAAATATATAAAAAGCAAACTGAAATGGGAATTACACATGGACTTCTTTATGATGCCAGTCTTCTGTTGAGTCTTTTCAAAGCTGCTGCAGCTCTCATCAAAGCTTGCTTTGTTGTTCAGATCCTGACAACTTCCCTGGTCCCAACCGAGACTCCTGGGCAGTAAAATTACTGGCTGGTGAGAATTGCCTGTCGTTTACAGAGGCAGATAAAAGGCAGCCAGTTATTTTAAAAGGCATGCCCATAAATAACTCTTGATCAGTTGTATTTGTAAGGTTGAAGTTTTGAAACCTTAGTGGTATACTAGTGGCAAAGCAGTATTTTTACTGAGAGAGGTGAGTGGTAGGTTTGAGGTGTCTGAGCGTGGTGGTCTCCCAGTCTGGTTCATTCCTAGTGAAGTCTGTGCTTCCAAAGTGTAGCTGTGAATTTACAGGAATAAGATACTGTTTGGGGTTTTATGGCTTGTGGGGTTTTGCTTTTCTTTCTTTTTTTTTCTTAAGGATAAATACAGTACTTCTAATGAAGTTCTGGGTCACACTTGCCTGAGTGGTCTGCATTGTGACCTAATACTGATATAACTCTTTGAAAGATGTGCAGAGAGGTAAAGGTTCTGCTTTTCACATAGATCTGAAGTCAGATGCTCTGCCTCTTGCTTCCCAGATAAATTAGGAGATACCCCAAAGCATCCAAGGCTGTGCACTCAAGATTAGACTCAGACTAATATCCAGGTTTTTATTCTGTATTTGCTCCTTTTACTGAGTTGAATCACCCAAAGGTCTCTCGTTGTAACAGGATAAGCAGCCAAAATGAGGACAAAGATGGAGACTCTGATAATACAATCAGTGAGCTGCCTCCCACTCTTCAGGATGTTTCCCCTGACAGAAGGCGGTCGTCTTCAGATGCATCACGGTCCACTTACAGCCTCACGAGGCGGATTTCAAGTAAGATCATCCTTCCCACGTTAATGTAATTCTTGTGGGGAAGAAAAAAATCAAAATGTAGTGCTCGCTCTTTCATCTTTTAGACAGGGAATCAAGTCAAGTTGAAGGTGCATTGATTAAAACTCATCTGGAAGGGGCCAGCCCTAGTTTTCTTTCTGAAGCATGATACCTCCAAGTGAATATGAATGGGAGGTTGGGGAGAAAATGTAGCTGAGCTTGCACTTCAGTGTAGCTATGGGTGCTATTAATTGTTGGCCGTGTGATGGTGAAAAGTCCCGCCGGGGATCCTGCTGCACTGAGCGTTGCACAGACACGGAATAGCTGTACTCAAAAGAAGCACAAGCTGACTTGTGTCTGTAATGACTTCGGTTGATTTGCTGCTGATTGTATTTGTTTGCTTCTCTCATCTAGGTTTAGAGTCGAGGAGGCCAAGTTCTCCATTGATTGACATTAAACCAATCGAGTTTGGAATAATAGGAGCTAAAAAGGAAATAGTTCAGCCAACTATCCTGAGAAAAACCTATACCCCAGATGACTATTTTAGGAAATTTGAACCCAGACTGTACTCTCTTGACTCGAATAGTGATGATATGGACTCCTTGACGGATGAGGAGATCTTATCCAAGTATCAGCTAGGCATGCTGCACTTCAGCACGCAGTATGATCTGCTGCATAACTACCTAATAGTGCGAGTCATTGAGGCTAAAGATCTGCCTCCTCCCATTTCTTACGACGGCTCGAGGCAAGACATGGCTCACTCCAACCCCTATGTGAAGATCTGCCTCCTTCCCGACCAGAAGAACTCCAAGCAGACCGGAGTGAAACGCAAAACGCAGAGCCCGGTGTTTGAAGAGAGGTACACATTTGAAATCCCCTTTTTAGAAGCCCAGAGGAGAACTCTGCTTTTAACTGTAGTGGATTTTGACAAATTCTCACGCCACTGTGTCATTGGCAAGGTGTCAATGCCCTTGGGTGACGTGGACCTTGTGAAAGGTGGACACTGGTGGAAAGCCCTTGTGCCTAGTTCTCAGGTAACGGAATTTATCAGATTATTGCCACATTTTTTCTTGCTGTGGGGTGGGGTTTTTTTGTTGTGCAGTTCTTTTCCTTGTTGGCAAGTAATGCTGTTTCTAATTAGTCATTGTCATCTTGTTAATACAGCATCTGCTGGGTTGGTATATTGTGGGCCTATGACTGGAGTTACAACTGATATCGTGAGGTAGAGGAGCTGTCATTCCAAAGAAAGTAGCATGACAAAAGATGCCGTGTCAGCTTTCAGCTTTAATGAGAAAGTCTGCTTTGGAAGGCTGCAGCTTTTGGAAGGTCTTTCTTGTCACTGCTGTGAGCTGCATCCATCCCCAGACACTGCAGTGACACTGTCCTGTCTGGGTCACTCCCATGGTGCTTAACATGACTGTGCTTTGGGGACAAGAGGAGAGAGTCACAGGTGCAAGTTCAGTAATGATTTATTCAATAAAGTGTATAGAAGACAAAATGTCTGCAGACTGGTGGCATAATGCATGAGGGAAAAGGACTGCAAGGTAATGGTAGATTTATTTCCATCATGTCCCTAAAGGAAGTAAACTTGCTGTAGGTTTTGTCTGATGTAAGTGCAACCTGCAAGTTTGAGCATGTGTTTTGGACTAGATTCAATTATCCCATAGGATGGGAAGATGCAGAAGGTCTGTGTGCTCCCACATCTGTTCTCAAGAAAGGGTCCTGGTCAATGCTTCCCCTTTGCCAGCCAGGAAAGGAGCTGTTCAATGGGAAGATCTGATTCTTGCAACCAGGAGCAGTGGTTAGCTACCACATTTGCTGCTAGCAGTATCCCCCACCTAGCAAGGGGCAGGGGACGCTGTAAAAACCATGCTAAAAGCAGGAGCAGTATCTCAAATGTTTGTGCTAAGGACAGGAGTACTGCTCCAGGCTGGCATAACAGGGTTGCCTTTCCCAGTTCCTTGCCTGTTCTGGGATTTCAGTGTCTAGGTTTTAGAGCCTTTGCTGAATCAAAACCCTGTGTGAACTTGGATGGTTCACATGTTCTTTGCTTTTTATCTGTACACAAAAGGGTGGCATAGCCAGAGGTATTAGACAAGATGAACAGTAAATCGCTGACCTCACTGCTGATTTACGGTGTGGGTTCAGGAGTCTGGTTTGCAATGGAAACTTGTGATCAGATGCTTATGGAAATAAAGTCCACTGAGCAGTGTTTCGTGTGTGAAGCCATCTAAGTCTGTGGCTCTGCTTTCCCCCCCTCTGCATGTGTGAGAGCGTTTCTACCTCTTGCTCAGGCTTCCTGCAGTGAGTAAGGGGGAAGAAGATCAAGACCCTTGGTAAATGCAAGAAAGCTGGCTAGATTTGCTGCAGTAGAAGCAGGAGCATTAAAGGCTTAGCCTGATCAATGCTTAGGCAAAAAGGGAGCTTCTGAAAGGAGTCAAGACGATGAGATGCCGAAGTGTGTCTTTAGGTAGGACATGTCTTCATGTCAGTAGGATCTGTGTTGCTGAAGTGACAGTGGGGGAGTGATGAGACAGCTGTGTTAGGAAGCAGTTCATAAGGAAAATGAACTAGGACAGGTATTCCTTGGCTCCTCTCACTGCCTGAGCCATTTCCCTAAATGTTTATTTAAAAATGCCCCCAAGAATATCTCTCTTTTTTGGCATTGTCGTTCATCGCAGGCTCTGCGTATCTGAGGAGAGTTCTCCTCTTCGCATCCTATTTTCCTCCTGTGATTCACACCATGCAGCCTCGCTCTCCCCCTCCCCACCCCTCTGTTTTTACATGATAAATACTTCCCTGTATTATGTATCCCTTTATTAATAACAGGGATTCATTCCACAGTTAGTCGTTGATTAGACAAGATCATCTCTGCCTTTGTGTGCCAAGTTCAGAGCCAGCCCTCCCTCTCTCTCCAAAGTTTCATTGAAAGCTGATGCTGTTTTCAGCAGTGCTGTCTGCTTCACCAGATTCAAGATAAATTATTTATGCAGAAATTGGCATTTCTGGTGTTTATAAAAGGAAGGAGAAAAAGAGAGAACTCCATTTGCATGGGCAGACCTAACCTTACAAGACTTTTGTGTTTATCTGCTTGCTATCATGTGGGAAAACTTAATTTAAGCAAAAAAGTCCTTTGCACCCTGATTAGAAAAATGCCTCAGTTTGATCTTTTCATACTTCCTTGTTCTTTTTATCTTAGCTGGTAGACTGCAATCGCAAAGAGTACAGTACTTGTGCTAGGATATCCAGGGAGGGTGTTTGGTATCACCTTCCCATGTTTTGTTTTCCTGGTGATTTTCTTTGAAGTTCATTGAATAAGGTGTATTTTATCTTAGTGGTGATTGAAGTTAAATTGGTGGATCAAAAGGTTGAAATAAATCCTGCAAGAAGTAAAATAATAAAGCTTATTGCTCAGAAAACCTGCATTTTAATGTCTTTCAGTAAGAGTGATGCTTGTGCTAGGGATTTGTGAGGTTTTTTTGATTTCTAGCTGGAAGAGTCTGCCTGTGGAATGATAGATTTGACATGTTGACTTATTTTTACACTTCTCACTCTTTGGCTTCATGAGTTGAGAGACAGACAGCCTTCAGTTTCTTGTTGGATTCAACCTGAGTCTGCTGAAGTGTACCTTGTGTCTGTGAGATCGTGATAGATGGGGCAAAAAAAAATCGTCTCCATGCAGTAGCATTTTATTTTGCAGAAGTTGTCCTTTGGTTCTGGAGAGCAACACAAAGATGTTGCAGTGCAGTGCTAATAGTCAATGAAAATTTGCCAGGCTGGCTTGGTTGCCCTGGGGCTGTGACACGGAGCAGCAGCTGCCAGCAGCACACCCCCAGAGACATAGATAGGTTGGAGAAAATGCTGAAGCAGGTGCTTGGAAAACCAGTGTCAGGAGGAGAGAAAAATAGACGGTCATAGTTGTGAGAGGTAAAGATGAAAGGCACAAAATGCGTGATTTTTACTTTTTTTTTTTGTTGTTTTCCCCTGGCATTTGTAGACAGAAACATGATGAGCTGGAGAGATGGAGGAAAGGGAATCCAGATGGCAGGAGCTGTGGAGAAGGTTTTCTCTTCCTAGAGGTGGGAGGGGGATGGAGCAAGGTTGGTGGCAAAGCAGAGAGGGTAGCCTGAATGGTGTTGCTGAAGCTGGCCATCTGTTTTGCACTTGCTGTATCCAAGTGAAAGCTATTGCCATATAGTGTGCTGAGAAAGTCAGGTGCTGAGTCCATATCCCACTGTCATGCTGAGCTCCATCAAGCCCAGAGCTGGGACATTGTCTTAGTAATAGGACTGTGGTAGCACAAGTGAGCTCTACTAAAGAGATGAAGGATGCCAGCAGTCTCTTGGTGCATGCAGTATCGGCAGAGATGGGTGGGTTTCTCCCAGGCCCAGGCATGCTCCAGCTTCTACAGCCAAGAACTTCACGATGCCACTGTGAGCTGAACCAGGATAAGCTCCTAAGGCCTGTGGATGGGTCATGCAGCTTCCCCAGGCAGGGAAGCCCATCATCACTAATAGCAGCATAACTTCATTGCTGCCTCATAGAGTTGTTTGTTAACTAACAGCCTGAGAACTTAGCCAGGGTATAACGAGGTGGGCTGTGCCCATTGTGTCAGGAATGAGTTGCCAGAGAACCTGATACGAAGGAGTAGCATGCTGTCTTTCCAACCCCGAGGAGTCAGGGCAGGAAGCCACACGATCCCAAGCTTCAGGCAAAAGACTCCACCTGTATGTAAGTGCTTCTTTAGTTTGGATCACACATTGAGAGCTTATGGGGATTGAGGCCAAAGCGGAGGCACGGGGAAGCCGCTGTCCAGTGTCTCCTCAGAGCCAGCAACTAAGCAGAAGGAGCTATTCCTTGTAGAAAATGTCAGAGCAGGTATTGCCAAATTCTTTATCTTTGGTAGTTCTGGGAGGCTTTTTCTTGGAGGGTAATTAACATGTTTCTAAAGCTCAGGAGCTGCACATGGAGTAGCTCTTGAGCCCAGTCCCCGTAGGAACACTCCACGTTCCTTAAATATCCCCTTAAACGTGTGTGGCTTTGCTTAATTACCATGAATGAAGTTGGCAGGCCTTGCTGTAGCTGGGCTCAACATTCGCACATTTCACTGTTGAGATTAATTCTGAAGCACATGCTCAGGACCCCAAGTTTTATTGACATATGATTCATTTCTCTTTTGGCAGATTTGAGTGGGCAGGAATAAATGTTTTAGAGTAGCAGTAATGAGAGCTTGGAGATCATTCTGCAAAAGGAAAAAAACCCCATTGCCTGGTTGTGGTGGAAAAACAGCATAAAAATTCCTTCTCCCCTTGAATCTGTTTTCCTAGTGGAGAGAATACATGTTGGACTTACTTCTTAAACTACGTACTATAAGTGCACTAGAATGAGCTGTCTGCCTTTTATGTTCAAACTGGAATGTGTGCTCCACAAGTGGACTTTGGTATGGCAGCCCTCTGCAAATTTTGACTCCAGTCTCAGGGACAAGCCTACAAGTGCTATTGTTCTTACCATGCCTTGGTTGGGAAGGGAAAGGGAGAAAAGAGTTTGAAATTCAGCCAGTGACTCATTTTGGACCATTCCTCTTGGGTGCTATGTTGAATTCTGCCATGCCACTGGGTGGTTACAGTTTCTGGCTTGGAGGCCTCCAGCTGTGCCTGTACCAGGTGTGTTCCTGGCACCCTTATTCCTTGGGTTATCCATTGCAGCCCTCAGAAAGAGTCTTCTTTGGGGAGCCTGAATGGTGCCTTGTTTTTGGTAGCACAGCGTATTATTGAAAATATTACCAGCACCTATCTCCTGTACAGACATACAGCACTGGATAGGCAGAGACTTGGTTCAGAGAGCTGGCCAGTCTTATTCAACATCCTAACCAACAACTTGGATGAAGGGACGATGTGTATAGAAAACTGGGAGGACTGGCTGATTCCCCAGAAGGCGGTGTTGCCATTCAGCGGGATCTTGACTGGCTTGAGACTTGGGCCAGAGAGGAACCTCATGAGATTCAACAAAGGCAGGTGCAGAGTCCTGCATGTGGGACAGAACAACCCCATGCACCAGGACAGGCTAGGGATTGACCTGCTGGAGAGCAGGTCTGCAGAGAGAGACCTGGGAGTGCTGGTTGATAATAAGCTAACCCTGAGCCAGCAACGTGCCCTCATGGCCAAGAAGGCCAATGGCATCCTGGGAGGCAGCAAGAAGAATGTGGCCAGCAGGTAGAAGGAGGTTCTGCTCCCCCTCTACTCTGCCCTGGTGAGGCCTCATTGGGAGGACTGTGTCCAGTTCTGGGCTTCTCAGCTCATGAGGGACAGAGAAGTTCTGGAGAGAGTCCAGCACAGGGCCACCAAGATG
>WBNH01004161.1:409281-474272 GCA_013401255.1 Urocolius indicus | reverse complement strand
GCGGCGGGGGGGTGGGCTGTGAGGAAAGAATTACCCTGATCTAAACAAGCTGTGCAAATGGTATTAATTAAAAACTCCTCTTCCCTTGAGGTAGCATCTTTGTGTTTCAGAAATGACAGAAAATGAAAAAAAAGCTAACAAACCCAAGCTGCTTATTTGTGTCTGGTTCAACCCAAACTCTGACTGCAGAAGGTTCTGGATCGTAGGTGAGCCCATGGCTGCAAATCCAAATGACTGTCTGTGTAATACAGCTGTGGAGAGGAACAGTCAGGGGTGAAATGGTAATCAGAGATTCAGCGGAGTCTTGGACATCCCAGACTTGGTATCACTCCTGCACCTCATCAAACAGGAAATTGCTTTTCCAGGGTCATCTGGGATCTCAGCACAAATCAACATAATAATGGCAACTAAAATGATGCCTTTGCATGGCCGTGCCTGAGGGGCACCTCTGCACACTGTGTTCTAGGAACACAATATACACGGTGCAAGCAACAGTGGTTTAGTTTCCTAATGAAAGACCTAGGAAAAGTAAAATTCAGGCATCTCGTTTCCCTGCAGAGAACGAGATGCCAATGACACATCTCATGCATAAATCTGCAGCTCAGCTCAGCCCCTACCCAAGTCTGAGGTTTGGACAGGCTCCGGTGTATGACCAAACCAAAGCTGTGCTTCTCTGCCTGCAGTCTCCCAGCAAGATAGGTCTTGATGCTGTTGCTGATAATGATGCCTGTAAATGATATGATGGACATGAGTTTCTGGTCATGGCAACACAAAAAATGTCCAAGTTGCAGGTGTACTCAGGTAGTCTGTGGGCTGGAGGAGCAACCCTGGACAGCTCCTATGGCCCCATGAGCCACCCAAGACTTCTGTGGCCACTTGTCCCTCCCTGAGTTGAGTCTCCTGCCTGACATAATAGAGTCCTATTTCTCCATCTTGCAGTGGTCTCCCCAGTTATCTCTGTTTTGCTTGCTGAGACAGGGAGTCTGTTAAGCTGCAGCTCCGTCTGCATCCTCATCTTCATCTCTGACACAAACTGTGTCACTAGATGTCTTCTTAGCAAGACTGTCGCATCAGCAAAGGTATTCCATTACATGAACTTGTTGGGGAAGGCACTGGGAGCTAACACCTGAGGAGGTATGCCTTGTACTTTGGGCTTCTTGGAGCAACCTTCTCATTCCTTGCCTCTTTGCTACAGATGAGAGGTGACCGAAGAAGAGGAGGAAGCCAGTGAGCATGGTGCAGCATGATGTGGTGGAGGCAGTGCTGATCTCGCGTGCTGGGAAGAAACCATGGTGGCTGCTCACTTTCTCGAGTGCTTGATGTCCCCTCAGGCAATGTAGCAGGATTTTAAGCACATTTCCTAGATCCTTGTGGCTGAGCTAGACATAATGCATTTATAAGATCAGAGGCAGTTTGCTGCTGGAGTTAAGTGCCTTGAAAAGGCTGAGTCACTTTTAGAGGGAGGTGAGCTATCTGGGGAGCTGAATTTCCTCCTGCAAACACCTTTTATTGTGGCTGCAGACACTGCTGGTGCTCTGCCTGTAACGGGGCTGCTGCTTTTTTGCTGGCTTGAGCATGCCCTGTCACAGCATGGCTTCTCTGGGTTGGTTTGCATCATCCTTAAAATAATTAACAGAAACCTGGACACCCTTGAAAAAAACATTAAGGGGCAGAAAGTGCTAGTAAGATTTGGGAGACTAGGCCTGATCTGAAATCTTGTAATCTGTCTTCTGACTTCATTAGGCTCAATCTGAAATCTGGTAATCTGTCTTCTGACTTCAGTGCATCACACAGAGTATATTATTTTATATCTTACCTCACTTGAATTTAAGCCCAGATACTCAAAAAGGTCTTTCTAGAGGTGGCACTATCCCTGTTAGCTTAGGTTCTATGGAAAATCAGGAATGTAGCTTCAGCTTTACCCATTGAAGGCTCGTGAGTCAGGGTCTGCAGGGGTGAAGGGACACGGAGGAAGGAAGGGTTCATGTGAGGGTAGAGGCCTGGTTCTTCTGCTTGTGCCTCGGTGGCTGTTGCATACCCAGTCTGACAACTGTGCAATGTGGGGCAATTTTTTAAAATGAAGCATAAATGTAGATCTGTTTGAAGTGTGGAGATCCACCTTCCCTTGCTCAACTTCACCACTCCTCCCTGGTCCAGGAAAGCCCCTTAGTTCCTACAGGTCTTGGATAAAGTCAATGGATGAATCCAAAGGTACTCCAAATCTGCATGTGGATTTCCAGCACTCCAAACTTCAGGTGACTTGGAAGGTCCTACATCCCTGCTCAGTGCCAGCCTGCCTCCTGGCTGTGCCAGAAGTTTAGCTCTTGCAGCTGGAGCTGTTTTGTCTCTTCCCAGCAGGAAATAATAACACAAATTAATTTCCTAATTTGTGCTGTCCAAATGTACCTGAATTTCTAGGAATTAAAGCCTGATGCAGCAGTCAATGCAAGTGGAAATAGTGCTGGATGTGTTTAAAAGTGTTGATACACTGCAAGAAATGAGGGATGCCTCAGGTGGGTTGTGTTGGGGGTGGCATTCTGAGTGCTCTGATGCTTTGTTACTGTCTTGGTAATGGATTTAGAAGTCATTGACTGTTCTTGATTAACATGTCTTCAGGCTGTTCCAGACCCAAGAGGGGTGGTTTTGGGAAGACCAAACCAAAGATCATAGTTTAAATTCAAGTAGATGATCAAGTTTAAATTCAGTAGATGATATTTAAATCTCCTTGGATGTGAGACTTGGGGATCCTTATGTTGTGCCCCCATTGGTGTATGTAGCCATAGCTTGACCTTGCAAAAGTTGTGTTGTGTACAGATTAGGTCAGGTTTGTATTGGGGAATGGCTTTCTAATGGAAAGAACTTGAGTTATCACATGTGTCAGAGAACTATGTTATGGAAGTTGGCAAAGATTAGCAGAAGAGGGATACCTTCTTGATGGAGCAGAATTACTGTAGCAACAGAAGAAAATGTACCTGGTGAATGTGTGTGTGCTGTGTAGCTATGTACTGTCGCGTAACATCACCCAAGAGGTGCTGTGACAAAAGGAGTTTGAGGTAAGAAATCACATGCTTTCTCTTGCAGGGGAAAGGGGTTATGAGGAAGGTCAGGCAGAAGATGGACCAGCTTGGTATGGATGCAACCAGGCTGGCTCTGGAGTTAGCTCCTGGGGCAGCTGAGTATGTGAGGAGAGCACACAGGTTTGCCTTGGGATCTGTGATGTGTAGATTAATGCTTTTCACCCTGGGGATAAGTCAGGATGCTGCTGTACTGGCAGGCTTCACCCTGCTCTCTGAGTGGTGCTTCCCTCCTCTTTCACTCATTAAGTGTGTGGGGTTAAAGGCAGAGGAATTGCTTTGCTAGCTCCTGAAACGCAGGGATGTTTGATGTGAAATCAGGTGGCCTGCTGCCATATTTTGGAAAGCCAAAAAAAAAAAAAAAAGGGACATTGAGTTAAATTGAATTGTATTGTAGCATTGGAGGTGCAGGAGTTCCTCAGCCTGCCACCTGCTCCTGCATGCCACGCACGTCCCGCTGGCTTCGCTGGGAGTAGTCAGCAGGAACAACAGAGACAAAAGTGCCTCAGGGAAAACTTTTAATACCATTACTTAACGTCAGCTTTGGTGCTTGGCTCATTAGATGAGAAGCTGAGTGGCCTGTGATTAGCAGGAGCCCTTCTGTGCTGCTGGCCAGCCAGGCAAGAGATGCCATGCTGCTCCTGGCAGAGGGACAGGGCTTTTCTCTGGGTGCCTCCTCGGGTTCAGTCCAAGCCCTCTGGTTCTTCTGCACCTGGTGGAAATTGTGCTTTTCCATTTGCAGATGAAGAGCAGTGAAGTGGTTGGATTTCCCAGCAGCCCCAGCCTCAGTTTCCCCAGAGCCATTGATAGCTTTGCTGGGCATGGGTCCCCCATATACTGGACTGTTTGCTAATGAACCTGGTTCTTTGGGTCAGTTGAGGCTGTGACTGTCTCAGAGCTTTTTTCTTCATTGTTTACCCAGTCCTTCAGTCTCCACTTTCTGTAAACTAATATTTGGGGCATCAGTACAGATATTTAAGCCTTTTGTTATGATTGCAATACTACTGCAATTCCTTTTGGAAATGGGCTGTGACCTTCTAGTCTAGGCTTGGTTTTGAACTGTTTGGTTATTTGGGATGAAGAACAAACCCTGTACTCCTGCATGGACCTGGGACAAGGCTTGATGAGCTGCCCAGGCTGGCTGGTTGTTTTCAGTCTCCAGAGTTATTCCATTGTGTGTATTTTGCCTCTGAAAACAGTAGCATCTCACAGCCAGGTCATGCTGAGGGGAGAGGTTATTTTAAGCTGTCACATCAGAGGAGCAGTGATGGCATTTCTTTATCTCCTTCTTAAAAAAAAATAAATTAGTTTTAAGCATCATTAAGTAAAAGAGAAAGAAGTAATGACTGAACAGCTATATTGACGTGAAGCTGTGGCACAGCTTGCTAAAAGGCAAGGGCAAGTTCAGCTCTGTTGTGGTCTGGGATGGATGAGGGGATGTCTCTTCTGCGTTGCCTCCCTGGGATGCAGGGATGCATTAACCACCTCATGCCTGACCTTCCTCGGTGACTGATGTGTACCTTGGAGCTTGGGAAAGAAAGAGGATGTCTTCTCCAAGGGGTCTGCATTTTGCACCTTGATAAAGATGGGAGGTTGATAAGGTCAGAACCACACAGAACCATTCAAAACAGAGCAGGTAGAAACTGCTGACCTTATATTCATTCCTTCTTATAGGTCCTCTCTGCATGACTGCTGAAAAGCTGGTGAAGGATCAGTGATTAAAGGGCGATCTTTAAAACATCCAAAGCTGGGGATAGTATTAATTCTTGTTTCTGCAGTTTAGAGCATGACTTAAATACATTTTTCAGGCAGTTAGACAAATGGGATTTATTTAATTGCTCTTCCTGTTCTTCCCTCCCCCTCTGGGATCTGTTCTGAATTTCCATGTTTCTTTTTCCGTGCAGAATGAAGTGGAGCTGGGAGAGCTGCTCTTGTCACTGAACTACCTACCCAGCGCGGGGAGGCTGAACGTGGACATCATTAGAGCAAAACAGCTTCTTCAGACAGACATGAGCCAAGGTTCAGGTAAAGGGCAGTGTGTTTCTCACATTACTCATGCACAGATTGGATGCGCTTTTAAAGCAAATCAGTGGCGAGGCTGCAATTTGTGGTGGACTTGGGGGGATTTGGGTGCTCAGTTCCTATTAATATGAGGCTCTGGGTGTTCATTTTATATATACAGCTAAAAATCATGGAAGTATTCAGAACACTCACCTTGACATAAAATGGAGGGTGTGAATACCTTTACCATATTGAACGTAAAAAAACCCTCTGAAGCAGGGTGAGGTGAGGAGCCAGGAGCTCTGAATTACCCCCATGCAGTGTTCTTGCTGTGTGCCTGAGCATTACTGGTGCAGAGGGTTAGTTCAGGAGGTCTAGCTGCTCTGTGGGTGGGATGAAGGGTTTCCAGTGCCCGTGCATCCTTCTCAACCATTTCTGAGGATGCTGGCTGGTAACTACTGGCTGGTAGCTGCTTCGTGCATATGTCCTCAGGTGTTTTTCTCATGTTCCTTGCCCCAGCCACTGCTGCTGCCAGAATATTGGCATTTCCCAAAAAGAACAGTACGCTTGGCCTCTATCAAGGCTGACATTAATTGTGGTTTTGGCAGGGTGCATTTTTAATCCAGCTGCCTGAATTCAGTTTCCGCCGCAAATCCCCACGAGCTGTGCCGTGTTCCAAGTCCCAGTCCTTTCCAAATGCTGTTTTCCAGCGCAGTTCCATCCCTGTGGTGCCAACCTGAAGGGCTGCCTCACGATTCCCATAACATAGAGCCTGTGTCTTGTGGTTTTTTTGTCAGATCCCTTTGTGAAAATCCAGCTTGTTCATGGATTAAAGCTAACAAAGACGAAGAAGACCTCCTGCATGCGGGGGACGATAGATCCCTTCTACAACGAGTCCTTCAGCTTCAAGGTTCCACAGGAAGAACTGGAGAACGCCAGCCTAGTGTTCACAGGTAAATGTGGTGCCACAGTTGTGGCTGCCTCCGAGGTGAACAAAGAAGAAGTTGTGAGTATGCAGATGAGCCTGTGTAGGACAGTGTGTGTCCCAGCAGGCACCTTGCAAGGGCTGACTGTTGCTGGGCTCTTCAGGGAAGCTTAATTGGCACTCTGTCATCTGCAGAAGCTGTTCCCAGCATTGCCACCTGGCTGAGAGCACACCTCATGGTCCTGGGCGTCTGTGGTGCTATTAGGAATGCTTTTGTGCAGAAGAGGAGGTATTAATTGTACTTGTCAGCAACAACCAATTTGGGCATAAAGTCAAAAATTAGAAGAATGAGAGGGAAGTATTGAATGATCCCAGAGCTCAGTCACTGACAAAGATAACTTCTGGTACTTGACTTTGCCAGTGGGATGATGCAGCTGTAGGTGCCTGACACTGACGTCACCTGTTCTGTAAGCAGGTTTGTTCATGCCTTTCTTTTTAAAGGCCTGGCACTTGGTACAAAGCCTGGTGTGGCATTGCTTAGAGAAGCCAGAACACAGACCATGGGCCAGGAGGAGTCCCAGAGCTAACCTCACTCCAGACATCTGTCAGCACTGGAGATGTTTGGCTGTGACAGGAGTTCTTATTTGTAAACAGTTTCCAAATCTGATGTTTTTATTCTTCAGGCAGAAACCAACCAGTAGACGTTGGCAATTTGGTATGCTGCTCAGAGAGGGAGTGGCAAAGCACAGGGCTGGGTGGCAGCAGTAGGGCTGCACTGAGGCCATGGACCTGCTGTGCCTGGTCGCCTTTTCTGACATTCCTCAGTGTGAGGCCTTGAGCAGGCCTGCAGGGACCCTGAGGAGGTGGTGGGTTGCCCTCCTGCCCTGTAACTTTACCCAGCCTGTGTGTGCTGTGGAGCTCAGGCACTGCCAGGAGCAGGGCAAAACCTTCTTGTCTTCTGGAGGAGCAGAGGTGCTCGTTGATGGGACCCATGCTGTTCTGGGCTCCTATGCTTCACAAACACTTTTTTTGGCATCTCAGAAATGAATCTGTATCTGAAAGGACATATTTTGAAGTATTTTAAGTTGTGTTTCTTACACAGCAGACAGAGGTGTCAAAGCTACTACAAGGAGCCAAATCCCAACCCATTAGTTTGTTTCGAAACACGTTATAACAAAAGTGTCTCTGACCAGCGGTTTAAATTTTGTCCTTCATACCCAGAAATTCTCTCTGCAAAAAGTCTATAGTTAATCACTGCGTTGCATGCATGTCACCCTGACTGTACCTTGCATGTGTGATGATGAATTTGTTCTTGGAGACTTCCATCAGGTGATCTTGTGACAGGCATGAAATACTCCTTGCTTTGTTTTCCCCTGTCCCTAATAGAAGGAGAGAAGGCAAACAGTAGCAGCTCTGTGCAGTCAGAAGCGTGAGGGGAATATGATGCTCCTCGCCACGGCTGATGAAGTTGGTGATGATGAGTGGATGTCTGATGATTTTCTTTCCCAGGAAAATGAGTGCATTCTCAGAGAAGTCCCTGGGAAGTCAGCAGATTTGTAACTGTGTTAAATGCCATTGGATTTCAGCTGTGTGCTTTTATGTGGTGCTTCACTTTAAGGAGCGTGTCTCTTGCTTTGAATGTTGCAGTAAATAACTCCAGGCCAGAAATGTCACCAGCAGCCCCAAAGCTGGAAAGAAGCATGCAGAGCTTGTTGGAGGCACAGCAGGGCCAGGGTGTCATGGCTGCTCTCGCACGGGAGGGTGACACATGGCTTTGGTACAGATGACCTTGCTGCTTCTGCCATGGTTGGGACTCTGGTGTCTGAGAACTGGTTTGTGGAGCCAATATCTTGCAGGAGCCAGAAGTGTTGGTCATGCTGTGTGTACAGTCGTCTGCTGGTTTGGTATCTGTGCTGTCTCCTGTTGACAGAGGAGCCAAGAGCCCATCTCATTTTGAGGAGCTTTCAATCAGGACTCAGTAAGGTGGTTCAGGGCACGTGGTGGTGGTGGTGAAGATGCTGAGCCATGTTCAGCGTTCATCTAAGTGGTGGTGGTGCTATGGGTGTTGGTGGAAGCGTGACCTCAGCAGGGGGTTCAGCACCAGTTGTTTCTTGCTTGCATCTAGGAGATTTTAATAAAATGAGTATCAACATGCAGCTTGTCTGAGGTTCTGGGATGGGGATGGTGGTGTTCCCCACATAGCTGCCTTCTTGGCAAGTCAGGGTATTACACAGCTGAAAAGCTTGTAAAGGGCTTTGGGATCTTCTGGTAAAAGGCAATAAAGGGGAATGGTTGCCAGCATAGAGAAGCTGTACCTCACAATCTGAGGATCTTTTTATTATTGTTTATCTCTCCCAAGTAGGAGCATCAGCCACATTTTTTTTTCCTCTAGTTTCCTTTTTAATTATTTTACTTGGTGTTCTGTTTTGTTTTTTTTTTTTTTTTTGGCTGCAGTAGTGGTTCTTTCTGTTGGGTGTTTTATAGGAGTTGTTTTTTATTTCTCTCTCTTTTTTTTTTTTTTTAATCCACAGCTCTAGTCCATTAGGTCAGTTAATTAAATTTGCTGTTGAGTCAAAGTCCAATTGAAAAGGAAAATAATCCTGGCTTGAAAGGTGGGTGGTGATGCTTTGAATGGAGAGAGAGAGCTGCAAAAGCAGTCACGGGAGCCAGAGGTGAGTATATCTTCAATAATTTAAAGGAACCTTTTTTGTGGCTTCATATTTTGGACCCAGTCTGCAGCTGTCTTTACATTGGCTTGGCTTCACTGGAAAGCAGTGGAGCTGTGCCAGTCCCTGTCAGCTGAGGCCCCTGGCTCCCTCTGTGTGACTGGTACCACACTGCAAAGTGAGACACTATCTAGACAACGTAAGATTATCTTCTTTTTTTCCCTTGTGTGTTTTTCTCCTGTGCATCTTGAATTAAAACTGTCTGGTTTTAGCACGCTTTAGTAAGAATTTATGCACCCTCTTGCTATGACTTTATCAAGGACTCTGTGTGAAGACACCATGGATGGAGGGGTTTCTGTAAAGCATAGTGCTGCTCCCTCCTTCCCTGGTGCTGCTCTGGAGAGGTGGACTTTGAACTGGATGCAGGCTTGAAGTGCAGATGGACTAGATAGGCAGTGGGTGCCTCCAAGATGGGCTGCACAGGGTGAGCTCTGCTGTAGCCAAGATTTGGTGTGGATTTGGGATGGTTCTTAGATCTTTCCTTCTCCTTAGCCGTACTACGATTCAACACTCTAAATTATTGGCATATACAGACCAAACTGCTGCTTCTTCCATATTGGTGCAGGACACCTTATATGTACCATCTTTCTACCTTTCCCTCTGTTCCTACCCTAGATGCTTACTGAAACTGCCACTAACTCACATGTCTCACTTTAGCGCTTAAGATGAGGCTAGATGAGCTCAAGTGGAGATGCCCCCTCCAGGAGGAGGCATCCAGAGTCAGGATCGCTGCTCAGCTATTGTCTGTTCACAGCTTCTCACCAAAAGAAGCTAAAACCTGGATAGTGACTGATGCTCATGACAAGTCTAATGTCCTGATGCAAGAAAGATGGTGAGTGAGGCAACAGCTAGTGGAGAAGAGAACTGATTTCCATTCGCTCCATCAAACATGTTGTCTAGGTAATGAGCACCCCTACACACACTGTAACAGAAATGCACTTTTTTGGGTGGTTCTTTTTTCCCCACTTTTTGTTTGTTGGCAACTTGTCATCTCCTGTGTGCCAACTTCTGCAAGCAAGAGTGCAAGCAAGTCATGGGTACACCTCTTGCGGAGAAATAGGGTGGGCTGTGCATTCTCCTAACCATGCATACCTGTGAACAAAGGTGCTAATTATTGTTTGTCCCACAGTAAGGTGAAGGTGGAGTTTGGCCCTGGCAGCAGGGCTGTCAGCTGCTGGCAGAGGTCATTTCCAAGCAGAAAAACAAAAGCTACGTGAGATGTGACTGCAGGCTCTGGGCTCAGGAGGGTGGATACTGGGCATCTAGAGACACTACCCTCTCCCTGCTGATAGGTTTTGGGTAGGCTGCTGTCTACATCCCAGCCTAACCTTCAGAAACCTTCAGAAAGCTTTGGCTGTGCAGCAGGAGGTGAGATGACACCTGAAATCTGAGCCCTGTGGCATTTTGTTAATGATTATGATGTTGCTAATAACAGTTGTTGGTAATGCTGTTTGCATTGCAGTAAAGCCCAGATGGCCCAATAAAAACCACCAACGCTCTAGGGCAAACCGCATCTTGGTGACTCGTTAACATCTTTTGATCACTTCCCATAAAAAAATACAACCCTCACTGCTCACAGATAGGGAATATATATATCTCCCCAAGGTCCTGTGGTGACTGTGTAAAGCCTCCTTCATCTAAATAAGCTCTTGTACATGTTTACATGACAGAATCTGTAGGGTTTGTGAAGCAAGCAGGGTCTCCAAAGAGGGAAAAATAATGTCTGTTTTCTGGGTACTGTCTGTGCAAATGCAGAGGGAAAAGCTGCTTTGCTGTCTGAACTGGCTGAGTGTAGCCAGGACAAACCTCGAGGCTGATGGTGTGGGATGGAGAGTGGTGATGGGGCTCGTTCCACTGCACTGTTCACCCGTGAGCAATGGTTGTGGCTCCAGCAGGTCAGGATGCCCTTCCCAGGCGAGGGAAGTGGGTTGGGACAGTGTTTGCTTGTTGATGGAGAGATTGCCCTCTGTGTGTGTGACAGCTGGTAGGATCTTCATTGTACATACTGTCTGAGTGAGGATGCAGACATTTGTAGGATTTTATGTGATTCTCTTCAATGTTTTAAAAATTGACCATATCTCTGTCTTCTATAAAGATATTTAGGACCTTTTTTTCCATTTTATTTATTTTTCTAAGCATCTGAGTTCCACAGGGAGCAGTGTTGAACTTTGCACACCTGTACTCAAGGTTTCAACTGCAGAGGGATGATGATACACCGTCAGGCATCTCCCTACTCTGACTGCTGTAACAGCACTTGTCTTCAGACCCCTGGATGACTTTGATGCTTTATCCCAAGGCTCTAATTAAGTTCCAGTTAATAGGCAGTACTTGATTAAAATGATGCCATATGGTCTGGACTGTCCATATTTGAGGTCAGTTGGGGTCAGCTGTCCTAGCTGTGTCACCTCCCAGCTCGTTGTGCACTCCCAATCCACTCACTGGTGGGGTGAGGGGCAGAAAAGGCCTTGACTGTGCAAGCACTGCACTGCCATAACCAGAACATCCCTGTGCTATCAACACTGTTTCCAGCACAAATCCAAAACACAGCCCCATACCAACTATTGTGAAGAAAATTATCTCTGTTCCAGCCAAAACTAGCACAAAGGACCTTTTAATTAAGTCTGAAATTTTAGAGGGAAAATAAGTTATTTTTGGTACATGTTGCTAATAGTGTAGTTCTGGGTAGTTTAGTTTGATTTGCTTTCACTAAAATATTTTATTCTGAAGAAATACTGCCTGTTAGAGCACATATATTCTTTTTATGGCACCACAGTTTGAGAGGAGGGGAACCGGGTCTTCCTTGAAGTCCTGACTTCATTTGTTGGACATGGATTTTTTGGGATGTTTCTGTATCTGGAGTAGGTGGTTGCTAATGGCACAGACAGACCCTGGGAGCACAACTCTGACTCTCTGCCACCCTTCACTCCTGATTATGTTGAAGATGCTCTAGTACAGACAAGTTTGGTTTTGTATGTTGTGTAGTGAACATTTTTTGGATGTTTGATAGGAAATGTTTTGGGGGCACTTGATCTGTGTGACAGAAGTCATTGGTAGTAGAGATAGGGAGGAGCCCTGACCTGACAGAAGCTGTATGGAGATGGGCTAAAGCTGCAGATGGATGTTAGCTTCAGACCTCAGCTTCCAAGTGAGCCCAGGTTACACAGAGGGGCAAATTGCTGCACCAAAGGCTCACAGACCGACACCCATTGCAGCTGGAAATAAAACTACCGAGATTCGTTCTGGATGAGTCCTAAAGTAGGGAAGTCAGGTGGCCTGAGTCCTGGTTGAGAATACAGGAAGCTCCCTAGACCTTAAAACTATTTGTTTCCCCCCCTACTCCACCCCCTCATCAGCTCTGATGCTCAGACTTCTGGCGTAGACATCAGAGACAAGGTGATGCTTTTGGTGGTTGCCTGCGCTTGCATGAGATTTGTCTAAGTCCCATGAATGGGATGCAGAGATAGTGAGGCTTTTCAATGGCATTTATTAAACTAGCAAGCTGATTTCCAAATGTCCCAGTTAGCTGAGCAGGTTGAAGACTGACAATGGTTTTGCCCTCAGGCTTCTCCAGAAATGCATCTGAATTTTGATCTGCCTGGCTATATGAGAGCATGACCTTCAGATGCCAGCATCGTCTTTAAGTGTCTGTTTGCAGAGATGGAAATCCTGATGTGTTTGGGGTCATTACACATCTACATTTTGAGTTGCTGTTTCAAAAGCTCACCTCTCCTTTCTCCAAATACTTTTTCTTTGTTGTAAAAATATATGTATATATTCAGATCCTTTGTCTTTTGCACATATATATGGGTTAAAAAATGTCCTCTAATATATGAGGCTAATGAAACTTTTTCCCCCCCAAGCTGGAACACTGGAGGAAGTTGTTTCTGTTTTGAAATGCTCTCATGTTAGGGGGGACTCATCTCTTGGATAGATAATTCGGTGAGTTGCTGCTAGAAAATTGTTTTGGGTTGTCTGTATATTCCACATATCTGCAGCTCAGAAGCAGAATATAATCTGTGCTTAAACCTGTGTAATCTTATCTAGCCAAAGGGAAAGGAAAAACATTGATGTCAGCACTGTTTTCTTCTGGGGATTTATACCTGTTTGGTTTGGCCTTTTTGTATGGCATTATAAAATACTTCATGTATTTATGCACTGGACACCATATGGTCTGGGGAGAGCAGAGTGCTCCCAACTGC
This sequence comes from Urocolius indicus, assembly GCA_013401255.1. Classification (NCBI taxonomy): domain Eukaryota; kingdom Metazoa; phylum Chordata; class Aves; order Coliiformes; family Coliidae; genus Urocolius; species Urocolius indicus. The sequence continues at coordinate 461,347 of WBNH01004161.1, read as the reverse complement.
TTTGCTCCAGGTCATGAGGTGAGCCTCATGTCTTGTGAGGACATCTCCTGCTCTTGGGGTAGAGGGAGAGGGGCACAGGGAGATATGCTGGCAGAAGGAGACCTGGAGACTGCCGTGCCAGGCAGGGCCCCTCCACTGTGGCTGCACAGGCTTCAAAACCATCCTGGGAGGAGTGGGATCCCTCCCCATTTCTCTCCATCCTCCAGATCCCCATCCGTGGCTTCCTGGGCTTCAGGATAGGTGCCCAGACAGTGAGGGCTGGTTGGAGACATGGAGTGAGATACTGCAGCCCCAATCCTGGTTTGTGATCACTCAGGGAAGATGCTTCAGGAATGGATTTAGCTTTTTGTAGCAGACTCGCTGCTTTAATGAGGAGGAGTGAAACACTATTAATCCTGGTGAGATCAACGAGGTGCTGACGCTTTCTGAGCTGATCTGTTGCTTGCTTGGAAGGCAAAATTAGATTCTTCAAGCACACCAGCTTAGTTCATAACTGTACCTCATTGAAGACATGGCAGAAACTGCTTGTCCTGAAGCTCTCTAGAATTTTTGGAGAATCGTTTTCTCCTACAGAAAGGAGCAAACCATCCTCTCTCCAGGCTGATTGTCAGTGCTTGCTCATTTTGCCCAAACCTGAGGATTGTCCTGTCTCTTGCAGCCTTGTCATTTCATCTCCTTTGGCTCATGCCAGAGTAAAAGGAATTGTTCAAGCATCTCACAAGACCACAATCTTTCTGTATCAAAGGAGGAAAAATCTCAGTGGCAGTAGCTGCTCTGGGTGTTAGGGCAGTGTCTGGAGGTGAACTTGCTGTGCTCTGCCCTGTGTCGATTGTGCTGGCCATGAACGTGATGGCAGAAGCTGCCTGTCCCACACATCCCTCCCTGCCTTGGTTTCCAGGCACTGTACAGTGTTGGTGGTGGAGCATGTTGGTGTGAGGTGCATAAATGTGCATGAAGCCATCCGTGTGCTTTGTTGGGTTTGGGGCTCCCTAGGTGTCCAAATCTCTGCAGGACATGCTGTGTGTGGGCATTCCCCCTGCTCCCTGGGGCCCAGCTCTCTCCTATGGGAATTTCCTCTCCCCCATTAGCCAAGTGCCAGCTGAGGGTACACTGCCAGATGCCTCTGCAGAGTTGCCTTCCCAGGCTGCCCCAGCCAGAGCACCAGGACTGTCCTCACAGGAGAGCCAGGAGGAAAATGCTTTTCCAAATGCTTTTTCCTTGATGTGGCAGCATTCTTCCCCTTGGGGCAGCAGCTGGCTGCTGGAGCTGTGGTGGGGCTGTGTGTGGCCAAGACTCAACCTTGCACGTCCCTGGTTCCAGTTGCCTCTGGAGCTGGGCAGATGCAGATGCCGAAGGAACAGCCTCAAGGAAGAGGTGCAGGGAAATTAGTTTTATGTGTGTACCAGAGGCTTGTGGAGGCACAATTGATAAATGTGAAATGTGAAATGCATCTTCTCCTGTGCTTCTCTCTCTACTAAATATTCTGGGTCACGCTCAAGGAGCAAGGGGCAGAATTTGGTCCATACTTGTGGCCTTCTCAGTGTGCATCATTATTCCTGCTGCTGCCCGCTCCTAGCAGCACCTTCTTTGTGCTAAACAGCTTTTTAATATTGATGTTAAGCAGTTCAGAAGTGGCTTTCAGACCTGCTTAACCCAGACCCGGTAGCTGCCAGCAGCACTCAGCAGGCAGCACAGGAGAGGCTGAGCAGTGTCTCTGCCCACAGAGGCCGAGGCGCTGCCTGCGCCAGTAATGCCTGTGGAATAGGGCACTTCTTGAGACTCTGCCAAACCCCGAGGCTGAAGTAGGGAAGTGCCAGGAGTGTTGATGGGTCAGTGCTAACAGGATTGTGGTTTCTGCCAGAGAGACCCAGTGGTCTCCCAAGACCCATGTCCTCAGGGAGACTCTGATGCTCAATTGCCTGTTTGTGGTCTCAGGCGCTTTATTTTTGCCTCTTCCCCTTGGTGCTGATGGCTGGGGGTTTCTAGGGTGGGGTTGTGGCTCCCAGCAGAAGGTCAGTGGGCAGCAGGCACGATCCAGGGCTGCAGGGTTGGCTGGGCCTGTGCTGTCAAGCCCTTGCAGTGACATTCTTTACAGTGGAGGTGTTTATTCAGTTCCTAGCTCGGTGACCCAATGGTATATAGATGAATCTTTTTCAGGCTGTGGCAATTGCAAGTAGGATATTTTTAATGACATTCATGCCTGATGATTGACTTCGGAACCCAATATTCTCCTCTAGGGCAGCTATAAAAATGAAGCTGGGTTTTTGCTCTCTGGTGTTTCAATTGAATAGCTTTATCCTATAGTGGAAAGGAGAAGGGCAGGTCCTTGTCACACCTCCCGGGTTTCTTCCTCTGGGGAGCTGATTGCCGTGGCTGTCTGTGGTGGTAGGAAGTGCCTGTGCAGTGGTGGCCCAGCACTTTTGGCTGCAATGATGTGTGATGAAGGGCTGCATGTGACCTGCACCCAGGGTGCTCCATTATTTAAGGCATTTTAAAATATGCAGGAGGCAATCAAATTACATTTTAAAATGAATAAATAGAAGACGACTTCAGGGGCGGTTTGTCAGAGAGTGGGTGGTGATGTGCTGTAAATAAGCTAATGGCAAACTAGTATAAACTGGGTGAAGATGTTCTGCTTGATGTCTAGCCTGAGTAGGAAGGCAGATGAAAAACAGAGGCACGTTCCTGCCCGTTATTTTTCTTCTCTCTGAGTTTAATGGTCTTAATTGCATTGCGGGTAACTGATGTAGATGACTGAAGAAAAGTTAAATGACTTGTGCTGGGGCTGCCATTGACTACAGAGTGCTGAGATTGCTCTTGCCGCTGCTGCCAGCAGGGTGACAGAGGGGTGGCAGCAGAGGCACTGCACAGCCCTAACTGCTGAGTAACCACCTGGCACGTCTGGTATAGGGCTGCCAGGATATGGCAGATGCTCTGTGGCTCCAGCTGAGCAAGGTGCTTCTGCATAAAAGCTTGCCTCCTGTCATATAGGCTGGTGAAGGGAAATGTTCTGTATTGGTGCTCCTTCCTGGTCATTTCGAGGCTGCTAATGTGTGCAGCCACGGGGTGAATTAGTACCTGAAATGCCAGCTTAAACTTTACTATTGCACATAACTTAATCACTTAATTTACTTTGCTGTCACGTTCTGCACAGATTTGCAAGCCTCAATATAGAGACAAAGGGGGAGATGAAGGGTGTTTTGACTGGATCTGGTGCCAGGGCTGATGCCTCCCAGACAACCTCCTGGATCAGAGGCAAGTACCAGATTAAGTAGCAACATACAAAACTGATGGACACTGAAAGTAGTTCCACGTGACTGAGGCTGGTAGGAGACATGAGAAACCTCAGGCTGGAGCTGCACCTGAAGCCAGATGTTGGAGCTCCTGAGGGAGCTGAGGCTCTTCAGCTTGAAGAAGAGGAGATTGAGGGGTGACCTCTTTAATGTTTACAAATACGTAAAGGATGAGTGTCAGTAGGATGGAGCCAGGCTGTCCTCAGTGATGTCCAATGGTAGGACAAGGGGCAACGAGCATAAACTGGAACACGAGAGGTTCCAGAGAAACACAAGGAAGAATTTCTTCACTGTTCAGGTGAGGGAGCACTGGAACAGGCTGCCCAGATGGGTTGTGGAGCCTTCTCTGGAGGCGTTCAGAACCCACCTGGATGAGTTCCTGTGTGACCTACTGTAGGTGGTCCTGCTCTGGCAGGGGGATTGGACCAAATGATCTTTCAAGGTCCCTTCCAACTCTTAAGTCCTAGCCACTGCTGGGGTGCAGCTCTGGGCTGTGCAGTGCCAGTAGCCCTTCAGGGGGCAGAGTAGCCAGGCTGGGGTGTGACCCAGCCACCCTTCATCACAGGAGTCCCATGAGGAACCTGAGCACCCAGGCTCCCATCAGTTTGGTATGGATCATTTAGGAGCATTGCATCAGTAAGCACAGAACATGGAAAGATTGGAGTTTATTTCTCATTATTCTCCACTGACTTGATTGATAATAAATTAAGCTAATTTCCCCAAGTCAAGTCTGTTTTGGCCATGATGGTAATTGTTGAGTGATCTTCCTGTCGTTATCTCAACCCATGAGACTTTCATTACATTTTCTTTCCCCTGTCCAGCTGAGGAAGGGAGTGATAGAGCAGCTTTGATGGGCATCTGGTGTCCAGCTGGGGTTAACCCACCACAATCCCATTACTTACTGTCAAGAATCCAACCCTTTTAATGGACATAAGTGAACCCAATTTTCTTCTATATTTCAGCATTTCTATTATAAAGAGTTATGTTTTTTTTGAAAGAAGCTTTTCTGTTTCCAAATGCATCCCTCAGTAAAGAGCAGCTGCAGAAGGAATTGGTTTGACCTCTGCTTCCTTAATTGCTTTTTGCTCTGTGTTAGCCTGGAAATGGATGTTGCCATTGTGTAAATTACTGCTATGGTGGGAAAAAAGGCTCATGAGATCAGGTGTGTAGTTTTCTGTCAGGAAAATAGGTTTCTTAAGTGGAAAACAGTGTCTACCTGTCCACAACCAGAATCTGAGTCAGTCTCAAAACTCCAAATGATAATTACCTCATTTTCTGCTTCTGAGCAGCTCCACAGAGTTACTAGGGGTGTTTTGTGGATGAGAGGAGATTTAATCTTGAAATTTACTCTGAGCTCCTTTCAGACTCTGCAAGGGGATGCTGAGACATCAGGAACACAGCTCGGTCTACTTGTGCTATAACAAGGGCTCAGTGTGGTGCAGCACCCAACTGCTGTCCTGTGGGCTGGACCACAGGGGCTTCTCCACTTCTTCATGTTGTGGAAGAAGCTGAAATGACAGAGCAGGAGCTTTTTTTCCTCCTGCTGAGGCTGAAGGCATGAGCTTGTGTGGGACTGCTTCCATTGCAGGTGGGACTGTGGCTGTGATACAATGGGTCACAGTGTTGTACAGAGTCACAGAATAGTTGGGGTTGGAAGGGACCTCTGGAGACCATCCATTTCAGTCCCCTGCTAAGGCAGGTTCACAGACGGAGCCCATGGTGCAGCGAGTGGCAGCAAGAAACCTATTTCTGTGCTCAGCTGTTCACCTGGGCTTCTGGGCTCCTGCAATTTTCACTTCCAAATTGTTCTCGGAAGAACCAGTGACAGCAACAGGGGAAATTGTGTTTCTGAATGCGAGCAAAGGGCTTGTTTTCACAATGTCAACTTTAGCACCTTCTCCTGGATAAGGTCCACACCACAGCTCAGTGCAGCTCAACCATCAGCAAATTTGCTCTGCAAATACTGGTCATTTTTAAGAGTGGAATAAAGCAATTAGCCTCCAAGAAAGGCGTGTCCTTGAGATTTAAAGGCTTGTAAAGTGATGTGTGAACCCAGATGTTTGGCATACTCTCATGTTTTGAGAAAGCTGCTGTGGTGAAGCTCTGAGTTTGTAAACGTGGGGTTGAACCTAGTGCCACCTTATATGGTCTGTGTGTGAATAAACGTTTGGCCTTGGAAAAATATCTTCCCTGTTCTTGAGCAATAAGTCTACCCCTGTGGTATCTCAACTAGTTAATGACAGAAGCAACAATGCTTGTATAATTAGCACATTAATACCCTAAAGGAATCGACATGCTAATTACCTGACACAATGAGATTAGCAAGATGCTTTACAGGAATTCAAAATACTTGAATCAACATTAAAATAGGTCCCTTTAGTTAGCACACCTGCTCATTTTACAATCCTGAGATGGGTTATGTTTGAAGAATTGGTATGCCTGGGGTACCTCCACACCGTTAGTTTATCCTGTGATTAGTTGATGGGCTTTAAGGCTTCTTGGTTTGAATGGCTTGGTACCGCCTCCCAGGATTAGACTTCATCTAAAGGGGTGGGGGAGGGAAATGTCCTAAATAAGAAATTAGGGAGGCATTTGGTATGAGGGTACTTTCATGTGATTTTTTGTCACAAAACTTTATTTCATTAGGATAATAAATCATAGCAGGACGTTTAGCATAGGCATGCTTGCTACACTTGTGATCCATTGCCTTGTAGCAGAACTCATTAGTAACTCTGACAAGCTGTGTGCTAGTTGGAGATGGATGGCTCATCCTCAAAAGGTGACCTTCCCAAATAACACCAACCTGGCCTCTTGGCAGGGGGCACATCCTTGCTGGCACGTCACAGGGAGACAATGGCATCACCCCTAGGTGATGGCAACAAGCAGAAGAGATGCAATCTTCCTAACAAGAGAGTGTGCCCCCAGTACATCTGTAATGGTAGTGTGAAGATAGACTTACAATGCTCTGAGTTTCAGGCTACTTTTATTCTTTTTAGTGCAATTATTTTGAGAAGTGATTTGGATATTTGAAGATCTGTTGTTACCAAGGCTATTCTCAGGTAACTTGCCAGGGGAGGTTTAGACTGGAGAGTAGGAAGAACTTTTTCACTGAAGGGGTTGTTAGACAGCACAAACTGCCCAGGCAAGTGGTGGAGTCCTCATCCCTGGAGATACTTCAAAGACATAGCTGAGGAGCTGAGGGACATGGTTTAGTGGTGGGCTTGTAGTGTGAGGTTAGTGGTTGGACTGTATGGTCTTAAAGGTCTCTCCAACCAAAATGGTTCTATGATCTCTGCCCTCAACTCGTGGGTGTAAGTGCTGGGGAAAGGTATGAAGTGAGAGGTAACCTTGCACAGCTTGGTTTTGGGACTGCAGTGGCATGTGGCCTTTGAGTCAGCCAGAGTGAGATTCCATACTGGTGGAACCAGCCTTGGTGAAGCAGGGAGAGGGTGGAGATGCTGGATGCCACCTTAAAATAATCCCCTAATTGTAGGATATGGTATTATAAGAAATACACAGTCTCAACAAAGAGGGTGGTGCCATAAGAGATCCAGATGTGGCTTTGCTGCTGGTGCTGATCCCCTGCAGCCAGGGGAGCTGGTGCTGGAGCAAGGCCGTGGCTGTGGCAGTGTTCGCAGCTCTCAACTTTGTGCTTGTCTCATGGCTCCATGCCAGCCCCACTCCCCCTTTGAACTTGCTCTTGCTGCACAAGCCTGGGTGGATTTGGAGCCCCTGCAGACATTTGTTCTTAAAAATCCCTCCCTTTCCTGAAAAGGTTTTTTTAATCCTTCATATTCCAGCCAGTGCCTGTGGGTATCCTGGCTTCAGCTTGCACAGACTTTTTGTTCAACATTCTAATGAGCTGAGGCAAGGCTTCAATTCACAGAACACAAAGTGCTTTTGCTCCTGTGCAGCGGGGGCATGCAGCCTTTCCTGGGATCAGGCCCATCATTAGCGTTTGCTGCTGGCTGCCATCTTTTGTTCCAGGAGACTGGGATAATCCAAAGGACAGGGTGTTTGGTTGATCTCTGCCTTGTTTACTTTTCTGGACTTTTAAGAAGTAGCTGCAGTGATAATGATGGCAAATAATTTCTGTATCAACATCCTACTGATGGCCTGTATGTGTGTGATTCCTGTCTCTGAGGTAGGAAGGGTGTTGATTGGCGCTAGAGTGGTTCATGACACTTGTGTTTGGAGGAGGACAGTTTGAGATGCTGCCTCGTCTCTTACCCAAGCTCAGGCTGCTTGGCTGGTTTCACCACGTCACAATGTCCAGGCAGAGCTTTTGGCATTTCTTTGCACAGTGTAATTCCACTTCAGGGGTAGATTGGATGGGGCTTTCAGCAAACTCATCTAGTGGAAAATGTCCCTGCCCATGGCAGGGGAGGTTGGAAGCAGATGATCTTTACGGACCCAAACCATTCTAGCATGAAAACCTCTTGTTGCTAGATACCACGATAACTGTGGATCTGTGTCCTGTTTATATGGCTTGTATTTCAGTCTGTAGTACAGTTCATCTTATTCTTTCCAAACTCCTCATTCAGTCTCTCTAACGCTTTTGAGGTGCTGGGTTCTACACCAAAACCTCCAGAGCCTGGCGTGCTGTGTGAGGATTTCTGAGGGCAGCACTCTGGGTACATGAGTGATGTGTTTGACTGACCTCTGCTTCTGCTCTTCCCAGTGTACGGACACAACGTGAAGAGCAGCAACGACTTCATTGGGAGGATTGTGATTGGGCAGTACTCGACGGGTGCCCCAGAGTCCAACCACTGGCGCCGGATGCTCAACGCGCACCGGACGGCTGTGGAGCAGTGGCACAGCCTGCGGTCCCGGGAGGAGTGTGACCGTGTCTCTCCGGCGTCCCTGGAGGTGACATGAGGTGGGGGACTAACAGCAGCCGGGCCAAGCAGGCAGGCAGAGAGGAAAACAACAAACCGTCGACTGAATCACCCCACCTCACACCCTACATGCACCTCATGGCAGCTCCGTTGGATTGAAGCGGCCACTGGCACCCAACCGGCTAAACTGGCCTCTGCAAACTGTGTCCTGCTGGGTTCTGGCCATTGCCCTGGGGCCAGCAGTGGCCTTGTCCTGCTGGATTCTGGCCATTCCCCATTCCCTGGCCACCCTCAGCCGTTTGGCGGGCGGCGCATGGAGGTGCCAAGGGAAGCGCCGAGCAGGTGGAGGAGTTGGGCATCGCCTCCGCTGTCCTTCCAGCCCAAATCCATGGCTCATTCTCCCGGAGATATAAAGTACCCGTGTGCTCTCATCGGTGAACGTGGTAAATTAGGCTAGGATATTTTTTTAAGCGGTAGAACCTGTGGTGAAATCGATTCTGACTCCAGTTTTGTCCTTGTACTAGTTGTAACGGAATTAAGCTCCTGTCAGTATGTACACGTGCATTTGTGTGCCAGGGCAATGTGCCTGGCCCCACGTCCAGCAGCCCCGGTATCGTGTCGGCGGCGAGACCTGCCACTCTCGATAGCAGTCTGTGTTGCGTCCAAGTAGATCAAGTGGTGATATAGCAAAGTAAACATTGCCAATAGCATTTGTACCGGGGAAGCCCAGCTTCGTGTCTTTTCAAACCCATGTCGTGCAAAAGAAACCTGCTGCGGGGACTTTTGCGGTGAAGATGACCCCAAAGACGTGATTTTAATTGTCTCACAGACTGCGGTGGCTCTTTGTGTCTTGTGTGTGTTTAACCCAGGTAGTTCTCCAGGTCACCAAGTGAACTTAGCTGAGGTCAAGCTGTCCTGTTGGTTGCTTCTGTACATTTTATTTTTACACGGCATATTGTCTGGTATGATGCAGAATTGTATATTTATTGAAAATAAAATTCTATTTAATTGTGCCACATAGAGCGGGGTGATCTGTGTGAGCACAACTGGTCTTTGCATGGAGCTCCGGCAGTTTTGCTTAATGACACAAGGAAAGCCAAAATGTTGGCTTTTACCCCCTTGTTACTCGCTGCAGGTGAACCAGGAACAAGCTAAGAAAAACTGGGGAGCTGCTGATGAAGGTTGGTCAGGAGAGCGAGCCACGTTTGTTGGCGTGGTCACGCGTGATTCCGAGCCAGAGCACACCCAATGCTGTGGGTCAGTTGTGTCCAAGTCTCTGTGCTGGGCTCTGGGTTCTGTTCTTTGGAGGAGCAGGCCATTATTTTGTTTTTTAAAATTCCCCTATGTGTCATCATTGACTCTGCATAACTTGCTTACAGCCTGTCCAAGAAATCAAACAAACACAAGATCACCCTGAAGAGAGCCAGGCCTGGCCCATGACTTTGTCTTTCTATGTGTTTGTTTGGGAGAGGAGGGGGCCTGTTCTGTTTTCAGCAGTGTTTATCTGTGTTGGGCTGGAAAGGGATGTGTTGACTCTGCTGCCATATCAGTGCTGCTGTGATCAAACAGAGGAGCTGGGGAAGGGCCCCAGGCTCTGGCCGTATCCAGCTCTCTAAGTCACCCGTGAAATTGCCTGCCCATGGTCCCCGCAGTAGCCCAGGCCCTCCATCACCCCATGGGTGCCAAGTCTTTCCATGGTCATGCTGGTCCCCAAGGGTCCTGAGGATTTGCTGGAGAGAGGTGCAGAGCAGCCTGCTCTCCCTCTGCCATGCCTCAGTTCTTTTCTGCTGGCAGCAGGAGAGTTGCCTTGAGCAAAACGAAGGTGATTTCAGGGCAGAGACTGGAGGTCAGAGAAATGAACTGCTAACGGGATGGGCAACAGGGAGCTCCTTCCCCACTGCTTGTCAAATGCAGCACAGAGTGAAATCCCATTACCTCCTGTGCTTTTAATATTTTGATGTTTAAGAAGAAAATTATATATATATATATATGCCTGTCTCATCTCTCCGTGTTGTTTGGCTGCTACAGTTAGGGACAAGTGAATCTTAAAAAGCAAATAATAATACAAAAGCTCTTAGTGCTTGTTTGGGCAGCTGCAAGTGCATCAGTTGCTAGCTACTGCTTCTGTCTAGGGTGGGTGTGCTCCAGTGTGGAGCCTGTGTTGGAACTGATACCAGCATCCCTGCAGCGTGCCTTTGGTCTAGGCCCTGCTCTGGTTTACATTGAGTCTTGGGTGTTTTGTTCTCCTCTGTGCTTGAAGAATCCCTATGCTTGTTCTCCAGCCAAGTCTGATGTGGTGACCCTGTCATCATGGAGGGGAGGCTACAAGAGAGATCATCCCCCTTCTGTATCCAGAAGCCATCTCAGTGGCTGGGGCAGAACCAGTGTGGACCCCTTGCTCCCAGGCACAGCACAGCCTTGGATAGAGGATGGCAAAAAAACGACCATGCTGACCACGTTGCTGAGCCTTCCCCCAGTAACTGGCTGGGAGTGAGCACAGGTAGGAGCTGAGGGTATTGGTGTAGAGGGGCACACTCTCAGTGCTGCATCGACTGTGATAGCAGCACAAAGCAGTGGGCAGGGGGGTTGCTGACAGGCTCTTTGTGGGCATCCTTTTTCTGGGCATGTTGTGGACAGTGGGTTTCAATTCTAACCCGTCTCTCTGCATGGTGAAATGCCTCCTCTGTCCTGCAGCGAGGTCGATAGCAAATTTCTCTTCTCTGGCTTCCTCCTGGTTTGTCTCATCAATAAATCATGGTGGAGAGGGAGTCCACAGGGTGTCCTAGGCAAACACTCACTGTAGGAGGCCAATTTCTTCCTGTACCTCAAAAAAGCTCAGACAAGGGGCCGTGGTTTGAGCAGTCACTGGTATCGACATTAGTATTGTTCCTCAAGGGGTCTGTAAGCAGCAAGCACAAGCTCTGGGCATCTATGGAAGTTGACCCGAGACCTGCCACATGCTTTGTGGAAGCACTGGTGATGGAATAACAGCAAGCACTCTTGCCCATGCATCTGTCTCTAGAGCCATGGACTATCTGTTCCACGAGGAGGGGGGTGTCATACATATGATGCCAAAAAGATGTCAAGGGAAGCTCAATAAAAGCAGGACAGAAGCACAATGGGGAGCTCCTGACCCGGAGGGCAATTGGAAAACAGCGTGGGATGAGAGGGAAGCAGAAGGGCAGCATAAAATAGATGTGGCTGTGCTCCTTAGGCTGCCTCCAGCAGGCAAAACACACCTCTCGTTTTGTGAAATCAGAAGGTAACTGGGAGTGCAGGTGCGGGCAGCCCTGCGTGCGGGACGTGTGTCGCTGGGCAGCGGTGGGAGCAGGGGTGGTGCGCAGCTGCTGGGCTGGGCTGGGCACGGAGCCACTGGGACTCTGCTGCTGGAAACAGAGTTCTCAACAAACATTTGTGCTTTGGGAGCAGCTTGAGACACAAGTTTTGTCCGTAGTTTGTTGGTAACTGCCTGTCACACTGGCTTTGTCTGAGGTTGGCACGTAGTTAAGAAGGAAGCAGGCGGTGCCTTGGCTTCAGATGCTTGGAATTCCTTTGTTTTGAGTGGTGTGATATATCAATAGGCTTTTCCTTGAGCTGTATAGCTTCAGATCAATGTATGGGACTGCAACTGGAGGGGGGAATGGTTCTTAACAGGTTTAATGTTATGCAAAGAAAATTTAACATGCGGAAGAATTACTGACTCTGGAGTAAATCCCAATGCCTTACTATACTGAAAGCCTTGTGTCATCCCAAGTTGTTTCTACTCGAATCTTGCCTGTAAAAACAGGTCATCACAACCAAAGTCCCAGAAAATACTGGAAATATCAATCTGTAGCTAAGAATAAAAAGGAAATAGCATTGAGTGTGTTCCTAAGCTGTTCATTCAGTGCTCATTTAAGACATATGTTGGAAGTGGAGCGGGACCAGAAAACGTTGATAAGTGTTTGTACTGTTTCCCTCAGCAGTGCAAAGCTGGAAAAAGACTTCATACAATATATATATATATTTTTAAATATGGTTTATTTCAAAAAATAATTTACCCACAGAATGGAGTCATGCTAGATAATATTGACTGTTAATAATACTGACTGCTACCTGCTGCTGAAGGGTTTCTGCTGCTCCACACCTGAATGCGCCCACCACAGACCAGGCAGATGAGCATAAGGTGAGCTCCTGCAACAGCCCTGCATCTCCTGGCACAGCTAGTGGATTCATCTTCCAGGCTGTTTCAGTGCGTCAAAGCATTGCCATTCTCTGGTTAAACAAACACACAAGCAGATAAATGGGGCAGTAATGGGTTAAAGTCCCCATGGCAGGGGGCTTTAACCCTCTCCAGGCTCTGCTAGCCCACCGTGCCATGCCCTAGAGGTCCGGCTGCAACTTCCCCTGCCTCAACAGCCCTGAGATTCCAGCTGCCCCCTCCGGCCCTGGTCTGAAGGGCTGCCGGCCTTACACAGCAGGCAGAAGGGCACGTTTGTCCAGTACCCCAAGCTGAAGGTCTGCCCCGAGCACCTCTCCCTGCCTGGCCGCTGATGCCTTCTAACAGCTCTCCTGGGCAAGGCAGCACAACACGTCTGGGCAGCGCTAAACTGGGGCCACAATGTCTCGGGAAGCAATTGGAGGGGGTAGATAAGGGATTGCCTTGCTCGTCTGTAGCCTCCGGAGGAGACGCGCGCCCCTGTGCGAAGGCCCCGGGCGCGGGTCCCTCGGCGGGGATGTGATGAGCGCGCCCGGGCTCAGCCCGCGGCGGTGTGGAGGCGGGTGTCGCTGGGAGAGCCGCTGCTTTTGGGGGAGGGAGCAGCACGGCGCCTATATCCACCGCTGCCCCGCCAGCCCGCCCGACACAGCCGGGAGCGCCGGAGCCAGCGGTGCCCCCCGCGCCGGCCGCCCGCGGAGCTGGGCAGCGGCCCGTCCTCCCTCCCGGCCATGGGCTCCGCGTGGCTCGTGTGCGCGCTGCTCTCCGTGGCCTCGCTGGCCGCCCAGGCTTTCCCCCAGACGAACATCAAGATCAGCCAAGGTGAGTGCGGAGCGCGGAGCCGGGCTCGGGGTGACGGCAGCCGCAGCTTGCGCTGGCCCCGGCGCGGAGCGGGCGGCACGGCAAAACCCCTTTCCCGTGGCATCGACTTTCTTCACTAAGAGAAGTGCCAGGAGCAGCCCCGGTATGTCTCTCGCGGGACAGCGAGGCAGTCTCCGGGCTGGCATTGTTTCTGTGGGACAAGGCGTGCTGGCGTGGCCCCCGGCCATCCCTCCCGTGGGTCCGGCGGGGATGGCACGGACAGCCGGCAGAGAAACTGCAGCGGGGAGGCACACACGGGAGCGGTGCCGGAGTGCTTATTTACTCACACTTCCCGCATGTGGAAAGTGCCCACAAATATGTCATTTCTCCTTATTCCCACCTCCTTCTTTTTTCCCCTTGAGATGATGATGGTGACTGCTATATGTCACTCAAGACACTGCGAAGGCACTTTTTTTTGTAGCACTGTTCAAAGTGGGACTTGCTGTTCCGAGCTTGTTGGCACCCTGTTAAATTTATACGGGAACGTGAGCAGAAAGGGGTTTAAGTGCTGTTCAGTGAGCTCGTGAGAAAAAGGATGCATACCAGCTCGTCTTTCCTGCCAGACGCCTAATCCGTGAGAGCCTCGCTAAAACTAATTAAGGAGGGAGGAAAACCTCTGCAAGATAGCTCGGATCTGTTAGTGCCGGCTGCAGGAGGGCTGCTGCCGGTGTCTGCCGGAGCCTCCCGGTTCCAAACGTAACTCACAGAAGATCAGGAGCTGTAAAACCACTTTGGATTCATTACAGAGTTTTAACAAGCAAAGCCCTCTGCGTGAAGGGATGTTGCTTCCGCTGTGCTTCAGCTGGTGTTTATACTTGGAAAGTAGTAATGTGCCTGGAAACACTCAGAATGTGTAAAATATTGTCCAGTTTTTAAATAAGCTTCATGTTCATCAGTAGGTACCATCCTCTCCAGCTCCATACATCCCCCAGATACAGAGACCAAAAACCCTCCCCTGATCTGTTTCTTTTGAAGGTGAGTGCTAAAAAAGAGACTTTTTCACCAGTTAATGAAAAACAAATACTGCAAATAACACAAAGGTGAGATTGTTTGCTCTTAATGAGTGTCAGGGCTTGAGGATGTGCTTCTAAAGCCATGGATGATCCAAGGCATCCCAGCATCACACAATAGCACTGTCAGCCCCTGCTACACTGTCCTGCCCACCAAACCCCTGCTTTAATGCTTATTTGTTGAGTTTATTCAAGAAAGAGGACATGGGCTGGTGGATGTGTTGAGGCTGTGGTGGGGTGGAGGTCTGGCTCAGCTGGCATTTGGAACCTGCCAGCCTCACCACAAGCTGCTTTTGCTGAAACTGTCTTGGGGTGTCCCGAGGTTCCCTTGTCTCAGCCATCCCTTCTAAGTGTCTATTGTTCCAGCAGTACCAGCTCAGGGTAAAGGCTTGCTGCTGGCCCTCCCCATGATCCCAAGCTGAGAACTCAGTGTTGGTGAGCAGCAGGATGCCCCAGCTCTGACTGCCAGCTGGGAGCGCTCCCCATCCCTCACTCAGCCCTCAGGTGCCATCAAAGGTGCTCTGTGGGCATTCTGCCCTGGGAATGATACAACTTTCCACATGGTAGGGATCTTCTTGGCTCTGCTTTGCTGTCGGTAGCTTCAGGCAAGCCTCTTGGGTGTTTGTTGATGGATGCCCTCCAAACCCAGCTGCTCACCAAGAGCTGAAGAGGTTCGCTTGATTTTTTCAGGTTGGACAGCAGCATTAGCTTATGGATGTGCCAAGGAGGGTGTTTTGAGACTATGCCTTTCAGTGAGGTGTCTCCTAACATATCTAAGCTTTTTGGTAAGTTGTCAGCTGTTGATGAAACGGAGCACTTCAACACTCTGCAGCAAGAAGAGCATCTGCTGCCAGTACTGACCTGACCTGGTCTGCTGTCCAAAACCCTTTGATTGGGCTATAGTTCCCTAGGAGTCTTCCTCAAATGGGCATCTCTCATCAACCTTGTCCTGGCTCCAAATACCAGATCTTAAACCTATGAATCAGGTGAGGCACCACTGTACCTTGGGATGAAGCTGTTGGGGGAAAAAACAGGCTCTTCACCAGCTGAGTCAGTGGGAGTCACATAGTTGGTCTTTATCTTTCTCAGTAGCATCCTGGAATTAAAAAAAAAACCCCAACTTTGGTGAAACTGGCTGTGATTTTATCAGTTAATTATTTTAAATTGGAAAGTGGCCACTTGGGGAAGTGAAACTTTTTGGCAGAGCAGTGCCAGCTTCTGCAAGATTTTGATAAGTGGTTTTCCTGGTGGTTCTGCACTGGATCTCAGCTAGTAAATAAATAAAAAGGCTTCAGTTTTGTTGGTACAAAGCCAGAGAGCACAAAAACCTCTTTCTGACTTAAAATGCCTCTTTATTTTTTTTTCCCCCAGTTTTTCTGAGTTAGTAACAGCTGCCTGAGAGGAATTTTATCCTCAACCAAGTCTGGACATCTTATTTGCTGGTGCTGTGTCAAAACATGGTCCAGACCTTAAAACTGGTGTACTATAAATAAACACAGGGAGGAAGGATTCTTGCCATCATTTTTCACCAGGTGTTTGGGGACAAATGGATGAAGTGACTTGAGGCTGGCAGGAACCTCTGTTCCGCAGGCAGTGGCTGTGCTGCTCCTGCCCTGTGCCAAGGAGCTGATGGCTGCTGGGGCTGATGTTTTGCTGGGGTGCTTAAAAGTGAAGATCTGGTCTAAATAGCCCCCAAATTCTTTCCGTTGTCCTCTTTTAAATCCAAATACCATCAACAGCTGCTGGCTTGGATTATGAGGCAGAGCCATGAGTGGGCTCCCATATTCACAACCCTGTATGTGATTTGTTACGGCTTTTCTGCTAAAAATAATCCCCAAAGACCCCAGGTAAAGCTGCATCCCCAATTGTTCCTGCCTGTAAAAATGGGAGCAACAGTTCTTCTCCAAAGAGACAGCCAAAGCCTCTGATCCTGACCTGACAGAAAAGATGCTAATTAAATGCTGACCTCCCCTATTTTCCTTTTCAGTATATTTAACCTTAAATTCCTTCAGGCACCTCTGGTTCACTGAAGCTCATAAAATTAATGCTACCTAATGGGAAGCAGTATGGAGTAACAAAGAAGGACTGTCTCCATCTCTGGGTTGGTTTCAGCTGCTCTGAACAGAGTAAGGGTGCTTTTCCTGGGCAGCCAGGGCGCTGACAGAACCGGCTGGGAGCCAGGGCAGGGGGAGACCTGCTGCAATTAGCACTCAGGAGTGAAGGGCCCCGTTTGCCTGGGATGCTGCTGGCTTAACCCCTGTGAATTTTACCACTATGTTGCTAGAGGTGAAGAGTTTGTCTAGGCCCTTCACAGCCTCTGTAAGGAGATGCCAGTTGCTGGGAGAGCTGATGGTGCCTGTCTGCCACAGACCCCCGTGGTGCCCTCGGTGGGAAGGAGCAGCAATCTGAGCCAGGGCCAGATCCCAGCCCTGGCTGGAATGGGACGAGAACGTCTCATCCATGACCTGGTAGTGAAGCTGAAGCTTCATCCTGCGGGTTTGAACCTCTACTCTTGCTCTGCTTAATTTTTGGTGGGCATAGAGACCCCTGGCCAGCATTATGGGAGGAGGAGGGCTTGGTCCTAGGATATCAGATCAGTTCTCAGTGTTTCCTAGTCCTTCTGTTCTATTGCTACAATAGAATAATTTACATTTCCTAGGGCTATTTTAAGGTTTTCCCTGATGTGAAATCCTAGAGTCACCCCTATATGTGAATTTGAGACCTAAACCCTGCATTGCCACTGAGCTATCTGCAGCTTGGCCACCCTTCCCTAAAGCTGTTCTGCTCGTTTCCAGCTAGGTGTGCCTCATCTTTTTTCCTCTGCATCCCATAACTAGTGCTGGGTTGGGAGAGCCTCTCAAGCCCCTCGCTGCTCTCTGTGAGTTTGCTGCTGTGGAGTGCAGAGCTGGTGGTCCCAGGGAGATAAGGTGACAGCCCTGTGGGGTTCAGCAGTCAGCTTGGCCTCTGGTCCTTGCTCAGGAAGGGAAAAAGGTTCTTTGTTGTTTGTGGTTTGTCATCTGGGAGGGGGATGGAACAGGAGAGACCCGGGGGCTGTCTGGCAGCTGTTTGTAAAACACTGAGAGATCCCCACGTAGAAATAGTGGTGAAATACAAAATTATGGCTCAGAGCTGCCAGCACTGGTGGAGGGAAGGATATTGCTCCATGGACACTCCTGCAGCTGGTTTGACTTCCCCTTGCTCCTCCATTTCCCCATGCCAAAGCTGCCCTTGCTGCTCTCATGTCCCACACTGCTGCTGGCAGGGTTTTGCTCCCTGCACCCTCAGGGAAAGCCTTTCCCCCTGAGCCCTTCAGTATTGGAGGCCCCATAGCACCACTCTGACCTGCCTGAGCCTGTTACCTGCTTGGATAGTTTCATGGCATCTGATGTCTGCCATAAACCCCTGCCCTCTCTGCCCTGCCTGCCTTCCCACTTGCTCCAACAGCAGCACTGAGCCTGGATGCAGGACCCCATGGGGATGTGGGGACTGGCTCTGGGGAAGCCAGCAGTTCCTCAAGGCTCAAAAAGCAGCAGCTAAGCCAGCTAAGCCTAAGTGCCACAAGATTTGGGGGTTAGGTGTGTGGGTGGTATGTTGTGTGTGTGCTACATCCTCCTGCTGTGCCACAGGGTTGTGAGAAGTAGGAGGTCTGAAAGATGTGATAATGCTGCCGCAGTGTTTACATAGCGGCAACTGCAAAGGCTCTAGAAACGTGTCCTGCCCCTCAAATGGCCTCTTTTGGGGTAACTTCCCCACTGTGCTGAAAAGTGCCAAAGGAGGAGGAGCAGCTCCTTGGGCCTCAGCTCTTATCTGGGGTGGAAGGCAGATAGGCTGGTGGGGCACTGCTGGCTATTTATGGTGCCAAAATCCAGTGTGTGCAAGCCTGCTTCTGCTGCACTGCTGCTTCCAGGGACATGGGGGATGGTGAGAGGGTTTGCTCAGATGGAGGAGGTTCAAGTGGGCCTTGTGGAGTGGAGAGCAAGAGGGCAGAGTGCAGCCCTGACCCTGCAGCCCCTGGCCGTCAGCTCTGTCCCAGCACACAGCTCCGGCAGTGCCTGATAGAGGGGAGATGAGCCCTTATCACAGTTTCCTCAGTAGCAAAAGGCAGTGCCTTTATTTTAAGCACTGTCTGCCTAAGGTGATGTCAAACTGGCTTGAAGTGTCTCTCCTGATTTAGGTAGATGCTACAGCCAAGAAACTCACAGCTTTTGCAAAACTTGTCATAGCTTTTGCTAGTTTTCAGAGGGTTTCTACAATTGTTGCTTTTTCCATATGTGTATGTTTGGTGGTCATTTGCCTGGGTGAGGTGAAGGGAGCAGGGCTAGGGGCTGCTGCCTCTGATGCCCGCTTGCCTGCCTGGCCGTGCTGCTTTGACATTAGCTCCTGAATGTCCTCTGCTCTGCCCCAGCCATGCCAGAGCCTGTCCATGCCTACTCCTGCCCGCTCTTCTGGACTGAGTACGAAGGCCACTGCTATCGGTACTTCCCCATCAACAAGACCTGGGCTGAAGCCGACCTCTATTGCGCAGAGTTCTCCATTGGCATCAGATCAGCCAAACTGGCCTCCATCCACAGGTGAGTGGCACAGAAATGTGTCATCCCACCCTGGCATGGGGAAGGAAGGAAAGTGGGGATAAAGTCCTCTTCCTGCAGCACAACCTCTGTGTCCCAACCATCTACAGCAGCCTGAGCATCCCTTTGCAGCAGAAACCAGCTCAAGTCTGATAGACTGGGCACGCAAAGGTGATGTGAAGAATGCTTTTTCCTAGCTTAGAATGAAAAGTGATGTAACATTCCTTAAATTCCCCAAAGTTGCATTTTTAGTTCTTGGAAAAGGGATGGAAATACATAATTACCTGGGCTTTTCCCCCACTCCTTCTACCCCAGCTCTCCTCTGCACTATACACCTCTTGTACAGAACCAACAAAACATTCAACAGTAATTAGAAAGGGGAGACCCATTTGGCCAGGCCCTTGGGCGAATGCTGGGGCCCATACCTGACCATTTGTCTGATGTACTCACTCACTGTTCTGTGTCACTCTGTTTTGTCAGCTGGGAAGAAAACGTCTTTGTGTACGACCTGGTGAACAGCCGTGTGCCGGGTATCCCCACTGACATCTGGACTGGGCTCAATGACCTACGGCAGGTGAGAGCTCCCTGTAACCCTCTGGGAAATGGCTTTGAAAAATTCACTTCCCTGGTTTTTCCCCCTGGACTGGCACTTGGTTTTCTTCTTCACTCCTTATAACCTCATTAATCAGGCTGTGGAGTAGGGTCTTTTGTGCAGTGCATGGGAGACAGTTGTGGTTTCATCCTCTCCAGTCTGCTTCTAAAGGAAAAGTGCCACTAGAATTAATAGATTACTAGTTGTTCACATCACGTTTTATTAATAGATTAATAGAAAAGGCATTATACTGATGATCCAAGAAGAGCAAATAAACTGAACATGTCTCCAGTGTCAGAAATCACCAAGTTTTGTTGCTTTCTTGTGATATTCTGCAGCTTTTCAAAGCTGGCATGTTGGGAATATATAGCCTAATATGTAACAAAGGAAAAATGGAGACTCTCAGAAGAACAGTCCCATACCAGCACATTTGTTTTTTAGACATTGGTGAAGAAATAGAAAAGAGAAAGGAATACAGAATTGGGTGGGTGTGTTAAAAAATAGATGGGTTTCATTTCTGGGCTTCCCCTAGTAAAAACACTGCAAAAGCTGGAGCTTTCCAGGGTAATTGTTCAGTTCTGAAACGCAGATGAGCTGTTTGGCCTTTGCTGAGTGGTCTCTTCCCGTGTGGCACTGGGGGTGGGGAAGGGGGTCCCTGGGGATGGGGTCTGCATGAACGGAACCCATTCTGCAAACACGACTCTGCCATCGCGGCCATTCTCTGCTCGCCCCACGCCAGGAGGGTCACTTTGAGTGGACTGATGGCTCCTCCTACGACTACCACTACTGGGATGGCAGTCAGCCTGATGATGGGATCCACTCTATCCCCGAGGAGGAGGACTGTGTGCAGATCTGGTACAGGCACAGCAGCGGTGAGTGCTGTGCCAGCATTGAGGGCACCTTACATCTCATTTGCATGTCGATGAATTCAATCCACTGTAGCTCAGGCTTTACTGAAGAGGCTGCTGGCAGGCTGAGCATTTGCAGTTTATTTTTTAATTATTATTCTTATTTTCTTTTTTTCCTCTGCAGAGAAGGGGTGTGTTTTCTCTTGCATCACACACCCACACACACGTGCGCTCACTTTCCCCCTGCTCACAGCCCATCTCCCTATCTCTTAGCAGCGGCAGAGGGGAGCATCACCCACTTTGAAGAATTACTAAATTTAACCAAAAGTCAAAGTTTCTGATTTGCTCTCCACATGCAGCTCATGGAAATGTGATTTGCCAGCTTTTTCTTTCCTCTCAGGCCAGGGGCATCTTGCTGAAGCAAGAAAATTCCACTTCATATCCTCATTTACCATGAGGCCAGTCAGGTCTATCCAGACCTTGTGGACATACACAAATGCCCTGGTCATGTGTGACCTGCTGGTATTTTGTGAGGTACAGGGCTGTGTTTGCAGCTGCCTCTCTGCTCCCACATTCAAGCTGGGGCCAGGCCTCTCTGCCAGCATCCCCAGGATGGGGATGGGGGTGCTGGGAAGGGCACGGCTGGAGCAGCCTGAAATGGAGGACATTCAGGCAAAGCCTCCCACAATGGCAGGGGGTCCTGTGCTGAGGATGGTGCATGGTTTCCTCATGCCTTTTTTCATCTAACACCTTGGTTTTTTTGGGGGGTAGCACTGCGCTCCTGGAACGACAATGCCTGTGGCAGAGCCTTCCCCTTCGTCTGCAAGATCCCCTCATTGGCCCTGGACTGAGGCTGCTGGCACTGCCCCTGCCCCCCCTCATTTTGGGTCACATCTCCAGCTGTGCCAGGGAAGAAGGGGCAGGATATGACACGAGTGGCAAGAGCCATGGAGCTGCTCAGCATCCTCAACCAGAGCCCAGCTGCAAAATCCCTCCTGGGAATACTGTGAGGACAAACCCAACACTCACCCTCCCTGTGGGCAAACAGCGTTGGGAGCTGTGTTACACAGCAAAGGAGTCCCCCAGGCCTGAGCCTGGCTTTGGGTTTCGGATCAACTATTGTGGCGTATTAGAGGAAACTCATGATTTTATCAGTGCACCAGAAAAGAGTCATTTGTAGGAAATGATTTTGCCCATTGACCTGTGAAGAGTGGAGGGAAAGTGTTATTTTCTGTTAAGTTATGCAAAGTATCTCTTATCTGCCTTCTTTCTCTCTCTGCCAAAATAAACAGCAACCAGCAGGTGGAGGCTCCTCTGTTTTTCTAGCGCTTGAGTAGCAGCAGCTCCCCTGGGACATGGGGATGTGTGTAAGTTGCTGGTTTTGCTCCAATTTGCTCTGTAATAAAATGGTCTGGTGTGGGAAAGCAGATGCTTGGCCAGATTTATTTTATTGACCTCCACTGTTTTTTGGGGTCCCTCGGGTAGCCTTTGTGCTTCAGCTGGCTCCCGCGAGCCAAAAGGTATCACCACTGGGGTGTATGGAGTCACCTCACACCTTCCCAATGTCCTTGCCTACAGCAGGTGAGCAGGGTTTGCTCCTGGCTGCTTTGGGCTGACCAGATTACAGTGATGGCAGGTGATGGGCTGATGTGCACCAGCCCAGACTCAGCCCACCCCCACAAACCTTTCCAGGGTGGAGAGAGTTCCAGGTGTATCCTAGTGAGGTAAATCCTCTTCCCTGCAGTTGTTGCTGAGGTCCTGCTATTCTGCACTGGCACCACAGAGGGTTATCTTCCAGGTAAATAATTTTTGGAAAGAGGTGTGTGGTTGTGTGTGCCTTGTTTGAGTCACTCACCAGGGAGATGGGACCCTCCTCCTAGGGCTTGGGTGCAAGGGGCTGCAATGATGCCAGGGCCCAAGGGAAGGGCAATGTTATCAAGGCAAGAACTTGCTTCTGTTTCGGGGGATATGACTGCAAGGGCACTACCAGACCCAGTCCAATGCAGCAAATCAAGCGCTCCCTGGAGGGACTCTGTGGTGTGGCCTCTGGTCCTATGCAGCCCTGTGGCATCTTGGTGGCTGCATCCCACTCTGACCTTTTGCTGTCTTGTCTCTTACGTCCCTGCTCCAGCAAAGCCACAGGGTTTTACAGCAGCTAGGACAGCACTGGGCTGCCACAAATCAGCCACTGCTACAAGTCAGCTGCTGCCTGCAGAGATTACTAAAAGCTTCCTCAGAAAATTGTCCGGTCTCCCTTGATGTCACCATCTTAAAAACATAACGTTTCAAAAGCAAGACTTTCCAGTATGATTACACTGAGTACAATGAGGTCAGTAACTGAGGCTCTGCTGGGAGCTTGTAATTTCCTCAGGTGTCAGCACAGCTTTTAGCTGAAATGTTTCCACTTGGAGAGAAGCTGCAAAACTTGGTTGGGGTGATGATGGTGTTATAAGTGGAACGTGGGTTGGAGCAGGTTTCTAAAAGAAGGAAATACTGTCTTGATAATGCATTTTTTAACATATAAATATGTTTATATTAAATAGATATTAAAATAGATAGTATATTTAAAGCTACATTACTTTTAATGGGCTATAAATGCAAATTATCTGTATATTTATAGGGAAAGTGAACATTTTCCTAGTTTTCAGTCTGGGGCAGGAGACAGCATTGAATGTGGTTTCGTGGGCCTTTTGCTTCATGTGAAAACAATAAATTACCTGTAGATAATAACAGTATATAAAGAAACCAGCTGTAAAACCCAAAATGTCCTTGGATCCAACAAGCTAACAAAATGTCAGCGTAGAGGATGTGATCTGGCAGCAAAAGAGCCTGGAGAACCATTTTGATGGCTGCTCTTGAGGTGACCCATGGTAGAGTCCTGTACCCACTGCCAGGTGAGGACAGCAGGGCAGGCACCCTCCTCTCATAGGACTTGTCTGCCTCCTGGTTGGGAGCACAGCTGCTATAGCATGGTGCCACGTCCGTGGTGGAGATGAGCTGCATCATGGGGCCTGAGGGCCGGGGCGCTGGAGGTACTGGCACAATCAGGCTGCCATGCTGGGCCACGCTCTGCTCCACATTCTTTTCCCTGTTCCTCTCGTGTTCCCTGTCCAGAGGAGCTGTGAGTTTGTCCCAGCTGGGTCTTGGTATGCCTCAAGCTAAAAAACTCATTTTTTCCCCTGCAAGTGGCATGAGATGTTTAAAAAGAAAGGTTAAAACCTTCCCTTGGGAAAGCGTTTGAAGACTTGGACCCTACTGTGGCTAAAAATATTGTTAATAGGGAAGCCTATGAAAGCTGTCAGCTCCAATTAACATCTTCATTTCCAGGTAAAAAGAACCAAACATGCATGACCTGAAAGTCAGGACCAAAGTTAATAGGGGCTTTGTTTTGCAACCCCTCAGGCTTTCTCTCCAGGGTCCAGGGTCCTCACTTAAAAAAATAACCCTGTCTCCTCGCTACTGTCTTCTGTTTCACAGTAATCAAATAAAATTCAGAAAACAAAAGGAGTTTTCACCTCTTTGATGAACTTGTAGTGGATCTGGTGAGGTCAGTGCTTGATGGAAGATGGGACCTGCCCTTTCCCTTTGGCACACAGAGTCCCAGACTTTGGGTGGATGGGAGCAACTCCAACTCTTTAGACTGAACTTTTCAATTTTAGTTTCCTGTTCTCTTTGTCCCATAACCCTGTTACCTTGAATTTCTCTGTCCTGACTTGGCATATGGTGCAGGCAGGGAGAAACATAGCAGCAGCAGCACACTCCATCCCTCTCCTGCACAATCACTTGCAAGCAACCGATGCCTGAGAGTCCTTCTGTGTCACAAAGGTCTTTTTAGGAGCTGAACATCTTCCTTTGTAAAGTATGAAAGTTGGGATAAGCATGAGCAGTGTGTGATGTAGCTTGACAGTGAACAAAAATAATTGTCTATGGGTGACAAATGCTTTTACCCTTTTATACCCCATTTCTTTGTCTGTGGAGACAGTATTGCCACCAGTCCTGGGCAGAGTGGCCATGACACAGCAGGTGGGAAAGATGGGGCTGCTTGCACCACTTTCCTCTTGATTCCTGTTTTTCCCTCCTCTGATTATTACTCCTTCTTTCCTGAGATATGCTGCTGGATGCCCAGAGACGGGAGCTGCAGAGACTGGTGCTGTGTTGTCAGCAGCTTACCAGGGTGTCCCAACACAGGCAGCCTGCCGATGTTTTTCCTCCTCAGTTTCTAATCTCAGATGGCTGGCTGGGATGGGCTGAGCTGGCCTTTCCTCTATTCATTCAGTAAGATCTTTCTCTTGTCCTGAAAATTGGTAGGAGGATAAGGTCTGTACAGCTGAATTGTGAGCTTTTTCCTTTTTCTTTTCCATCTCCTTTCCCCCTTCTCAGTTTCCCCTTGGTTTTAATTGCCTGAGAAGAGGCACAGCTCCTGCCCTGGGGCGAGGATGCTGCAGAACAGTTTCCTTTGACACAGAACAAAAATATCTCAGGGCCAAAAATAAAAAGGCTTCTAGCAGCTCAGGGAGTAAATTATAGGCATTTACTGGCTGTTCCAGTGAGGTCCCTCACTAAAAAACCTCCAAACCATAAAACAGTATAATAAATGATGTTAGCTATCTGTTTGAGAAATAAGCCCCCCATGGTGGGGAGAGACAAAGCAGTGGAGCAAAAAGAGGGTGAACAGGACTTGGCTCTGTGCTGTGCAGGTCCTAGCAGATGCTGGCTAAACCAAGATGCTTCTCCTGTTCTGGGGGAGGGTTTTCCCACCCCACCTCGCACCAGCTGTTCCCTGCTGCTGCCAGGGAATGAGTGGGACAGGAGCCAATGGGGATAAACCTGCTGGGAAACGCATCTCCTGGGCACAGCTGAGCCCAGCTGCCCCTTGGATGGGCAGGAGCCTGGGCTGACACTGGCAGCAAGGCATGGAAGGTGGGTTTATAAACTGTGCAAGCTGCTGCTGTATGTATGATGGCACCTTAATTAGTTACAAGAGCTCAATGAAATTTCAAGCAGTACTGGTTCCACCTGGAGAGATTCATTACTGCTGAGGGCTCCTCCAGCTGGGGCACCCCAGAATAAGGCTGACTCAGCACAGGGGCTTCCTCACACGAGTGCCAGCTTCTATTTTGCTGTTGATTGCTTTTTATCAGTACCCAAAAAGTTTCCTGCTCTTTTGTAGCCAAAGATTTCCAGGCTTCCTGCAAAAACTGCAAGAACTGGCCATGTGTCAGCAGCTCTGTCCCTCTTTTTGCATAGGGCTCTGTGGCACAGCCACCTGAAAAGGATGGTGAAGTTTTTTATTAACTGCTTTTGCTTTGCAGCTGCTGGGTGACTTGGCTGGGAAGTTTCATTCCTGAGTGCAAACTCTCAGAGACACTGCTGATAAGACCTATAACGAGAAGCACAATTCCCACTGTGGTTTCTGCCTGTAAAACTGGTCAGCCTTGGAGCCAAAGTACAGGTGACACGAGGGAGAAGTGAATCTCAAGCAAGGGTGGAGCTTTTTTTGGGCAGATTGCTGAAAGGGCTGATGCTCCTCAGCAATAACTGGTTGCTGTTCTGGAATGGTGTCCCGGGTGCCACGTTCCTGCTGTGTTGGCAAAATGTAGCTGTATTTGGTATTCTGCAAAAAAAAAAAAAAGTCTAGTCCATGGGGTTACCATGGCAACTAGATATTTGCTCATTTGTATTTCTTGAAAACGATGCTGGGCTGTTGATTGCATCGTTTGTGAAGCTCTTTGTCAGGAGGCTGATGGATCGTTGTTTGTCAGGGCTGCATGGCAGGGACAGGTGCTGTTATTAAGCGGATTTCTGAATGGGAACTTTGCTGGCATGTGATGTGTGCTGTAACTGCAGCTCTTCTGCAGAAACCCTAGAACATAGGCCCTGGCCTAGGAAGTGTGTGCTTTTTCTGCTCACCTCCTCTGGCATCCATTTATGCTTGTGCAGTTGCTTGGGATAACACAAAATCTGAGTGACTTGCTGTCACTTGCTAAGGATGGGTGGGGGAAGCCTTGTATGAGAAGCTTTCTTCTGACACTTCTGTAGTGTGGAGAGGACTCAAATGTCCTCCTTGGAAATCTACTGTGGGGTAGGAAGGCAAGGAGGTTTAGCTTGAAGGTAGCCTGAGGAATCACTGTGTCCCTGTGTGGCTGGGAGAGGCGAGAGCCGCATGGCTGCAGGGGCACAGGGAGCTGCACCCACCAGTGCAATGGGAGGGCTGTGGTCCTGCCCTGGGGGAATAACCACTGTCCTTCACTTCCAGAGCATGTGGAGACTTTGATGTTTGGGAAAATGCCAGCTTAGATCAAGTACTTAGTAATTTTTGGTATTGCAAGAGAAGAGACTATCCCCCACCTGGTAGCAACCTCCATTCAGGTAGTTGTAGAGAGCAATAACGTCTCTTTTGTTGCAGGGTCAGCTTAAGTTTTCAGAGGTGTCTGTAAAAGAAGACAGGGAAGGCTTTTTTTTTTTTTTTTTTTTTTTTTTTAAATCCTGAAGACAAAATGAGAATTAGATGCTGTTTGGACTCAATGGTGACAGGTTCCTGAAAGTCAGTTGACCCATAATCCAGTGGCAGTTTAAGAACTCAGCATTCATTGTCAACTGTTTGTTTAATGGCAAAAATCCACTTGCCACTAGTTTCTCTTCTGTCTTGTTGAGATAATGAAATTAAAAGGCAGGATATCATGGCAGGTGTGTACACAGAAGGTGCTTGTGTGGAGCACAGGGGCTGCTGTACCTCCTCCTCCCCATCATGGCCAGCATCCTCCATTCTCCAGAACACCACCAACCATGGATTGCACTCAGCAGACACCGAGGGTCACAGGCAGAGGGAGAGGAAGGAAATGGCAGAAGTGAGGGCTGAAGCAATTAAATGTGGCATTTCATCAGTGTGGAGGGTAAGCACTTGCAGGAAAGGACCGTGGCCTTTACTAATCTCCAAAGTATTGTATGAAGTCACAGTCCCAAATAAATGCTGAATGCAAATGATGACCATATTAATCTAGTACAGACAGTTACTCTGAGTTTAGCTGGGTGGCAAAGAGATTATAATTAGGTAACAGCAATAAGATTAACAGCTCTAATGAAATCTTAAATGCCAGCTTTGTAACCTGCCCGTTTTTCTGCATTGACTCCATCAAGTGATGTGTTGTAGCCATCCAAGGGGGCTGTGTGTCACTTCACACGTGAACCCTCCATGCACACCTGTCCAGGTTGGGATTTCAGGGTCATTTATTACTCTGGGCTCCATGACCACACAGGTAATACAGAGCTGCTGCTGCTCTGGCAGTAAAGCAGGCAAGGAACCAAAAATCCTTGCTCAGACTTGACATTTTTTGAGTGTATTCTACATCTGCAGTAAATTCATCCTTCACTGCGTGTTATCCTGGCTTCCTGAGTGCTCCTAGCTGCAGGGATGTCCCTTGCAGGGCAGTAGCCATCAGGCTCTCAAAGCATCCTGGTGCTGGTGGATTTGGTCCCTTCAACCCTGTGGACCTCCAGGATGTGACATTTGGGGAAGAAGTGATTATTTTTTTGAGAAAGGACTAGCAAGTTTGTGGCTTGGGGTCAAGTGAGGTGAGGTGATACTGAAGGATACTTGCAGTTTATTCCACTCCTGATTTTAGCATATAACCACACAAAGCATAAAATGGCCATCAGGGTGGGGTTTTTAAAGTGCCAGTGCAGGCTCTCATTGCTCCTATTATCTGGCAGCTACAGCCACTGCATCCTGGCTCCCATTACTTCCTCCATTTTTCCTGGTTTAAACTGAGTAACCCTCCAAAAAGCCGCTGTTTTGTTCAGAGAGCTTGGTGCAGTGAATGACCCATTTTTCCTCTCGGATGAGTCATGGATCCTCCTCTGAAAGATCTCATTATTAATGTGCCATTTGGGGGGATATAGCTGAATTTTCCAACAGTGGCAGTGGCCTTGTCCCTGCTCACTAAAGGAACCTACACAGTTAATAGCACGTGCCAAATGGCTGCACCCTGATGCAATGGGTTTAGGATATATGCATTTTTAAAGGATATATTACTCTTTTAATGGGCAATTAAAGATACAATATGCTTAACACTTTTACCTTAACATAAATTTGTTGGAGTTCTTCTCATAAGCAAGTGAAGGGGATCCCTTCTTGGTGCATCTCGCAGACAAGAAGTGGAAGGGGACAAGGGAGGCATTTTTGGATGTGCACAAGGGTCACAGAGTGCGATTGCAGAGGGGGAAGAGGGCAGCCTTCACCCCTACATCTGGGCTGCGGCACATCCCAAAGGCCTGCTCTTTGTGTTTTGCACAGACCTCGTTAAACTGTTGGAGGAAACGAACTCTTGTTTCAGATGCCCCCTGCAAGGGGAAATGCGGAGTCCAACGGGACAACAGGATTGAGTTTATTTTAGGAAGAGGCCAAATGCACAGTCTGGGCTGTCTGAACCTCACCTCAAGTGGAGGCAATCTACTCTTTTTTAAATGGTACCTTTATTTAGAAGCTGAAATAAGTTTTCCCTAATATTTGTGGAGCTCCTGCCTCCAAAACACCACCTGAAGAGTGACTTTCAAAAACGCCTTCCTAGTCTAGCAGATAATGTTAACTCAAGGGTACCAAAGGCAAGCTGAGAGAGGGTAACCTTCTTCTCATTTCCCACTTGTTGGTTTCCCCTGAACTGCACTTTCAATACCTGACTTCTCTGCAGCATCCTGCAAAAGCTCAGTCTCCGGCAAGCCTAGTGAAAACACTTAACCACATATATAGACACACACACACACATGGATTCATTATACACACGTGTTTAACCATACAGGAATACACACATAGGTAGTTATGTACTGCCTTACTGTTGTAACTGTCTTACCACAAACACCTGCATGCATCCTCTGTACATCTTGCATCTCACTCTCCCATTCTCTCATCCTACACAGAATAACCAGCACTGAGGTCTCTCCCACGGACATTTATTCTGCTAAGAGAGTCCAGTTTCTAGACTGGTTCCAAGTGACATATTTGGTACAACTTACACTAAAACCTAATTTCAGGCTGACTATATACCATAGAAGTCATTAGCCTGATAAGCTGGCTGAGCTGAAGGATGAGCACTCTGTGCTCTGCTGAGAACGGCTTATAGGAAAAGGACTCAATAGTCAATAAGGTTTTTGGCAGCACTGAGCATATTTACAAGTTTTGGGGTAATTCTGTTTATGGGGATTCTGGGATCAGGCAGGTGCTGGGAAGAGCCTTGTGGATAAGAGTCTATTTGTGCAGCTCAGCTCTACTATGAGACTGAGACATCCCTCTAATTAGATTAGTTTTGCACATCGAGCTCTGCCTTTTTCCACCACCCCTAAACCCATGCCTATTATTGTGGATCTGCTGAAAATAACATGTCTTTGCCAAATTTGGAGCTGGGCTTGTGCTGGGGCAGAGCCTGGCAGCGTTTCAGCCCTCCCCATTTCTCAGAGGAGCGTTGGGGATGTGCACAGGATCGATGCACAGGGGGGTTGTAGCCAGGGGCACACAATTTAAATTATTTTAACCTGTAGCTTAGTGACTCACTTTAGAGGCTTTTTAATTCTAAATGGAGGCTTTGCATGTGTGCCTGTCTGGCCTGGGGCTCTCAATGTCTGCTTAAAGTGGACAAACACTGTTCTAGTGGATTTAGTTATGGTGCCTGCTCAGGCTCCCTGAAATGGCACCAAGCAGTTTGAGTGTGTGGGGCACTCTGACCTATTTCCTGATTTGGGAGGAGCTGTGGGATGGCAACTGAGATGTGCAAGAGGTTTCTAGAGAAGTAGGTGACATGGGACCCAGACACAGAGCCCTGAGAGTGAAGGCACACCCTCCTGGGCTTGTACCAGGATCTGTCAAGGATCCATCACAGCCATGTCCTGGCTCAGCCCTTCATTGCTTCTGGGAACTCAAGCACCAGCTTTCTAGGGGCAGATGCTGTTGGTCACTGATCTATTATATCCTTTTCATCATGAAAAGGTCTGCTTTGCACTTGTCCAGTCTAGGAAGCAAAGCAGAAGCAATCTTATACACCTTCATCAAACAGGTTTTGACTGAAAGGTGGGATGGAGACTGAGAAATAAATTAGCCTCTATGGCACTCCTAGCCCTGGGAAAGGCAGCACTGAGACCTTGCATTTCTGGTGCCTCCTGGAAGGCAGAGCTGGACAACAGGTTTTACATAAGCTTCAGCAATTGAATCTTAGCCCAATACATTTGAAATCCAATCTGCCTGATCTCTGCTCAGGCAGTTTCTCTGGGCCCTGCCTCAGGTGAGAACTGTGCTGGGCTGGGGCAGCCTCTTGCTCTGTGAGAGGCTTTGCTGTCCCAAGCATGAGTCCCCTCCTCAGGAAGGCTGATGTACTTCAGGTTAGCATTGTGCAAGTAGTGCAGCATCCTTGGCCATCTCTGGCATCAGTACAATTTCTTCTGGCTGTTTTTTGAATATGATTTTGAACGATCAGTGGGTGACTCTGCAATAAGAATGCTAATTAAGTGCCACTTCCACAACCGCAGGGTTCAATTAGCTTCAGCTCTCACCAATGACTTATTGAACGCTTCTGCTCCTGGAGACTTTTTGTGAGTTTTCTTTAAATGATTTAGTCCTGCATCCAGAGTGGTTCCATAGTGATTTGCTTCTAGATTTATGTTTGTATGGTTGAATCTACAACCTGTCTGTAGTTTGGGCTGAATCTGCCTGTCAGCATCTTGGGAGAAGTGAGACCATCCAGGACAGGAGGAGCCAACGAAATACTTTTTGTAGGGTGGCATCTGATCTCTTTCAATTTACCAAGAGATAAAGGGTTTGCTGTGAGTATCTTCTGGCTTGGATTCACCATTAAAAAAATCAAACAGACTGAGTGTTAACAATACAGTTCACGTGGACAAGACAGCAGGATGGATGGATGGGATGGATGGATGGGATGCCAGGATGTAGAGCAGCCATAGTGGCTTCCCCAGGGTCCACGTGTCTCCTCCAGGCACAGAGAGATGCAGGAGCCAATCTGCAGCCATGTGCTGACTTTGTTGCCAGATGGATGTCTTGCTGTGCTCTCTGGTTTGGCACGTGCTGTCTGTCCTTCTCTCTACTCCAGAGTTCTAAAAAAGCATTGCCATATGTTGTAGGAGCTATAGGCCATAGGGGATGAATCACTGCTCCCACAGCTGAAACGAGGCTGTCTCCAGCTTGGATCTTGGCATTGTCAATAACATGTGACTGTTTAGCGTGATGATGTGGTGGTTGAACTAGTGCCACGAGGCTGGGGTCAGGCCAGGATGGTAACTCCACAGCGCAGGGTCAGACTCTGAGCATCCACACAAGGTCTGGTCCATTGGCAGTCGAAATCCCCTCGCTGGGCTCTGAGGCAGGCCTCAGCTGGAGGTGTCCCTCAGCTGGGACATGCCATAATGCAGATTGGCTTGCGATTTGAATTTGGCCCAGTGGCATCTTTTTGCTAAGTGAAGGCTCTAAGATAAGATAAAATAAGATGCTGTAGCTGGATGCCATGAAGAGGAGATGCAGGCAGGGCTGTGACTTGTACCTGCCCTGCACTTGCCAGACTGTGCAGTGCTGTCTGGGTAGTGAGGATGCAGAAAGCTGCTTTACAGCAGGGACTTCCAGAGGAGTGGGAGTGGGAATGGCTCACCATTTATTAGCATTTTCTTCCTTTCATGCAAAAATTGGTTGCAGGTGAGGGACTAGTTTTCTGGCTGGAGTAAAACAAATAAAAGTGGTTTGGATAAGATGTGGTAGGTGAGAAATTGTGGCCAGATACTGCAAAACTAGGAGCTGCAGCAGAGCAGGGATGGGGAAAACAAAATTTAAACCTGATCAGGATCTTTCCAGAAGAGAGGTAAGTACATGAAAAAGAAAAATAACTGGTTATTTGACTAGTTCTCAGAGTGAAAAGACCCTGTGAGACCGGGCATACTGGTGAGCAGGCCCAGAAGGATGCAGTACAATTGTCAGTGTGAAACTGATGACTGAAGAACAAAAGTGATTTCCTCTCTGGTTCTCTGAATTGCTCTTGCAACAATTTATTTTAGTTAAATGGTTCATCCCTGCTAGCTGATTTGAGGAACTGGTCTCTGCTAATGACAGATTTTTTTTTCATGGAGCCAGATTCTGCACTGATTTACTTCGTGCCCTTTCACTGACTTCTCTGGTGATGCCCAAGGTATAAAAGAGCATAGTTCCCACGTGCCAGACTGAAAAAGAGCCTGTTTTCATAATAAAATGCTTTCTGTGCTACTAAATGAACAGTTTAAAGACAAAGCCTAAAATCACTGTTATTAAGCCATGGCTGTTGCTGGCCTCCGCCTTTTCCTGAAGGTTATTGATTGCCACCTTGGATAACAAGTTTTCCTGCTTGGGTTTCTTTCTCCCCAGGCAGCTGAGTTCTTAGGGAACCCATATTTATCTGTGGCATCCTTGTACCCAGGGCATGGTGCTTGCCAAGGTGGCCAGGGTGAAGTGTGGGGTGTCACAGGGAGGATGACTGCTTTGCCTGGTGCCTTTTTCCTCCCAGCAGAGAGCTCTGCAAATACCGAATCTCTGCCTGATGCCTGGAGTTACAGCAACACCGCTCTGTGATCTGAGGGAGGCAGCTACCGCTGCTTATAAACACCCTGCAGAGATGAGATCTTTTGGTTCTTTCTCTCAGGAAAGCTGCTCAGTTCTCAGCTTTGTTGGAACACTTCAGCACAGGCTGGGTGTCAAAGGAGCCTGTGGGATGAGTTACAGATGAGTGCTGTGATAATGCTCGCTCTGCTCCC
Source organism: Urocolius indicus (assembly GCA_013401255.1). Lineage (NCBI taxonomy): Eukaryota > Metazoa > Chordata > Aves > Coliiformes > Coliidae > Urocolius > Urocolius indicus. The sequence goes on along the minus strand of WBNH01004161.1, from coordinate 428,371 downwards.
TGCAGCACCTCTTCAAATACACAAACAATACCACGCTCTCGTTTTCCTATTATGCTCATTCTGAACATGCGATTTCCAAACAGCTCTAGGTGTTTGGGTTTTCCACTAACTCAGACAAGGCATCCTCAAGTACCACCAGAGACCAAACAATATCCCTGCCAGCTTAAGCAAGTCTAGGAGATGTCCTGCTCAGTGTTTTGCACACAGAGTTTTGCAGGAGAGATGATAAAGATCCGATTTCCATGTTGGGTTGCTGTAATATTTGTTGCTGCTCATCCCCTAGCAATGCTGCTGAGCTCATGTTGGGGCTTCAGGCCAGATTCAGCCTGGGTGGAAGCACCAGGCTCTTCTTGGCTTTGCAGAGGATAGGGCAGTGCCCTGTGTCACTTCTACCAGTGCTAGACCAGTGCAGGGACTTTTAAAGGAGACCCAAAATCAGTGGGTCTGAGCTTTCACACACGGCTTCCAGGTGTCACAAAGGCTGCTCTGCTACTGGAGACATCTTTCTTCCCAGGCAGATGGGTACTCCATGTTGCACCCCACAGTCAGGCTCTCCTGGCTTGCACAGGGATGCCCTGGCTGTACAGCCCAAAAGGGGAGCATCAGCTCTGCCCACTCCAGGGGGACAGCAGCACTCACAGGGATGGTGCAGACATGCTGGCCACTGGGCAATGTCCAGCCCTGGGAGCTGCTCGGACAGCACAGAAATTACCAAGAAAAATTATAGGAAAAGATGTGGCTGCATGGGAGTTTGCAGACCCAGCATCGATCCCTTAGGAGCATTGTAATGGAATCCCCTCAGATCTGTGGGAAATCAAGGAGAAAACACCAAACTAAACACGTTCAGTGTCTATTTGTATTTGTTCCAAATGCCAGATTCCTTGTTTGGATCTAGGCTTTTAGGATGTCTTGCTCCAGGTACCATCGCTGGACAGTGAGAGCTGGAGCAGTAATGCCCTCACAGAGCAGAGGACAGAATGAGTCAGGCTTAACAACCAGCTGGCACATAGCAAGTTTTCCTGAGTATGGAAAACATTTCATGCATTTTCTTTAAGCAAAGAGCCCTGAGGAAGTATTTCCCATGGAAGCTGGCTCCTACAGGCTGCCAGAGGAGGCCAGTAACCTGTGGGAAGATGCTGCCAGCTCAGGTCTCCCCGCTGTGACAGGCAAGGAGTTTGTGGCACAGTGGCATTTGCAGGCAAAGCCACCTTACTGCCCCTAATTAATGCTGTCACTGACTTTTGTTCCAGGTGCTTCTCCACACAAATTCCCCATATTGGTGGTAGTGGGCTGACCCAAGCCAGAGGCTTCCCAAAATGATGGAGAGCTGCAGGTCCTTCTGAAACCCAGTGTAAAGAGGCATTTCTGCTTGGTGCTACCACCAGAGCAGACATGGCTCACCTCAGAGGCTCCTCTTTGTAAAAGTTCATTGTAATTAGAATGTGTTTTTACCTTCCCAGCCCTCAGAATGCCACCTTTCACTTTTGCTGCTTCTGATGTGGCAGCGTTAAGGATAGAGGGCTCAGGTCACACTCATGGTTCATGCTAAGTCTGCCCATAGTCATGGTCAATGGTGAGCAGGGGTGAAGGAACTGTCCCTCTCCAAACACTGACCATGTCCACTGTCTTGCTGTGAGGTTCCTGGGAGATCATCGCTTCAGGCCAGGAAAGGTAGGACTCCCAGAAGCATCCTGTTAGTGGATGAGTTAAAATCCAAATGATGATTTAACAAAACCAGTGGGAACTGGGACAGGGCTGTGGGCCAGGAAGCAGCGGGTAGATGAGGGATTTGGCTGGAAGTGCCTAGGGTGTGGTAGAGCAGGTTGGAGACCCCTGGCTGCCTCGCTTGGTGGCACGGCAAACATCAGCCAGGACCCAGTGGGAAGGAGGAACCCAGCAGGGAGCTGGGAAGAAGGCTGCAACTGGGCCCCTGTTAGAGCCCGCAGCACCAAGCAGCTCAGTGCTTCCACCGTGGCCTCTTGCCCCGCGGGCAGCGTTTCGTGTTGGCCCCGTCATGCCCACATAAATGAAGCTTTTTCTCCTTAATTTGGCACAAGCTGACTTGCAGAGCTGGGGTAGCTTCCCTGCTGAGGGCTTTCCGGATCTGCCAGACAGGCCCCTGGGGGGCTGGAAATGCTCAGGCCTGACTTTGACCTTAGCGCACCGCAGATGTGATTATCCTAATGCAGCACGGCTCCTGTTGCATGATTACGCCCCGTTGGCAATGAGCTTCTCGATATCAAGTGGCTTCCTCTGGGTGCAGGCACCCACGTCAGCCATGGTGGGGAGGGACTGCCACCTCTAGCCTTTCCTCTGCGTGCAAATGCCACGATCTGCTCTGCAAATCTCAGTTTCTTTGCGCCTCTCCACCTCTCCTAGTTCTTTCTGTTTTCACAGGGATTATAAAGCACCTCTTTGCATCAGGCCTATTGAAAGCAAACATCAGGTTCTGCTGTTTGCACAGTGCTGGGGCTGGAAAAGGGATGGCTGCAATCCCAGGCAGTGGCAACAGCTTGGTGGGGTGCTTTAGTTCCCCGAATCTTTGCAGGGGCTGGTGGGCCAAGGCACAGCAGATGCCTGGGGTGCACACAAAACAGCTCAGCAGAGTCAGGCAAGAAAGAGATGCAGCACAGGGAGAACAAAGTAAAAAGAAAAGCAAGTGGATGGAATCTCATGGTGGATTTACCACCTTGGGAAAGGCAAAAATCAAGGCTGTAGGTTTTGTCTGAGATGATCTGTTTGAGCTCTGCTCATGCACTGGAAGTAGAAAAAGATGTGTACTGGGAAGCTGTGCGAGGCAGCAGAGGAATGATTCTTCAGTCATTCCAGATGCAAAATTTAGCATCTGACCTTGGGCAGCCAAGGTCAGGCTGGGGCTGCCATCCCCAGGGCGGCTGGCCAAGATCAGGCTGAGGAGGCTGATCCCAGTGTGGGCAGGAGAGTCAGGGATGGGAGGCTGAAGTTAGGCCAAGGAGGTCGACCCAAGGTGAGAGGTTAGATTATTGCTTTTCTGCCCCAAACAACACTCAGAAGATAAAGTGCCAAGTTCTGTCATTGATACCTAGCAAACACCTGGATGGACAGCCTAGCACGTGCTCAGAGCTGATGGGAATGACCAGGCGTGCCTGCAGTGGTTGCTGCTGTTTCTCTCCTGCGGGGGAATGCCTGTGGGGACAAACTGGGAACGTTTCTGGGAGATGGGAATGCTTCGCAGGAGAAGGCTGGTGTGGCTGCAGCATCGTCCCTACCCTGCATGCTTGCCACTACAGTCCCATGGCTGTTAAGTGTGGCTGTTTGCTAGACGAGGAAGGAAAAATGTCCCTCCGGTGTGCTTGGCCGGGGAGTGAGCTGCAGCTCTTGGGGACAGAGGGAGCTTGTGCAGCACACATACGTGAGAGAGTGCTGCCATCTTTTGGCTATGCAAATCAGGAGAGGGATGGAGGAATTATAGCCAGTCCCTCTGGCAACTTGCATTGGCTGGGAAAGTATTGTTTTCACCATTATTCCCATGACCGTGTAGCATTCCCTTTACCGTGTGAAGTGGCCTGGGGTGCAAGGGGAGAGCCCTCACCAGAGCTTAGCACTGTGGTAGCTGAGCATCCAAGCAAGCCTTCCATGTTTTGAGACATCAGCTTCCCTTTCTTCCCAACAAAATGCTTGCTCAAGTATCTATTTGTAATGTTTTAACCTAACACAGATAAGGACTTTCTGTAAATCTGAAAATGAATTATTGAATGATGGAAAGTCTTGGGCTTATCTATTTGCTTCAGTGGCACACTGCAATATCTGGAGCCATGTAATTAGCATCTTCTTGGATTTAAAAATGGAGTGTGCAAAAATCAAACAAGTAAACATCTGCTTTATACAGTGTTTATTGTGTATGCATTGCTTAGGATTGAATAATTACCACCACTGAGCACAACAAGTTTCAAGTCCCCCTCTGATGAGCACCATCTAGAACTAAGCATGACTCTATCCCTCCATCCATCCATCCATCCATCCATCCATCCATCATGACAAAATTCACCTGTGTGATTTCTCTCAAAGAAAATGAGTTATGCTTTGACAGGTCTAGGGGATCACCAGCCTTAGAGGTTGTCGATATGGCAGCCTTTCTGTTTAATCTGTGTGGGTCCAAATAGCTCACCTGCAGTCCTTTGACTTTGAAAAGGAAAATGAAATGGAATTTATTGGAAAAATGTAAGTGCATACTTGTGGATGCTGAGGCTGGATGTAGCAAAGGCAACCTGACAGCTCTCTTATGCTAGGCTGGAGCCGAGCTGCTGCCCACGCTGCAGTGGCATGGTTTGAACCCCACTGAGGCTGCTTTGTGCTTTGTGATCCTTTCCCCAGGTGGGAAGCACTGGCCACACTGGTGCTTGGTTCTGTTCCATCATGGCCACGGTCCTGATGGATGGTTTGGCAGCAGATGCTGGGCTGAAGTACCTCTGAGCACGGGCTCATCCTGGTTTAAACTTCTCTTTTGGGGTGAATGCTTTTTAGGAGAGCAGTGCTGTGAAAACAGCCCTGAAAAGCTATTGTGAGCATTTGCTCTATCAATCACTCCTGCCCTATTTGAGCAGCCATGAAAAAAGAATGAAAAATCGCCTGAGGAGATGAAAGGGTCAGACTTTGCAAGGTATTTTGTTGATGCAGGGGTGATCCATTTGAATGTGACATCTCTGGTGGTGACATGAGCTGCTTGCCCAAATATGAGGCTGTCAATACATCCCTTTTCCAATAGAGCAAAATACATCTCAGTGATGCTGCGCTGAAAGAAGGTGGGGGGGCAAGGAGGATGGAGACCTCCTCTGAGATAATAGCCCATCACTGAGAAAATATGACTGTTGAACTGGTGCATTCCAGGCTGTTTTTCTTGCCTCTGCCCAAATCATCAGCGGTGAGTCATCGTGGCAGACGGGATCAGCTGCCGTGGCATTCGCAGCGGTTGATAGCTCAGGCTGCTGAAACCCGCTGCTTTCCTCTGCTGCTGACAGGGGCAGGACTCTGAAATGGTGATTGCTCATCAGAAGTATGGTTACAGGAGCCAGAGACCCTCTGTTTTATTTTTAGTACCTAAAGAAGTGGTACCTGCACACCCATCTCTGCACCAGCGCTAGGATGGAGACGGGAAAGGCTGGGCAGAGGTTATCTGAGGAGCACTGGGAAAAAGGAGCTGTGAGATGAGTGGCCCAGTGCTCTTGCTTGGCAAACCCCACACACACAACCTCCTGAGGGTCTGAGCATTGTGATACCAGTGTGATACTGATACAGGAACTCTGTAAGAGGTAGCAAAGCAAAGGTCTGGTTTTAGTCTCCATCACCTGCACTTTGGCCACCACTATGCCAGAGCATCCTTGCAGGTCCAAAGCAGTGTTTCCCCTATCCCAGCTCAACAAAGGCTGGAGTGAAGGGAAGGCAGAGCCAGCTGGGCTCTGCTGCAGAACCCTTTTGGTCTGTGCAGCTGAGTGCCTGTTTTGTGGAGACAGGGATGTTGGGTGGGGAAAGGAGAGCTTGGTACCTCAATATCCTGGCATAGTATGAATTCAAGATGCCTCCAGGGCATGTTCCCAGACCTATGACTGGAGCTCTCTGTTTGCATCCCATTTGCACGGAGCTGATGCAAGTTTGGTGGAGTCCCTCTCCTTCCCCATGCAGAAGGCCAATGGCACCCAGGCTTGTATCAGAAATAGTGTGGCCAGCAGGACCAGAGAAGTGATTGTTCCCATGTACTTGGCACTGGTGAGGTCTCAAGTACTCTGCTCTGTTTTAAAGGTCTTTTCTAACCTAAACAATTGTATGATTCTATGATCAGTGCCTGGGGCCTGCTGTGGCTGTGCAAGTAGGAGCCAAAGCTGTGAGCAACTGCTCTGCCAAATCCGTCACTTTCCACCCCAAAACCTCCTGGCTGGTGGATCCAGGAGGGCCAGCGTGGTACTTGGTAGGACAGAGTGAGCATCCTGGGGCAGTACCTCTGTTCCAAGCCTGCAAGTGCCCATGGCCAAGGACTGAGGAGAGCCTCAGGACTCGTAGTTGTTTCCCAGGCTTGACCAGAACAGCTTAGCTAAAGTTCAGTTCGTGGCTGGAGCCAGCCAACAGTCCTTGCAGGTGCAGGCACATCCCCACAGTACCAGCAAAACCAGCAGCTGCTGAAACATGCCAGCAGGACCTGGGAGGACTGAGTTCCATTCGCTACAGAGGGAAGTATTGCAGGAGTTTTTCAAGGTCAATAGAGATGCCCTTTTTGTCTCTAAGTTCTTGCACCATAGCTTCTCTCTGTCTCTTGCTAGGAAACAGAAGTACAGTTGAAAGTCAAAGGAGCAGAGCTGAAAGCTCTGTTGTTTTGGCACAGCCTGAGGTCTTTGCCTTATAAAAGCCCTGGCTGCCCAGCTCAGGATTTAAGGAGACGACAAGCTTCTCCGCTGCCCAGGTAGCTCTCTGCACACAAAACAATGGGATGGGGAAAGCATGAACCTGCCTAATCATTGCTACTAATGCCATCAGCCCAGTCTCCAAATACTATCCTCACAGATAACAATCAACCAGCCAGGCAGATTAGATTAACCAGATTTCTGCATCCAAAAGCAGAACAATCCAGAGCACAGGCAGTTAAATAGGAAGGTGTTTCCTATTTGTGCATGAGGATTGCTCATAGGAGATAAGGACACATAATAAGAGCAGTCAGAGGAGAGAGGCAGCAAGGCTGCATTAGCAAGGGGTTTGGTATGTTTTTGGTCTGATAGTTACTACAGCCTCAGGAATTTGCTAATTAGATGTGCAGGGCAACTAATTATCTTGTCAGCCAGGAAGTCAAATAGCAATTCAGTTTAAATATTTTTTTTTTCCTCCATTTCAAAGCATATTTGGCACTTTAACTCCTCTATGTGCTGTTGCACAGACTGCAGGTCACTGATCCCCACTGCTATGTGAGGAGGTGAGGTAACAACCAGCAAAGGGATCTCTAAGGTGACACTGCACACAGCCTCACTTGCAGCTGCAGGAAAGCCAAGTGTGACAAAACATGTAAGTTTGGGGTTTTATTTTGGTTGGGTGGTTTGATTTTTTATGCTGGTCTTTTTTTTTTTTTTTTCTCTTCATCTTTCCACAGGATCCTGAATTATGTCTGAAGGATGGGGCCAAATGACAAGCTCAGAGCAAGCAGGAGCTTTCAGACTGCTATTTGGAGGCAGTGGTCTACAAATGGCAGAGCCAGCTAGAAAATAGCAGCCTGAATGTTTTTAATATGAGACATCGATCTCAGCAGTACAGAAAATTTTGTCTTAAACAGGTGTCCTAGTTCATCCAGGCCCGAATTTCCTCAGTCTTGTACACTTCTCAAGTATCTGAAGCTGTGTGCACTGGATGGGGTAGGAATTAAGAGCTGGAAAATACTTCTTTTCTTTCCTCCTAGCTGGTAAACAATTTGGTCTGTGGGCTTAACCCTGCTCTGAGTGATATCACAGTAAATCTGAAGTTCATTTAATGTCTTAGAGTTACTCCAGGTGTAACAAGCTGCAGAATTCATCCCTGCATCTGATGAGGCATCCACATCCTGGTCAAGAGAAGGAAATCTGAGATCAATGCTGCATTTTCCCCTGTCAGTGTAAGAGTTATCTCCCCTGAGCCAAGGTGACTTACATTATTCATGAGCTGAGTCCTAATGAGGCTAATCAACAGCTAATTAAAGTCCTCCTATTAGATATCATGTGCTGCTTTGCCCTAATGTACAACACGGGGAGTTCTTAGCTGAAAAAGCTGAAACCATTTCTATGGAATACATTCCAAAAATCACTTTAATATATGATGTGTGCTGGGACTGGATGAGTCAGAGCACTGTGATGGGACTGTGAATGGGATGCAATTTATTTGAGCTGAAGTTTAAATGAGATTGATGGAGCCATAAAAACATTATTGAAGAGACTTCACAGTGGAGCCTAAGGGGAAAATAAAGCACAGCAACAGGCTCTTGCTTTTGTAGATTCCTCCCACCTTACTGTAGGCTTGTGATGGTGGTAGGTTTTTCTTTGTTGGCTGAGTTTGGGTCTGTGACTACCTGGGGCTAGGGTGGATGTCTGGAAATTGAGAGTCACCAAAGCTCTGCAAAGAGATTTGCCAGGGAATGTGAGACAGTCTGTAGGGTGTATCTAGTAGAAGTTTAAGGCCAATGTGAATTTTCTGGTTTAAATCTGAAGTTTTGTCAGAATTAGCCTTGAGGAAGGAGGCTTGCAAGTCTGGTGAGGTCCAAGGCCAGTGCAGTGGGGATAAGACAGTAGGGATGTGGAGGTCTCAGCTGATTTCAGCTGCAGTTCCTGAAGAGCTGAGATCCTCCAACTGCCCCTTTTCAACTGTAAATTAATATTCAGTTGCCTCCTAATGCATTTTACAAGCAAATACACAAAGCATCAGTTCCAGGAATATTCACTTCCTTGCCACCAACTAATGAGCTGAACATACCCTAGTCGTTGAGTAAAGAATTGTGTTGGTCCAAAGGATGCTGGCAAAGGCTGGATTTGGTCAATTTGCTGTTCCCTTGAGCCATTTCCAAAAAAAAAAAACCCTTGCCACAAGTGGAAAGTTTGAATCTCTTCCTGTATTCCTTGAAATAGTGACGGGAGAGCAGACCAGAAGGTGATCGCTGGCTGTCTGGGATGAGTCAGGGCCATGGTAGGGAAAGGTGTTTTGCAACAGAAACCAGAAGATCCAGAACCACTGAAGGTTTTGCTGAGAGTTATTGGTGCTCAGACTCTTCAGAGATGGCTTGGGATGCCTTAAAACCTCTTGGGAAAGAGCATTCCTGCTCCTACAGGAGAAACCAAGCTCTGTTGCTGGCTGTGGTGCCTGGGAGAACCTTTGCAGCAGGTGACTGCAAAAGAGAGATGCCTTGGAGGTCCAGGCCCCCCTCATGGAATCTGAGACTGTCCCTCCAAATCCCCTTTCCTCTAGGGCAGCTGAAGTTTGTTCTCCCTTCCTCACCCCACTCCTTCTCAGTGGTGCTGAAGCCTCTGCAAATGGTACTGTGCAAGGAACCCCACCAAGCTGGAAACCAGAGATTGTCCATCTACCACAAACACTTTTGGTAGGACAGCAAAAGAAATAGAATGGATGATATAATAAAACTACAAAGGATTATTTGCTTTGGTTTGCTTTTCAAAGATTAAGAAGCTCTTTCAAGTGTCTTGGGCTTCATTTATCACCTAGATATACACTAATGCAGGCAAGGTCTTTCTTTATACTTCACAGCTGTGAGGTATCAAACCCTCAGCTTTTTAACGATAGTTTAGTCAAAGTAAGCTGTAAAGAGGAGCAGCAAGTGTACACAGAGCTGTAGAAGTCTGCAACCACAGGCTGGGTGTCCGTGAGCCCTGGGCAGCTCTGCCTGCTCAGTCCTTGTCATGTTGTCACAGCGTCAGCATGGTTCAGCAGTAGAGATAGCCTGGCAAGGGTCATGAAAGACTGTTGAAAAATATTTACAGGCATCCCATTTTGGAGGAAGCCTCTCCATTTGAGTTTATAGAAAGGCTTAGTGGTGGCTGCTGCCTTGAGGGTTTTCAATGCCACGTGTGTGCAGCTGACACATGCAGTATTTCTCACTTGGAAATCTCTTTCCAAGCACACTGAGACCTCAGCTTCAGGGCAAGGAGTAAGAAAGACCCAGAACACACCAGGCTTTCCAGATGGGATATTTCTATTATTGCTGGATAAAAAGTGCTAAAGCAGAATCTTGTTGAGTAACTCAGCCTGCCTTTGAGACTGGGCATGTGAGTCATCAATATGTTGACACATACTCATTTTTAGTAGAATCTGGTATTTGTTTCACTAGTAGTGTTGATGTACAAAAGGCATTGAAATTCAGTGCTGCATGTTAAAGATCAATTAGCTTTTACTCCCACTGAAAATGACATTGATATTTGGACGACATATGTGCACCCACGTCCTCGCTTACGCCTGAGGAGAAACTTATGGCTCTCTCCCCAGCTGCAGAAAGGGCATTTCCTCTGCAGCAAACTTGACTCTTTGGTTTCTAGCTCTGCTTCATCTCCATTTGAGTGAGTTTTTGTCTGGAGGAAGGAAAATCCTGGAAAGAGTGAGTGGATAAAGGCCAGCCAGGAGAGGCTGGCAGCTGCCTGCCGTTCTTCAAAACTCACTTCCTTCTCCTCAGGCTTATTTTGGGTAACTAAAGGAGCTGATTCACATCATGTGTATGGGCTGCAGGTGGAAACATATCATTTGCCGTGACAGCTGCACCACATGGGTCATTAACAGCGGCTGAAGGGGAGGAAGGGAAGCACCATCACAGATATCTCCAGGACAAGTGCTGTGAGGTGGTGTGCAGAGGTTTGTAAGGCTCATGCTAAGGGCTTTCTGCTGCTCTCAAAAGAAGAAATGAGGTAGGAGAAAATACAGTGAAGATGCTTGTCTGGGTTACTAGAGACGTTGTTGAGCTTGTCCCACTCCCCATGGGCATCCTCAGGTAGTGTGGGGCCCTGCTGACTTTCTGCTCCAGCAGATTTATTTATCAGTTCCCTGTGCTCTTGGGCCACTGTTTTAAAAGAAAGTGGTATTTCAAGGAGTAAAGCACATCTCTTGGATGCATTACTTAAAGCAACAGTCATCTTTAAAAGGGAGTGACACCTGCCTGGACTTTCCTGTTCCTGTGGTTGGTGTTGCAAGGAGATGGAGGAGGCTGTTGCTCAGTGCCTGTCACTAACACACCCCTCCCTGCCCACAGCTCTCCTGAGGAGCAGACAGCCTCTATCACACCTCAGTAACTGACACAGGGCTCTGCATGACAGAACATGGGTCAAAATATCCCTGGGAAAAGGGAATGGAGGGGGTCTTTTCAGCCTGTGTGGTTAAGGGGGCTGGACAGTGTCTGCTGCTGATGGAGGAAAGGTGTGCTTAAGAAATTTCTTGCTGCCAAAAGAATTGCCTGAGAGGTGGTCACAGGTGGCAGCTGTACTGGCTTCAGCCACTAGTCAAGGGTAATAAATTGGCAGAAGGGAGTTGATTCTTGCACTGGATCACTCCCCTGGTGTGGCTTTTGATGTGTCTCCCCCCAAATAGGTGTAGTGGCCCAGTGTGGGTAGGGTTGTGCCGGTGAGAGATGCTCTGTCTTTTAGATGGGAGCAATGTGCTAGGGGCCAAGCAAGTAAAACACAAGGTTCCCTCCTGGCATTTCTCACCCTTCTGGACCCAGAAATTCAAACACTGCTGCATGAGGGATATGAGCACCTTTTCCTGTGTCGTGGCTTGTTTTCTCATCGATCTCTGTGTGAAGAAGGTGCAAACTGGGTTTGGTACAGACTAGCTACAATGGTGATTTCAATTGCCAAGAACAGGCTTGGAAAGAGAGAGGAACGTGTACTCTGCCTCTTGTTTATATTGAAGTCATAGATGTTATTTGTCATTTCCACTTGTATGCATGACTTTGGTTAATCAAATCACTCCTTTTAACACTAGATTTGTCCAGGGGCTCCTTTTCATTCCTGCTTCTGTCAGGTGAAGATCCAGCACGGGTAGAGCAGGGGGAGCCCATCCTGCAGCCTCCCCAAAGGGCTGGTGGCCAAGGCTGGAGCTGGAGACTCTCCCCAGCTTTGGGCCTGGGCCTGGGGCTTGACACATAGCAGCAGGGTGTCAGGGAGGGCCCCCAGCACCAGTCCCTGTGCGTTACTGGTCCCTGGGGAGGCCCAGGGGAACTTGCCCGGCTATGGAAGGTGTCTGCGGGTGACGGCAGGCGGGCAGCAGAGAGAAACTTGACGTCACCCGCTACGGCTGCTCGCTCTGTCTTGCCTGCTGGAGACTATTTTTAGCATTATCTCAGAAGTGCCTCCTCGCTGGGGTTCAGTTGCTTAGCAGCGGCTGGCGTGATGAGGATGGGAGCAGGCAGCATTAGTGCACACGTGCGGAGATTACCCTGCGGCTTCCACCCTGGGGCTGACCAAAAACCTGCCAGCTCTTGCAGCTAAGGGGCTGAGTATGGGGTTTTCTGCCTCAGGGGCTGGTCTCCCGTGAGTGCAGTGGTGACAACCTCCACCAGCCCCGGGAGATGCCTACATCCCCCCTCTTGGGCTCAGCTCTCTGGCATGGCAGGAGGGTTTGTTTTGTTTAGGGACAGGCATCAGAAACAGGGCTCAGGCTCAAAATGTGCCCCAGCAGAAATCCCAAGCCCAGAGCTAAGAAAACATGGTGCACAGAAGATTGGCAGGATGCTTTGTTTATTCTTTGGTGAGCCATTTTGCTTGCAGATGATCTGTTTTCTCTGACATATATAGAATTGCATGTTTCTGAAGCTGCCTACCAGTATTGCTGGTGTCTGAGAGTGGAATTATGTTTGTTGTAAAGTCAGTGATACCCTCAGTCATAACAGTGCTCTCAGAAGACAAAGGGAGTTATTTTCTCAAATTGAGAAGTTTAGTGTTTAAATTATATCTACTCAAACTGATGAAATCAGATTGCTGAGGCACAGATAACTCTATAAATATGTTAAGCTGAAGAAAAAAATTCTTTTAAGTTTTCATCTCCTGACGGGATCCATTTAAACCTGGAAAATCCTCAATTGAGTTACCATAGGTACAAATACAATACACAAAATAAAAGGACTTTTAGGGACTGGTTCTCAAAATGACAGAAGACCGAGATAATGTACAATTGTAAGCATGTCCCAGCTGCTGGGAGAGTGATGTCTGCCCATAGAGGTCATTGCAGCCTTCCAACAGAGTATTGCAACTCCTCCTAGGAGTTATAAGAGGTCGTTTAGACAGCAAAGTTGGCCTTCAGCCTCTCTCCAGGGATGATCTTGCTCAGCGGTGGTGTTAGTGCCTGTTTGGGATGGCTGCTAGGCAGAGGGTCAGCAGCATGGTTCAGCCAAGTGCCTGTCCCAGGGAACCTTCATAAAGGTCTTGGAGATTAGGTGGTAAAGAAGAGCTTTTGTGGATGGGCAGAAAGAGACTTCCATCACCTTAACAATCTTCTTGACTGTGATCTGGCCCTCAGAATGTTATTTTTGAGCTGTTTGTAGAGCAAGAAGTTCCTCAGCAGGGCTTTAGCACTTTTAATCCTTTTCAGATCCTGGGATTGTGCAAGTAATGTACCTCAAGAGGTACATTAGGGAAGTTGGACTAGATGATCTCTCAAGGTCCCTTCCAACCCTACCATTCTGTGATTCTATGAACAGTACATGTCTTTGAGTGCATCAAAAGCTTGCATGTGGACATAGAGCAAAACTGGAGATGGCACATGAAAAGTTGTGCATAATCTGGTAAAACTGAACAATCAGACTGAGGTTGTGTGTGCCTTCTGGGACACGTGCTATTCCTGTCTGCCCATGACCCTCAGGGATATGCTGTAGCTCCTGTTTCTGCATTCTCATCTCCTCATCATGTATGACTAGATATGTCTGGGAGAGCATCTAAGTTGCAGAGCTGTGATGCAGAGCCAAAGGTCTCCGAGTACAAGCAAAGGAGGAATTGGAGAGGGGAAGGCAGTAGGGGTGTGTGGGGAGGGCTGGCAGGGTGGGAAGGCACTTCATTTGCACAGCTGAGGGAGGAAATGGAGATCCGGGATCTCCTTGATAACCCCTTGCCCTGTTGTCAAGAGGGACATGTCATTGCAAGGACAGATACTATTTCAGGAGTGATGCTGTTTGTGAGACAGAAGGTCTCTGTCAGGCACCAGGGCACAAATGCTGCTGGCAGGAAAGGGTTTCTGCTGCACGTCAGAAGCTGCCAGAAGAGTCCTTCAGCATCCAAACTAGGGATCAGATTTCTGCTCAAGGGAAGTTGCCTCTGAATATCACCCCCTGTTTAATCCAGGGTAGGTTATACTGCTGCATGTTTTATGCCCAGTATCTCATATGGGGCCTCTCCACACCCCTTCTAGGCTGTGGGCAGGGCTAAGAGATGGGAGCACTGGCTCCTGTCATGAAAGCCCTGTGTGCATACCTGTAGTCTTCTTCATTTAGCATAGAAGGAAGAAATCAAGTATGAATTCAGCCTTCTTTGCCAGCTTGGTCCACATATGATGCATTTTTAGAAAGCCATCCTACATCCTTCATGTAACTGAGAGTTATGGGCTACCACTCAAGAGCCATTTCCCAAGTATTAAGTAAGGTATGGAAATGGGGCAGTAATATATTTCCTGACAGTGACACCAAAAGCCTTCCTGATAGTCTGTGTTCTCACCCAGCTAGCTGGCAAGCTGGAACAGAGCTTAAACAGTTTGAGGAGAAGTAAAATATGGTCCTAGACAATTGAGGTGGCATTTTAGTTCAGTTATGATTGCCACCCTAGAGTAATCTTTAATCATTTAAATGATTAAATGGCAATTCCTGAGCTACTGAAAACTTGGCATTTCAGGAAAAATGTTCCTTTAAAGCATGCTTGAGTGATGGAGCTGTTTCCTCTCCCTTTGTCCTCTTTAATTGATGGTACAGTTGTATTTCTTGACCAGCCCTTGGACAGGTGGATCTGGCAGACAACAGCAGCAACAGCCTGGGAGTTCTGGCCAAAGCAGCAAAATGTGGAGGCGTTTCTACCATGGTCCCAGAAAGGCAATGGGGAATTGAGTATTCCTATTCCCATGCTCCTATTCCTCTGCAACTAGAGCCAGCTCGTGTGCCCTGTCTGGCACGTGGCCTGGCTGCGTCAGCCCGGCGTGTGCCCAAGTGTCTGCACAGGCGTGCCCTGAGGTGATGCTGCAAAGGTTATTCCGTGGCTGCTGGCTCCTATCAGTCACGTTAGCACTCACACCCAGATCGATTCCTCCCAGACGTGATGTGATGCTGAGGCGTGAAGTGAAAGCCCCTCCGCCTTGGCGAGGCAGAGTGAGGCCAGGTTGGTGCACAGCCGTTCTTTTGCAGAAACAGTCCCTCGCTGAGCCTTTTTACCTTTCTCATGAAACACTTTCTGCATTCCAGTTGCAGCCGCCTCTCTCTCTGCCGGACAGCGCCTTCGCGCTGCCACCTGCTGCCAGCATTGGCTGCAATGCACCCTGACCCAGGCGTTGGGCTGTTCTAGGGCAAGAGCTTTATCCTACTCCTTGTTTGCTTAATGCTCTTTACTTTGGCAAGCCGTCAAGAGTGGGAAAGGAAATGAGTGTTCACATTTGTCACACGTTTGGTAATATTGCATATGGAAAGGTAAATGCCAAACGTACATATGTCGTCTTATAAATAAATGCTTCTGGCAAGGAAAGGCGTTTTCCACCCAATTATGTGGCCTTTTGGATGTAAATGTTATGAATGTGTGGTAATATTTGGCCATCTGCTGATGATAGTAAGAATTGCATGGGCATGGCAGAGCAGAGTCCCTCGGTGCTGCTGGAGCCAAGGCCACTCGTGCTGCCGCGGGTGGGAGGAAGGATCCCGGGGCCCACAGCACCCTGCAGAGGTACTGGAATCCTCCTCACATGGCTGGATGGGAGTGGCAGCCTCATCTGGGCTTCCTGACATCAAAAGAAACTTAAATCCAGGTTTGGGATCAGCATCTCAGCCTGTAAATAGTATCTGCAGGTGTGAGGTAGATGACCTTGCTTGCCTGTGGCAAGCTTTCCCCAGGTTCTTGGTCACTTGTTGCTTTCAGTGGCTGGAGGGGTCTCTAGAAATGCATTTACCTGATGTCTGTAAGCTATAGGGTCACTGACCCCACCTTGGAACAAAGCAGGGCACTATATCTGGGGAGAGAGAAAAAAAGGTGAGAACACCAAGCGAAAAAGGTCTAACTGAAAAAGCTGGGACTGTCTTGGTTTGTGTGGCCGAGTCTATGTGAAGAAGGAGGTGGAGGCTGAGAGAGTAAGGAAAAGCTAATGAGAGGAGATGTAGAAACAAGAAAATGAGAAAAGCAAGGAGCAATGGAAGTGGTGAGCCCCTCTGAAAAGAGAGATTAGGATCTGCCATCCAAGTCATGATAGGTAGAAATTCATCTCTTGAAAGTCCCTTGTGCTTCCTCTCTGTATGCACAGGCTGTGACAGGGAAGATAAGGGGAGGGTGCAGGACTTTGTTTTTCTTTAGCAGGACAGGGTTTTGTTTTCCTTTTCTTTTCTGAGACTGGCCACTCTGTTTTGTGTGCCAGCAGAGACCACCACTGCAGTGGCCCTGGCCAGGGTGGACACGGGGATATGAGTGCCCCAACTGTGTCACCTGGGAGACAGCTGGTGCTAAAGTCTTCACAGTCCTTTCCTGCTCCTCCCTCATCACATCTATGCAGTGCAGGGTGTAATTGTGATAATTGTGCCTTACAAAAAAGGTTACTTAAAGGGATGTCATTTTACAGTGTGCCTGGTAGAAGGCGTTCAGGTGAGTTCTGACAATATTTGTCTTCTCCTGTCAGAGGGAGCTTTCAGAAGTTCTCACCCCTGCCACTCCAGAAAAGGTACCAAAGAAGTGAAAAAGGAGAACTTGGCTTTGAACCCACAGAAACATGGTTAGTCAGGAAAGGTTTCTAGAGGAGACAGGTAAAATATTAGCACAGCTGTTTTCTTTTGATCCTTCTTAAACATGTTCCTTGCATCTCCTTCTGATTAATTAATCTTGATTTTTCTCAGCATCGCCCAGGTTTTCCTTGCAAGCTCAACCCCAACAAGGGAAGTGGCACATGGCCTCATAACACCAGTTCCACTTGTAGCCATCAAAGCCTGAGTATCAGCTGTGGCTCATGAGCTGACAGCAAAGGACCATGTCCTACCAGAAGAGCTAGAATCAGGTAAAGGAGGGGGCAAATACATGGCAGGGATGCTGAACCAATGGAGTTCAATAGAAGTATGTTCCCAAGGCTGGACAGTGCTGAGAGCCTCCATCATGAGGAGCAGTCCTTGGGGTGCATGTTGCTGCTGATCTGGCTTTTGTGGAGGAGAAGGGGAAATTTTCATCATCTGGTAAAAGTCATCACCTGAACCCCCCCAGTCCCTGGTTGAGCCCTGGTTTCATACCACTGCTGCAATGAATTTGTGCCAGGTAGATACTCTGTTCATTGCATCTGTAAAATAAATACATCTTTTTTTTTTCCTTTATCATCAATTTGAGAACCACTTCTGTATTTGACAGGCGAGGTATTGACTTGCTTCTGATTGTCTGCTTTCCAACACGGTTTTTCATTTCCCATTTCTCAGTGTCTCACCAGGAGCTATTCAAGTTTTCTGTGACAGGACACATCCTCAAACTCAGTACTGCAGACCTAGGACAAGAGACGTCTGCTTCAAGGCTCACAGTTTAGTGTTTTACAGAGACCTGAACAAGTTGCAGAGAGGTGCTGTTTCCATTGAGTGCAGCCAGAACTGTATAAGGGAGCTCCAGTACAGCATTGTAGCCACTTTGCTGCAGCACTATGGTTTTGTTTCAGCTTAGAGTAAAAAAAAAAACCTGACATGTAGTGAAGGAACTGGTGGAGATGTCATACAGAACAGCAAAGTACTTGTTTTACATATATGGGGTTTCCTGTAGGGACCTTACAGGGGACAGCCTGACTTCCAGGGAGGGTGGGATGGTCCTTTGGCCAAAAACCCTGTGCAGTTCCTTCACCCTGCTAGGTGAAAAGCTATGTGCTCTCTCTCTTATGACAGTCCTTAATTGTAAGTGAAAATCTTTACACAGGTGGCTGACATCTGTCTGTGGCCTAACAGCATTCATATCAATTGTATTTCAACTTCTCTTATTTGATAGCTTAATAATATCCTGAGTAGCCTTTAATGCTACTTTGATAATTGCCACATCTGGTATGGAACAAGTATCGATCCCTTACAAAGCTGGAGGTTCATGAAAACTTTCCTTTATGCTGCGTTCTTTGTTGATTTATTTAGTGTTTCCCTTTCGCATCCTCTGTTTCAATTAAAGAAAAAACAACTCTGAGGAGAAAGGGAAAAAAAAAAGTGGGGAGGAGAGAAAGCAGTTTCTGTGTTAGTGTGCTTGGAAAGAGATTTCCAAGTGAGAAATACTGCATGTTAGTGTTCCTGACCTGCAGCCTCTCCTTGGTCAGATAGCTGTGAGGTTAAACTGAAGCAGAGAGAGAGTCATTTCTTACCAAGAGACAAATGGTATTACTCACACAATATGAACAAGATCTATCCCAGGGCTTATGAAGACTGTCAGCTGTGCACACGTGGATAAAAGGCATTAAGGAAATGTCTCTTATTTTTTTGATGTGTTGTCTTTTCTGGGACTTGCCTGTTTGTTGGGTTTGTGCTCTCACGCTGAAGACATTTCAAAGCTCTGTTCAAGCGCGGTGTCTTTACTTGGCCTCACAGGCAGGCACCTTGTGGGACACAGTCTGTCTTGTTGGCAGCCAGTGAAAGATTTTTGTCATTGTTCTTTTTCATTTGGCATGCAAGTGTCTGCACATAGTGTGCAGAATAGCCAGATCCAAGTCACTGATGACATCATGGTCTCCGGAAGAAGAACTTCCTTGGGAGCAAGGGCAGTACATGCAGCTTTGGGCTAACTACAAAAGCAAATCCCCTTCTGAGAAATATGCTCAGAAAGATAAAAGGGAATTATAATGTTGACCATTAGCAGATCACGTGTTAGATGAGCCCCAGCTCTCGGTGAATTCCTCCTCATGCCTTTGTTGGAGCTTTTCCTCTTATAGCGGGAAATCATGGTCCAGAATGACCTACCAGGATTCAGCAGCAGCTGACCTGAAGGAAGGTAGGGCTCTTCAGCAAGCCTCCTGGCTTGGGAACGCAACAGATCCAGACTAGAGCCTGCTGGGCCCCAGGTTCCGACTTGGGGCGAGGTTGGCTTCCCTTTTCCTTGTTTTTCTTTCTTTTTACTTAAGCTGACTGCTGATAGCAAATGCTAAAAGCCATTTTTTTGCTTATATTGCTGCAGGAAGATTCAGAGATTCCTCTTGGTTTTCAGGAAATACCGAAAACCCCAAGGCAGCGAAGAGTCAGTTGTGAGGTTGTCATGGTTTAGCAAGGAGTTGCTTTTGCTTAGTAACAGGGGGAGTGGGTTGCAGTGAAGACCCGGTAAGTTTTTTAGACTCTCCCCCGATTTCTGGGTTCAGACCCACCCCCTGGCCCGGCTGGGCCAATCTGGCGCCTCTGCGATCACTATTTAGGGACGGGAATTTGAGGTGCCAGGCAGGAGGTGTAAGAGTG
>WBNH01004161.1:228344-408858 GCA_013401255.1 Urocolius indicus | reverse complement strand
CCTGCCCTTTAGCAATCCTTTAGTCTTCGGTACTTGAGGCTAATTGTGGTCTTTTGTTCCCTGATGGGCCTAAACCACGACAGAGGGAGAGAGGAGGAACATGGCAGGAGCTCTTCAGCTGTCCAAGGAGATTCGCATCTTTCATCTAACAACTGAAGAAGGGTGTAATAATGAAATTAATTTTAAATTGCCTAAACAATCAAACAGCAATTACTCCCTTTAATGACAAGTGAGATGGGGAAACAACAGGATTTAATTTCAATAAAACCTCAATCACCTCAGCCATGACTTTTATCCAACACAAAAGTGACAGAACTTCCTGCTTTATGATATGATACATGCCTGGAAATACTGTGCTTTATCTCCACCATTGACATGATAACCCATGGTATGGACTTTGTTTAATACTCAGCACCTGACTGAGAAATAAACCAGGGCCACACACTTTGTTTTTAAATTATAATCCTTAGTCTGTACAGCAGTATCTGCTCTCGGTGCCAAAGTTCACTGGGAGAACCCAGCATTAAGTTGAATGATGGCCTCTTAGTTTTAGTATTACTTATTAATTATATATATATATATATGTATATATATTAGACCTCCCTCTGTAGTTCCTCTGCAGAGTACAGAGCTAACTTGATCTTTCCCTAGAGGGATGGAGGGCTCAGAGGGAAGGATGTGAGGGGAGCCATTGGGTACTCCTGGGCTGGAAAAACCTTACCAAAATCTGGGTAAACAGAAAGGGAAATGAGAGCAAAAGTAACAGCTGGATTAGTTGGCTGCTGGAGCACTGCAGGCAAGATGGTGAGTGGCACAGCTGTAGAACAATTTTGGCTTGCTTCTTCCTGCTTTTTTTTTTTTGCCTTTG
Organism: Urocolius indicus; assembly: GCA_013401255.1. Classification (NCBI taxonomy): domain Eukaryota; kingdom Metazoa; phylum Chordata; class Aves; order Coliiformes; family Coliidae; genus Urocolius; species Urocolius indicus. The sequence goes on along the minus strand of WBNH01004161.1, from coordinate 407,990 downwards.
TAGTTACAGTTTGGGGATTTTTTTTTGCTAGTATTTTTAGCATTATTCCAGTTTGGTAGCATTTAACCTTGCTGCTGTAATAACTGCTGCAGAAATTGTCATGAGGGAATTTATTCACTCTTTGTGAATATGTTTGTACAGTATGAAATAAAGAGGGCCTGAGGCAAGCTATGGAACAAGAAGGGAAAGACAAAATATTGACTCACCAGTTCAGTAAGTATCATCTGCCTAGTGCGTTGAAGAAGGGCAGTGGTCCTCTAAGAATAATCTCCCTTGATCTTGTTATTAAGGAACATCTCATAAGGCAAAGGAACAGGAAGACTGGAGACATCTGCATGGCCTATGGTAAGCCTGATAATTTTTGAATACCTGACTTTGCAGCATGGGAATATATAAAAAACTCATACGTAATTCATATAGACAAAGGAACCGATATACCCAGACACATATTTCCAATTCCTGTAAGTCAGAGGTAGTTTCATTCCTGCTGTTAGTAGTTACATTTATTCTTATCTTCGTTCCCGTTGCTTTTATTTAGAGTGGCCCCTTCTGATGTCTTGAGTCACTTCAGAAGAGGAGGACATGAAGATCCAGCTTTAGCTTCTCCAGGCAGTGTTCTCAGTCCCATGCCTTGGTTGTTGTCAAGGAGACATATCTCTGGCATATATCTTCTCTGTGGTTTCTCTTCTTAGTATGATTTTCTATTGCTATGGAGACTATCAGAAACTCATTTAGCAACTCCCAGTGCCCCACGAGGAATGTGTATTTCATAACTCACTGCTCAGAACAAGCAGTGCTGTTTAATTTTTGGCCTCTCACCTGCACTGTCCAGTCTGGCTATGCCAGGGACTGTCTGTGCTGAGATTTTCTGGACTGACACAGCACAGCTCCAAGGGCAGGGCTGTAAAAAGATGTCTTTGATGGGGACAGTCTCAAACCTGAGGCAAACCTTGCACGTGGGAGGTAGCCAAAGGCTTGCCCTGGCTACTTGGCGTGGCTGTCCAAGCCCCAGATCCTCTTATTCTTCAGTTCTTCAGCTTGCATTCTGCTGAGTTCTCATGCTACTGCTGTCTCCAGTAGAGACTATTTCAGATCAAGGAGCAAGTGTTTGTGTGCTATAGCTGAACTGTAGCTCTGGAGACATGTAGCGAATCCCAATCAGTTACTTTGAGGAGACACAATTACATAGAGACTATTAAGTGAAAAGTCTTTCAATAGCAAGAAGGGACTGGACCTGTTGGGATACACTGAGCAGAAGCAGATCACAAACTTGAGGATCAGAGCAGAGAACACAGATATGGTGAACTTGCATGGATACTACATGAAGCAAAACAGATGAAACCAAAGAAAATAACAAAGTATAATGATGCAAGAGAGAGGGAAATATCCCCTCTGTTGACCACCATTGCAGGGCAGGAGAGATGGAACCCCTCAGTAAGCCTAGCAGTGTGAAGGTAAGCAGTAAGAGGGAGGATCTGCATCTTGATTTGACCAGCTCCCAAGACTGCCAGTGTCCTAACTTTGCAGATGAAGGCTGCATCTCCCTCAGGGCAGGACCTGAGTTCGTGTCAGTGAAGCAGTGGCCCTTGGACTCCTATTTGCAGCTGCAGAATCCTGGCTACAGGAATGTAATGGTGTGCTGCCATTGTGCACTCAAACCACTTTGGCCAGTACAGAAATGTAGGCTTTACTAAGAAAACCAAGACATAAGTTACCAGTTGGGGTTTACAACAACTGGCAAATAGGAAAGTGGTCACTGCTGGACTGAAGGGCTTTGCCACACCGGAGTATCTTCTGAGACAGGAGGGAAAACAGTCCTTGCAACCTCATCCGAGAGGGCCCAGTACTGTGGGTAAGGCCCCTTTCAAAGTGGATGCAAGTGAGCAGGCAAAAATTAAATAGGGCAGCCTATACAAGAATAAAATTCCATGTTCAAGATGGGAATTATGGCTCCTCTCGTGAGCTCTGTGGCTCATGCTGAGATGGCAGCTAAGGCTGCAGTTCCCAACTTCCTGCCCTATTTTCCCACTGTTGCACTCTGACAGCATAATTCTCAGTTCTACTTTGCATTAATATGTTGGTTTATGCCCTACAGTAACTCAGGAACAGCTATTCTGTCTTTTGCCTGCTTGGGCTAGGAGGCCACAGGAGGGCTCTGAGCCATAGAATCATAGAATGGTAGGGTTGGAAGGGACCTTTAGAGATCATCTAGTCCAATCCCCTGCAGAAGCATGGGCAATAACTGCATTACACTCCCAGAGTAAATCGGAGCCCTCTCACCCCCAGAAATCTCTAAGTAGCCAGATTGTCTCCAAGTCACCACCTTAGTGCAACACAGAGCCATAAATGTTCAGAAGGTACTAGGAACAGCTGAACCCAGGTAAAAGAATCTATGTAAATAAAATGAATTTCAAATGTCAAAAATGTACATTTTACAAAAAATGTACATCACATTTGCATATTTTACCAAAGTACATGGTTTATAATGAAATAGGGTGTGGGGAACCAAAAGGAATCACGTACACCCGGTCACTCATGCAGATCACACTCTATTTACTGATTTTTTAAAAAATCAGTTACACGTGAAGCTGCTTTAAGGTCTCGATGTGCATCTCCCTGACGTGCCTCAGGCTGTGTTTATGCATGCTGAGCTGTAGCTGGTTCAGCAAAGCCCCTGTGCTGGTGTAGGAAGCACAATCCAAAAGCACCCTGAGTGTTAGGGAGGCAGCATGCTGCAGCTGACACGCTCACAGGCAGTGGAGAAGGAAGAGAGGAGGGAAATGTATTACAAATCCACACCAAGAAACTGGTTTCAATGTGTCTTAGAAGTGTTGGATCACTTTGTAATTGGTTTCAGTGTCATTTTTAGTCTTACGAAGTTCAAAATGTAAAGGATGTATTTAATTCAAGCTTGGGTGTTCCCTTTCTTGTCTCAGCTTGGATTCCACATTTAAAGGAAATCAGTTTTGTTGATCCAGCTTGTGTCTATAGAAATGTACATGCATGTATGTGTACACCACACAGGCAAATCTATTTCAGAGGAGTATCTATGCCCAAGCAGCAATTACCTGTTCAGCTCTGATTCATATAGTTACATTTCAGATTTTTTTGTCTCACCATGGATTTTCTTCCTAGTGTTTAAATGCTCAGCTTGGTCTTTAGCTGTGTGTTGGTGAAAGTGTACAGCCAGGATTTATGGATTTGTGAGCACATCATTATGGGGTTGGTGGACTGGGTTTGCAGGCTTGGAGCTGAATTCCATTTATCTGAAGAGTAGGTGTTTAACTAATGGACACATCAGACACGGAATAAATGCAGGGCAGCTTCTACCATCAGTGTTTTACAGAAATGTCTGAATGAATGAGCTCAGAGAGCAAAACATTGCCTGTTTTTATATTCAGTGAAGAGAAATAAGAAAAAGCACCGTGATTAAGCACTATCCTTGTGCATTACTTACTATTTCAAGGTTAATTTTGTTCATTCTGAATGATTGCTGTTATCTGCAAGACCGAGGAACAAGTCCAGAGAACTGAGAGAGTTAAGTAATTACAAACTATAGGCTGCAAACTATCTAATTAATATCTCAAATGGGGATTTAAAGGAAATAATTTGAAAGATAATAATAAGTTTACATCATTTACAAATTACTTTCTAGCTGAATGACAGGCTGCTTGTGTTTGTTGAAAAGCCTTAGGGTTAGAGGGCTAGCATGCTGCTGTGTGCACCAGCTGTGTGAGCTGTGGTTCAACAAAGGGGCTGAACTACAAGGAACTAGGCTTGAACTATGGTCTGGAAAAGCAATGAAAGAGAGAAAGACGAGAGAGATGTGCTCGGTTCAAGGGCTCATTCTTCTTCAAATGATGAAGCTCCCACCCACTTCAGGCTCTTGGACTCTCCTGTAGCAGAATTATTAGACTTAACGTTATGTTCTACTCTAAGATTACAATTTGATCAAGGTCTTGCTCTGCTAAACATAAGGAAAGTTGTGGTTTCTGCCTAGAGAGATTCACAATATACAGAGTTTTCGAGAACAACCTGTTTTTTTTATTGGGAAAAATCACAAGTATTTGGGACAAAGGAGTATCAATTATGTGTAAATCACCAACAAAAAAAGTTCAAAGAACACGTCAATACAGTGTGATGGGATCTGCTGTCTTTCTTCTGTTTATTTGTGATTAAATCCTTGGAGTTTTCTCTGTAAACATGCCAAAACTGAATTCTAGGAAGGCTGCAAAAGCAACATTTGCAAATTGGGAAGAAGAATTCAGGTTGACTGGGAATCATGTATGCTTTTTATGCACAAGAACACATGCTATTTTTTCACCCTGGCTTGGAGATGAGTCAAAGCTGCGTATGGAAGGAAGCTGTGGTTTGTAAGGCTGTTGTTAGAGAAGCTGGAAATTGTAGTGATTTAGATAGTACACTACAGGAAGATGATCTGGTGGTTACAATGCATGTCTGTTATTTGGGAAATCAGATTCTCTTTGACATAATGCTAGACAGCTCTCCCACATCAAGATTTTCACAGGGTCAAATTACTAGCAAGTCTTTGCACTGAATGTATGTGGCAGTAGAAGGTGACTTATTTGTGTTTGATTCAGCTTGACTTGTCATGATTTAGACATGGATTCAGCCTTTCTCCCAAAAAATAGCATGCAATAACAACTCTACTTGAACCATGTAGTGCCTGGGGCCTCAGTTTCCCACTGTGGAGACTTTGAACCTTCCTGGGTTTGCTCCAGATAATGCCAGACGCCCACAGCCAAAGACTTGCTCTGCAGCACCAAGCAGAAGAGTCACAGCTGAGCTGGAGCAGACCAACTTCTGCTGCTGCTGACCCCAAGTGTACCCCAGCTTTCTCCACATGCCACAGGTGAAGGAGTCTAACTCTGTTTACTGCTGGTGAGTGTTTTTCAACCATGGTAAGTGTGCAACCATGCAAACATCCAGAGGTGTGAAAGACTTTGTCTTTTTAGCTGGTTACTTATGGAAGCACAGGTCACATGGTCCCTTGACCAGCAGCTGGGCTGTGGGTCCTTTAGTAATAACTCTTGGTCCCATTGGCAGCTCAGTGGTCAAACACCTCAACTTGTGAGTTTACACAAAAACACCCTTCAGAAGCACTGTGAGAAAATCCGAGTGGGACTTGAGAAATATGTGCAGAATTAGCAGATAATCTGGTTGTACTTCAGCCATGGAATCATTCCCGTGGAAGACTGCTCGGGTCAGAGCTTGAACTCTGGTGGATGAGGACTTGCTGCTTAAATCTCACTCTAAGTCTGGCCCCGTGGCTCCTCCCTTTTGTTCTCTGATTCAATGTTTTTTTTCTCACAAAGGCTGGTTATTGAGCTGTCTCTCAAAGTATGACTGAAGTCACATATCTAGTGATATCATCCAAGTCTTTTCTAGAGGCTTCAAGGAAAGACAGAGACATAAGGACTTGGTAATGTTGAGACTCAGAACACAGTAAAAAAGAACAGGTAGGAAAATAGGCCCAGAAAAAGCAGTTAAAATTACAGAGGGTTAAAAGGTAGATAGCTTGGGGGAGTTTACTGTATGTTTCACTTCTAGTTGTACTACACTTGTTAGACCAATTTTTCTTTTAATGTTCATAGCATTCGACTATCAGCAATAAGCACCAAACTGAGAAAAATTAACAAGTTGGATTCATTACACAATCCAAACAAATTACCCTGGGCTTATTATGCCTTAAAGGCTCAATACTTTCCTGGCAGCCTCTTTTGAATTACCCCTTCAACAAACATGACATAAACTTGGGTCTGCAGAGCATGAAAATTTATGACAGAGCAGTTATTTTAACAGATGGGAATTTCCAGATTCACCAGAAAGGTGAAGCATCAAGTACACTGTTAATTTTTCACAAAGACTTCACGGTATAATCGCCTTGCACTATTGGCATCCATGGTAAAAGGTAACGGCTTCCTGCTCCAACTTTGTCTTTTTCTGCAGTGCAGTGCAGCAAATGCCAGCTCCCTTCCAGAACTGTGAAGCATTTCGTAATGTGCAATTGCTAGTAAGCCCTGATTCAGCTTTTCACTCTCACAGGATGCAGTGTTTCTCGCTAAGCTTCTGCCCAGGCTCTCCAGAAGTAAGGCAAGCAGCACAGATCTCCCAACAGCTGCCAGTCAAAACAGTCACCTCTTGCAGCAACATGAACTGATCTGCAGCCAGGCTGTCTGGCTTGAAGACAACAAACACCCTGGGCAGGAGATTGGGCACATCACTGTCTCACTGAACAGAAGAAAGGAAGTGCTGCTCGTGGCACCTATTTTATTTGGCATGAGTAAAAGCCCACTGGCTTCTCAACTGGTTCTTCCTACCAATCAGACATGCAACTGTCCCACAAAGAGTTTGATTTTCAGAGATGTTGAGAAATCCTTTTAAGTGAGTTGCTATGACGCTGTCAGTGTAACTACACACTGCATGCAGACTATGACTTTCCTCTACGGCATTCTGTGTGGCTTCCAAAACTCGTAAAAGGATTGCTGCAGTTTCTGCTCCTCTGAAGAGCAGCATCCAAACTACTGCTTTGGGCTGTCTCGCCATCTTTACCTTAGCTGGAATTTTACAGATGTAATATGGCTGCCTGTGTTGACAAAAATTTTACTTTTCTACCACTTTTCCTTGGGCATTTCAAGTCCTAAGTGTTTCAAGACTTGCAGTTGTTTTAGGCTACGTATTTGTCAGGTCCAGCTCCAACGATGACTTGTTTAGAAACCAGACACTTAAATGGAAGTGCTCAGTTTTTATATGTTATCTATGACCGCTGCTGGTAGTACATAAATGATGCCTAGGACATTTAAGGAAGCATATAGTTAATAAACAGAAAAGCATACTGTTGATAACACAGAGAATGAAGAAACAGCTTATATACACAGCCAAAGACTTCTATAGGCCATGATGTCGTAAATCTGTAGTGAATGCCTGTGACAGGAATGCAAATATTTACTTGTATGCTTCAAATAATCCTTACTTAGGAGGTGTAAAACACCTTGAAGAAATTCAGTAGAGCAAAACCAGAACTTCTAAGAAAGTTAATGGATGTATTTGTGGCACAGATGTAGAGGAATGCTATTCAGTAGACGTTATCCTCCAAAAGACCTTGAGGAAATGGAGCAGATGGTTCCATGTGCTATCCCACTTAAATTCAAAGTGGTTTTATAAACACTCAGAAAAGGTAAAATAATATTTTTCCCTGGCCTTTTATGTAAAAGAAAGAAGGTAAAAGATGGTTTTTGTTAGTACTCAAATCACAGTGCATTTAATTTGCAATTCTAAAATAGAAGATTGACTTTTTTTCTGCATGAAAAAGATTTTCCACACAAATCTCTGGAATGGTTCAATATGCCTCGCCACCAGCACTATTTGTGCATTGGGTTTCCATCCTGATATACCCTATAGGATGAGGCAAAATTCCAGTTTGGGATGAAACAAGGTAGGCCCCAATACAGACGGCACCATTTGTGGATGATAGATGGGACCTTTGCTCAGCAGGACAATCTCCAGAGATGGTTCTACCTGCTGGCATTTTAATGAAGAAAACAGCAGGAGCCCTGAGGGACTCACTGTGCATGTGCTGTTGGGCTGTGCCTGCGCCACAAGTACAATATGTTCTGGACACCCTGGGCTCTCTGTGCCTGCACAGATTGGCCATACATCACGTGTGCTTTGAGTCAGCTATGGCCAGAAAATAGTGTATGGGGCCATTCAACTGAAAATCTGGGAGGTTACTGATAGAAACAGGGTTCTGCCATCAAAGCAGTAGAATTGGCAGGTATAAGGAATAACTATTCCAGGAATCCTTTATCATTTTTTAAGAGGCACCCATCTGCAATATACAGGCTACAGGATCTTGGTGTCTGGTATTTCTCTGGTCTAGTTAAATATGGTTTTACTCCTTGGCTTCTGTCCTATTTCCAGAAGAGGAAGTAGCATCTCTTTCTCTCTCATGGTTAGTAATTATTTTGCTCTCAATCTGTAGCTTTGTTATGGATCACAGGGAGCCAAGGGCCAAAAGTGACTTGTAATCCTAAGCTCATGCTACTGTTTCTAGAATACAGTTTAGTAAGGAAATAAACTAGTAAGGGGTAAAAGATGAGCTTGCCACCCTATTTCAGTACATTAAACATATACAATCTGCACTTCATCACAACAAAAAATAACACTTGGATTAATACAGTGTTCTTTTATACATGAAACAGAGAAATCATTACCATGAATCATAAAGCAGGAGAAGTGTGGTTCACGGTATCTGTCACTGTGGAGTTTGGCGTTAGGACGATTGTGAACAGTTGAATGGAGAGGATTGAGCAAGCACCCAGGAGTGAGACTGGAGACGTTTCTCTGTGAGTGTCATCAACTCATTTTGAGATTTAAGACAGGTCCTGTGAGTCCATATATTTCTATTTTGTTAGGGTTCCCATTTAGATATCTTTTTTTGGGTTTTTTTAACAAGACTCAAGAATATATAGCTCCAACTGATGTCAACGATGGCCACTAAGCACCCAAAACTGAAGCCCCAAACTTGAAGACAAAAAATTATAAGGCAGTTTTGAAAATCCAGGCCTCAGCTTCGCTGGGCTTCTTCAGTCATAGAGTGGTATCTGAACGGCCTTATCCATCTTTGCTGAGCGGCTGACTGAAATCTGCAACCAAATAATTACTGTTCTATCTTACAAATCATAATGAGCATTGTGACTATTATCTAGCCTACCATTCACATTTCACAATATAATCACCCTTTTAGAAATAGATCAAGTATGTCTTTTCATTTGGCAGTTTTAACATTTTATAGTTTTAAGGCTGTGCACAGCAGCAGTTTAGAAAGCTAAACACCACTGATCCGTTTTACAGATGGAGATGGCTGCACTCAGAAGAGGAATCTGCATTAGACCACACAGACTGCAGCAAACTCACCACTAGAATACAGGATTTCTGATACAAAATTTACGTGCCAAACACTAAATCGGCGGTTCTTAAACTCTTGCTATATGCAGTCAGATGTAGGTCATGGTATGCCAGCTTTGTTTCTTGACTCCCCTTGCTAAATTAATGCAAAAGGTAGTTAAAAAATCATTCCCAGTGTTGCCTTGCCCCTCAAGTGGTTCATGTTGTTACCATTGGGCTAGTACTCAGTCATGGAATAAAAAGAGAAATCATCACCTGCTGCATCACCAGGGGCAGAGCAAATCTGCAACGGGTATTGTTGCTATAGTCATAAAAAACAAATATTGCTTCATAGTGTGTAGTTCTGGATGTCTGTCACAATTACACAGAAGGGGAAAACTGTTTCTCTTAAGATACACAGGGGTATGTCAGCTGAAACGGAGCCTGATGGGCATGGGGTCGTACTGCACCAAAGCGGCGTTACAATGGAACGAAGCCGTGTGATAGGATGTTCATATTGTTTGTCCTGAAGCTGAATTTGAAATCTGCACATGTCTTGCACGCATTTCTCATGGACTGTAAGCCAACAAGTCCGTATCAGCAGGATGATGGCTGCCCAGCAGAATCCAAGGGAAGCGGCAGTATGCCATCTGTCTTGGCTAAGTCACCAACAGAACCATGGCATAATAGCCTCAGGGGAATTTTAAAAGTCTCTTCAGGTCTCAAAACTAGGATGTTGTAATTAAAAAAAAACCCCAGTTTGATCTGCTCAGATCTCTGCTGAGCATCTGACTAAAACGTATTTTTTCATAACTATGGAAATATTCTGCAGTTGGGAATTTGGTTTATCAAAGCAGATCATCTACGTTTCTGGATCTTGCAGGAGAATTAAAAATATGCCTAAGACAGTCTTTACATCTTTTTTTTTTTTTTTTTTTTTTTTCTGGGAAATGTACTCAGAATATCTTCCAAATTGAGGAGACCTTTCCCCCCACCAGCCTTCAGACTTGCCTGCCTTCCTGTTTACAGATAGGCTTTCCCCACAACGGGCAAGAAATGCCCTTCTAGCAAATGTGCCGACTGCTTTACCCAGAAAAAAGTAATTCAAGGCTTAGAAAGACGTCGTTTCGCTAGTCTGCTTTTGAAACGCATTTTAGCAGCTGTGAAGGAGGAGAAACCTTAGGGGTTTGGTTAGTATTTAGCGTGGGATTAGTCAGCTCTTTGCTGACCACTGACAAACATCATACTTCTCTCTGGCAGTTACACATGGGTGAGATGTTCTAACGGGGAGAAAAGTGGCGGATGAGTATGTCATCTATTTGGAGGCACGCAGCTCCCCACAGGCACTCCAACGAGCCTAGGGGCAGCTCTGACAGCAGCAGAGGGAAGCGAGGAGGATGCCCACAAAATCTTGTTGAAGAACGGGAGTGGGGCTGAGTCCTGCTCCTCTCAGGGCTCCAGGGCCCCAGCTTCTCCCCACACTCCGGGTACCTTAGTCCCCTCAGCACCCAGCGGGCTCAGGCAGCCCTCAGGATCCGGGATCCTGTGGCTCCCCTCACAGCTGGGGGCCTGGGAATCCTCGTGTCTCCTCATGCCCCGGGGAACCTCGCACCCTCGGGGTGCCAGGCCGGGATCAGCTGGCTGCCTTCGTGCTCAGGGGCCCGCGGTTCCCCCTCACAGCTGCGGGGCCGCGAGCCTGCCGGCTGTCACCGCCTCTGACGGGGCTCCGGCTGCCCCCACGCCCCGAGGCGCCGGGATCCACCCGCTCCTCTCTCGCCGCGGGGAGCTGGGATCCCCCGCTTCGCTCACGCTCCGGGGCGGGGTGACGCCGACGGCCGCCCGCTCCCCTCCGTGCCCTCGGCGGGGGACAGCGGCGGNGCCCTCCCGGCGTGCCCCGCGGAGGGGCGGGCGGCCCGTGCCCGTGATCCCGGCATGCCGCGCGGCCGGGCAGCAGCCGGAGCAGCCGCGGCGGCCGTGTCCCCTCCCTCCGGTGTGAGACAGCAGCCGCCCGCGGAGCGCGAGTGAGGAGCCGCCGCCCGCGCCTCTCTCTCTCCTTCCCACCCTCCACCCTTTCTCCTCCTCCTCCTCTTCCTCCGCCGCCCCCGTCCCGCGCCGCTGCCCGGCCGGCCATGCCGTCTCGGGCAAGGTAATGAGCCGCAGAGCCCCGGGGTCTCGGCTGAGCGGCACCGGCAGCAGGCAGCACTACCACCCGCGGGGCTGGAATGACTGGCAACCCAGGTGGGCAGGGCTGGGGCCGNGCTCGGCTCGGCCCCGCCGCCGGGCCTGGGGGAGCGGAGCGGGGCCGCGGCGGCTCGGAGCGGCGGCGGAGCCACTTCCTGGCTGCTGGGCCTAGTGCGGGGCGGGAGGCGACGGGCCGGCCACCGGGCCTAGCGGCGGGAGCCGGGCAGGGGCGTGGGGGGGGATTTCCGGATCCGCGTGTGCCGGCGGCCAGCGAGCGGACGGGGACGGGTCTGTCACCGCGCGGGGCTCGGTGCGGCCCCGGGCAGGGCTCTGAGCTGGCGGGCGGGAGCTCTCCTTCCTGCCGCCGCTGCCCCTCGCTCTTCGGCGGCTCGGGGCGGCTGTAGCGTATCTGGCCGGTACCGGGTGTGTGGCCGCGGGCAGGGGCTTCCCTCGCGCTGCGCATCGGGGTGGGAGAGGCGAAGCGTGGGGGGGGCCTGCGGTGGGGCGGAGAGCAGGGGGATGGGCTTCATACCTGGGGTTTTTTTTTCAGTCTAGTTTTCAGATGGCAGTAAATCAGAAAAGAGGAGAGGCTGCAGAAGTACTCGTAGTCCTTGAGGGTTAATAAAATAGTACAGGATTGCTTATTGTTGTTTTATTTGGGGAAAGTAGTTGAGCTGTAAATAGGGTGAGAGCTTATACAATGTGTTAGGTGTTAAGGTGTGCTTATGCCTGGTACTTCTTAGTACCAGTCTCTTGACTTCTTCAGTCAAGTACAGAGAGTGTATTTCAGGTCTCGATTGCTTCCGAATTGTTTGATGCCAATGTATTTGCTGTGCTGTTCAGCTTTGCTATTTTAAGAGTAAAAATTGACATGAAGAAATTGTAAATAAATTTGATGTTTCTCTTTTTTTTTTTTAACATATCAGAGATTTATTTTTTTTAACTGCTTCTGAAAGTTTACTACAATACGGGATCCTACTGTTAAACTTTTCATCAAGAGCAGAGTGGCATGTGCTTGGGAATGTTTTTACAGATGATGGTGTCAGCTGCATGTGATTTGGACTAGGAAAATTGGATAGATGTGAACGGAGATCTTGGGAAACACAGATGTAGCTTCTTTTCTTTTGCTTTAACAGCTAGCACTGCAGCCTCTAGGGCTAATGCTAGAGGCTGTTTAGTTCTTTAAATCTTGTGTGGGGCATGATTATTTAAGTTGCAATTTCTTCTGTTGTTGAACAATTTGGTCAGATAACAATATTTTTTCCTCAAAAACTTGCAAACTTTATTGGTCACATAGCCTCTAGATTTTGGGGAGGGCAATTAAGTCTTGTGTCTCTCTTTTAACTACAGCCTTACTTCAGATTTCTGGGCTGCAGTCTAGAATCTTGAACTCTTAACTGTTGACCTTTCCACCTGGGAAGGTACATCTCATGTCTTTGAGGTGGATGGCTTCTAAAAATGCTCTCTGGTTGGAGATATTAATGTGTCACAATTTTTGTCTTTTAGCCTAAAAAATAAGTCTCAAAGGGGCCAGGAAGCTGACATTGTCTGCAATGTACTCAGTTCTGATATGGGTGAAAGTAAGAGTGTAACTCCAGAAGCATTTTGCCCAGTGATAGAACTGCTTCAAGAAGTTAGGCTGTTATCTCCATGTCTGACTCTGATCTGTTCCCCGTTCTGTGGTTTGGTGCCTCCTGAGCTCTCAAGTATAGCTGCTGAAAACTGGGCTGCAAAAACAATTACCCCAAAAGCTACAGCAGAAAAAAAAATCTGAAGGGATTTTGTGGGGAAAGTGTGGGCAGACTAGTGGAGCCTCATAGTGTGGATGGGGCCTAGTGCAGTTTCTGTCACACTGTGATTAGAGCTCCTCCTATAAGAAATAGGTAGCATTTCTTCACTGGTGCTGTCACTTGTTAGAATTTAGCTTTATCCTTTCTTTTAAATATATGTTTAAAATCTGGTGAGAGACCTCAGGAATCACAAATGTTTGCACAGTCCCAAACACAGAGCACACCTGTCTCTATATATTTATGCTCAGGTGTTTTAAATCTCAAAAAGATAGCTCTGGTGAGTTTACACCAAGGGCTTAAAGAATGACGCAGATTAAATCAGTCTTTGTTGCTTTGGTGTTAAATAATTTTTTAAAGTGATTCACATGCATGGCTGAAAGGAGATGTGTTATGTAAAACTGACAGTGAGTGGGGTTTTTTGTTGATTGTTTTGAATACTATCTTGGACAAACACCACAACATAAAATAGTTTCGTTTAGCTTAGGTGATGTTGCTGGTAGATGCTTTCTCACAGGGCGTGGAAGAGGGAATGCACATGGCTAAAGTAGTGAAAACTACAGTGATTTTTTTTTGTTTCAGACTCCTAAAGGGGAAAGAAAGAACTGCTGATGCATGAGCATATTATCAGATGGATATGCTTTCAAATGCACATCTTGCATTGAATTTTTACAGTGTTCATTACGAGGTCCAAATTCCTCCCAATTTTTAGTAATGCTCATCAGTATCAGGACTTGGGGTGAAAACTGTGAAACTGAAAATTGGAGACTGCATACTTCTTTAAGGGAGAGGAGTTTTTAATTAGAATATTTTCTTTGGTGCATGCATGAATGCAGTCATATCTGTCAGATGCACGTGGACTGGTTTTCCTACAGTGTGTGTATTAATAGAGCTATGTATTACAGAGGAAGGAATTGTCCTGATATATATGGGCATAGTAGTTTGTGCACTGAGGTATACCAGATGCTAGACTAATAGCAACACAAGACCATTTTATCTAGAAGTTGGACTTTTGTGACAGAACAATGAGGCTTTTTCAAGAAGCCTTGATAAGATCTTGTTCCCCATTCTTCTGAACTTTTTATCTCTCTACACTTTCTTTTTTTCTTTCCTTTTTGATTGACAGATCTCACTGCATTTTCCCTGATGTGACTTCAGGGGAAACCAAAATTATGTCAATGTCCCAGGTCTTGCATGTGACCAAAGTTAATTTGGTAGAGTACTAAAGGCTAATTATATAGTGAAACAAGCAATACCTCCCTTTGATAGGAAATGCTTTGGTTGGCAAAACAAGTTAAGTTCCGTGTGCTTGTGGTGGTACTAAGCAGGAGTGTGAGAGCAGGGTAGCATGTTAGCAACTGCAGGGTGCACCAGGCCTCCTTATTCTTAGAGAAAATGAGAAGAGGAAGGTGAGACTGTAATGTACAGGACCTGTTGTCATAAATGTGAGTTAGCAGGGGAGTATGTGGAAAAGTGAAAAAGATAATTTTTCACATCTGAGAAGTTCTACAAGTGTCTTATTAGGTTCAGTACTGAACATGAAATGTGTCCTTTTCATGTGATGTAAGTCAGAATTCCGAATTACTAACTTCTGTTAAAAAGCACAGTGCCTGCCAAACCAGGTTACTGCCTTGGTCCCCACGGGTCTAGACACGATGAGACCAGACAGTAAAATCTGACTCTCCCTCCAGGTAGCTTATATCCTAAGCAGGAGATCAGTATTGACTAGCACTTTAGAACTGAGGACAAGTACCCTGTGCGTAATTAAAGGCAGAATGGCAGGTATTGGCAGGGAGCATAGAAACTCATCAGAGCAAATGAGCTAAGAAAGTGGTGGTTAGATCAGTGTCTTTTTGGCTGTGAGAGGCAGAGGCATGCCTTTTACAACAGGCAAGCACTAATTGTTATGGATATTGTCTGTTCATAATGCTGGACTAACACATTGAATGACAAGCAAGGTGATGGTAGTGGATGCTGTGCATAAGGAAAATGGAGAGGGACTTTCTTCTGCATTTGGATGTAAAACAAGTTGTACAGAAAATATTGGTTAGAAGTAGACTGAATTCTTCATTTGGACAGGTCTGTAACTGATCGACACCTGAGAGCTGACAACATAGAGATGTCACTGAAATTACCTAAGAATTGGCATAGAGTTGCATGGAATGGAAGTTGGTAAGGCTTCTTCACCTCTCCAGGGATAGTTGAGCTAGATATGTACATTAGGGGAGAGAGAGAGAGAGGAAAAAATAGTCTGTGATGTTGAAGGCAGCTTGGAGAAAATGATCCAATATCAGTTGTGAGGTGCCATTGTGAAGAAGTCAATGGAAACCTTGGGAAGAGGTTCAGTGGACTGTGTGGGAGGTGCTGAACAGGAATGGGTTCAGTTCTGAACTGGCAACAAGTAATTCGTAATATCTTTTTGCATCTGAGTATATTGAATATGCTGATAAGATTGGGAAGGTGTGAGATCAAAGATTGGGGAGCCTAAGTTTATAATGTGAAAGCCTTTGTCTTTAATGTGAAAACAGAGGAGAACAACATGTGAGATGAAAAATGAAAGTATGTTAATGGGAAGCAAAAGGAACTTTTGAGACCATATAGTCTTGCAAACAAGAAACCATATGAGATCAGACCGATGTTTTAGCTAGCATAGTATCCTGTATCCAGAAATGACTGTCAGAAGAAGCCTATGGAAAAATAGGAATGGAGTGCATATATGTGATATATTCTCTCTATGTCTATCACAGGACAGAAGGAAATTGGTGAGCTACTGTGTAAAAAGGGAGTGATAAAGAATCAAGAGTCGAAAAGCTATTATGGCTGCAGATAGTTGTCCAGTGGAGATTTTAATAATGAAGAATTTATCTGCATTACAATAAACAAACTTGCCAAATAGAGCAAATAAGTAAAATGACTGATTTGAACAATAATACAGCTCATACAGTAGAATTGTCATAGTTCTCCATGTAGATCCTGTACTTGGAAATAAAATTAAATAGAATAACTAAATAATTTTTGTCTCAAAATAGTATCCATATGGCAGGGCCCTTCTGAAAGAGCTACAGATAATGAACAGTGTACACCAGATTATTTTTAACAAGTTTCTTGGACAGAAATTCTTAAGGCTTCTGTATAAATAAAGAAAAATGATGCATTTTTGGTTGAACTACTTTTTTTTTTTTCTAGCTATAAAACCTTTTTTTTTTAAAGCCAATTGTTGGCTAGTCAAATCATGCTGATACTTTTGATGGGATGAGATACACACATTTTGAGAAGTTTAACTTTCCTTTTGTGTGTCCCAGGAGAAAAAAATAAGTAGCTTTTTTTTTTTAAGGGAGAAGTAACGATCATTTCTGCTTATTCGAGTGAACTGCTTTCTTTTTTCTGATGGGTAAAGGCGGGATAAAAATCATCCTGCAAAAAACCTGAAGGCAATCTTTTCTGTGTAAATGATATTGTGAAAGTGGTGTATGCAGGAAATCGATGCTAGTGTTGATGCTAAATCAGGTAGTCTTCCACCCAGAACCAGGCACAGATGAAAACCGTTAGATGACCTCTGGAAGTACTTTGCTTAGTTCATCAGTATTCTTTTTGGGGAGGAATTAAAGCAGAGTAATGTCTCCAAGTGGGAAATAAGCTTTTGAAGCTGCAGTATAAGGTCATGTTCATCCCTGCAGTTTTCCATTCCAACTTTGTCTAATATCATACTCTATTTGCACTTCTGCTTATCTGTTGCTGACATTATATGTTGTGATTTTATTAGTATACAATATTTGTTCATGTCTGTGACAATGTCAATGTATGTAACTGATAAGTTTGTTGGGATGTAGACATCTTTTGAAAGCTGGTGCTAAGCATTACGTCTGTCATGGAACCATCTGCTTGGCGCAGTGGCATTAAAGTGGAAGCACTGCAATGTGAACAGGAGAAGTGCCCTCTTGAAATGCGCAGCTTGTGGTAGCTAGGAGGACAGTTCTTTCCATCACCCAATGGACTGGCACCAGTGTACACGAACAGGCTTGGAGGGAGGCAGTAAAACTGTTTCTTTCTAAGACTTTGGCAAATGCCTGTCCGTAGCGTGGCTGCGTTGTGAGCTCTCAGTGGTTGTCTTTCAAAATCACAAATATGTGACTGATGTGAAAAATGAATTTTTTTTTTGTCAGAAGCAGATTTGAAAATGAAAATGTCTCTTCCTGTGCATATAGTCCTTGCTTTGCTGTGAGTTTGCACTGCAGTGTCACCCAGGCATCTGGCTTCCTCAGGAAGGGAGCACAGCTGTAAGTAACAGGCACTGGGGTCACATCCGCAGATCTTGATGAGCCCATGCCACAAACTCCCAGAGTGCTGATGTAGGAGTCTACAGTACAGCTTTAACATTTGCTTGCCACTTGAGAAATGGTGTATGTGACTGGGCAGCTGGAAATGCACAGGCCCATGAGGTGGTGGACTCTGCTGCTGATGTCAGTCTTATTCCAAGCTTCTTTCCGTTCCAAATTCTTCTTCAAAGCAATATGGACCATATCAGCTAGTTGGGTCACAGAACCTAGTTCTTTGGAAACAGTATCATTCTATGAAGTTTTTTTTTTTTTTTCCTCTGCCTGATAGCTGTCCAACAGTTTCTGCCCTTTCTTTAAGCTATACATGTATTGTACAGAGAACAATGTTTTCAGTGGGAGCTACTGTATATTTAATTGATATGAGAACGTATGTATTTTTTAATAAAATGGTGCTCACCTTTTAGTTGAGTGATAAACTGTGAGTAAATTAACTTGCAGAAAGCCATTCCCAAAGACAAAACAAAGTGAGTGTGTGGCTTTCTCCAGTGAAACAATAGGCCCATGTATTTTATGAGTGGAAAATTTTAGAAAGCTTTCAAAGGCTATGCTGTGGTGAATGAGGTTAGATGGGAACACATGTAGTCCTTCAGTTGTTTGGGATGTGCAGAGCAGTCTTAAAAATGGTGTGTTTAAGCAGCTTGCCTGAAGGCTTAAGAATTTCAGACTTAATGCTTGACAATTGGAGATGACACAGTCTGCAGCACATATAGCCTTAAAAAAATGATGCTTTTTGGGGAGGTACACTATTTAGGACCCATCAGCACTTAACTTTAATGGAAATTTGTCAGTCACTTTCATTGAAAGGATAAAATAATTTGATTGCCTCATAATAAACTCTGCTGCTTCTCAAAGTGAGCTGGAAGACTCCTGAGATTTTTATGGCAGGGTAACAATCTGTGGGCTCTGTAGCTGACTGGAAAGCTTGCACATGGTGTCAATATGTTTAAAGTTCGTACCATTTGAAGGGACAGAGCAGAACGTAGTTGTTGGTCAGCATGGCTTAGGTGAGTGATGAAGGTCCAACTGTGTAAGTATTCCTACAATCTTAGTTGACTGTCATGAGCAAAGACTTTTGCTAAGGCTTTGCCTCTTGAGTAGAATAGCATGTTCTAGAAAATAGTCCAAGTAAATGCTTGACAAAACAGTGGATGTGCTGCCACAGTGAATACTGAATGAGAAGTAGTACTGTGTATATATCTAAAGATTAATTTGCTTATAGAGCAAAAGAGACAAAGCGTAATTTTATTCTTTTGAGCTCTCTTCCAAATTGATAGTGTATCCTCTTTTAACATTCTCGAGAGAACAAAACATGTTAAGGGGGTTCTGTAATTCCAGTTATTTTTGCAAGTATCAACCCTCATGGTATTACTCTTCGAGATGCACTGAGGATGAGCTGTATTTGAAAGTGGCAGTTCTTCAGGACAGCTGAAATAAAAACTGCTTTTCAAACATTGTAGCTGGGTTTTCCCCTTTTGGCCTTGAGATGTATTTAGCTCCTTTTCCCTGAATTTGTTTACCAGTTCTATTCAATGTTTTCTGGAAAGTAGAAATGAAAGACTTTTTTTTTTTTTTCCCAAGAACATGCAGTGTTTGTCCTTACACAAATTTACAGGAATAAAAAGAAATTATCTGTCAAGCTTTTTGTTAAATTAACGAGTGAACTGTTCAAAGCTTAAAAGGAAAATAGTACATCTTCAGCGTTTGTTTAGGAAAAGATGTCCGTAAAGAACTGGAATAGGACAATTCCAAATATATTTGAATTGAACAAAATTCTGATGATTTTTTGTTTGTTTTTGTTGGGTATTGTTTTACTGGTTTTTATGTAAAACCTCCAATATTGCTTATTAAGAATGTGTTTAAAGTGGTTTGGGTTCTGAAGTCTCACGTGTACAAGTTCAGTATATTGAAGTTACTGCATTTTTAAAGATGAAGTCACTTAATGTGTCCAGTGAGGAGAGCTGGTTTCATAATTTTAGTGCTTTGCTTAAAAGTTGATTCTGGTCTGTAAGTCAGTTTCTGATATGACAGTGGTTCAAACTTAATGCAGAGTTTTTAACGCAAATGTTTACTCTAAAGGACAATGCCAACATTAACACATAAGGATGACATCTCTTAATTGACACTTGATTTTTCCACAGTAAAGCCTGTTTTCTTGCTTTGCAAAAACTTAATATGTGATTCCTATATTGTTACTAGCATGTAACTGATAATCACCTCCATCCAATAGGTAGTTTTATGTGGCTCAGTAGAGCCCATAGCGTATGATGTGAATTAGAAACGACTTTCACAAATAGTAGAGACTGTCTCACCTAGCTGTGGTATATACCTATACCTAGTTGTATTTGAGTTTTCACTTCTGGGAAGTAATTTTTCATTATATAGATGTATAACTGAAAAGAGACTGGAAGATCCTGAGAAAAGGCCCTGGCACACTAGAATGCGTTTCCTTTGCATGTTGTTCTTATAGCAGTCAATTCTGATCCCAACGTGAATTGCAGGTCACTTTTTTTAAGAAGCAGGTTAGATGTGTGAGTTTTTTAACACAGGAAATTACATTTGGGATTGTCATTTAAATATATTGCATTTGTAAGTGAATGTGACTCCCACTCCTGTTATGCTTCTACATAAAAAAATATTTTTCTCTTTATAGAACTGACAGTGCATCAGCTGACCAGGACAATTTAAAATACTCTTCATCCAGAGATCGGGGCAGTTCTGCCTCCTATGGATTACAACCCTCAAATTCAGCTGTGGTGTCTCGACAAAGACACGATGATATCAGAGTCCACACTGACATACAGAATGAAGAAAAAGGTATACAGATTGCTGTTTCATGTGTAAATTGTGAGGGGACATTCAGAGAAAGACAGTAAACTTGAAGTAGTGGAGATTTATCTTTTCTTCAGAAAGGCAGTGAGCTGCTACAACTCACTGCCACAGTGTCACTGTGTTCTGAGATTTAGCAGGGATCAAAGAAATGTTGTGGTTGATATGAATAGTGAGAAAAATATGCAGTTGCTTTAGGAGAAGAATGTGAGAAAAGACTAAATCCATTAACAGAATTAACTTTTTTCTAAACAATAGTATTCTTTGTGTGTCTGGTCTGCAAGTTGTAATTTCTTCCTGAATACTGCATAGTGCTTCTGCTGTTGAAAACGGATTGCCTGATTAAATGGGCTGCTGATCTGATACATCACCTATTCCAGCTTTACTGCAGTAAACTAGAGTCTTTGTTTAGGAAACAAATTGATATTTTGTCATTAGTGGGAATGTCTACGTCTGTGTTCCTCAGTCTGACTTCATGTAAATTGTGATGTATGGTTCATACTTTTTTTTTTCTGTTTCTTTTTAAGAATGGAAACTGTTTTCTTCCCCTCAGAAATTAGCTAAAAATTCAGAATCATGTATTTTTCATCTTTTAAGAAAAAAAAAATGAATCTGTATTCTGATATTTTTCAATTGCCAAATAAAGATAGAAAATAGGATTTTTCACTTGGAGAGTCTCTTTTTAGAATGCGTAAATCTTCTTCAGGCAGGCCAGACTGAAAAAAAAAAATCACAGGAATATTAGCATGGGAGTTTCTGTTCAGGAGCTTAGAAAGCTTTTGCACTCCTCGTACTTCTCTGCCCAGTAACTGTCTGTAAAAAGTTGCTACATCTTAGGGGAAATTGCTCCTGGGTGCACTGATGCAAATTTGGGTTTTTTTTTAATAAATAGGTACTGTTATGGTGAGGCAAGAGCATGAAACAGGTACTTATCTGCATACCTTAAGAGCTTTAACCTTTTTTTCAACTTCAGAAGAGAAACTGCTTAGGAGTTGAGTGCTTTTGTTAGTGTGTCTGCTAACATGGAGAGTTTCACACAAACTGACATAGTAGATTATTCTTATGCTTTGAAGTGTGCTAGTATTTAAGGAATGTGCTGGCAGCATAGTGACATAGTAAGTTTTGAACTAATTCAGTAAAGTACTTTGTAAAGGTGCTGTAAAAGCACCTATCTGACCCCCAAATTCTGTATCTTACGTGACATGTCTCTGCTAACTCAAAACTACCTCTGCTGTGTTGCTGAGGTGTGATGTGAAAAAGGGATGGTTGGGATAGTCTGTACTATAGAACCAAATTCCAAAATCTTGAGTTCAGTTAAATTTTTTGAGAAATTTGTAAGATCACAGATGCAGAATAGTTTATTTGTTTACTAAGATTTTTCAGTTAATTTGTTGGAGTCTGCCAACATGGAACCTTCATTTTTAAAAACTAGGTTTTTTATTCTCTGTAACCACAGGACAAAAAGTACCTCCAATCCTTGAAGGGATATTCCTTCTGTCCCTCCCACCACACTCCCCTAGTTTATGATGTTCAGAATGAATATGACTTCCAACTTAATTTCTGGGAGTTGTTGAGGTTTGAAAACCTCCAAGGATGAGAGATTCTGCATCATTCCTTAGCAGCCTCTTTAGTGCTTTGCCACTCTTCTGTTAAATAATTTTCTTTTACTCCGTTTGTATTTGCCTTGCTGCAACTTACGCTTGTGTTCTTCTAATGATTCAATGGTTACTTTTTAATAAACCTTCACATGAACTAGTGGAGGACTGCAGTTAGATCTCTTCTCTCATTCATAAAAACAAGACAGGGGAGTTGGAAGATTTAAGTTTTTAAAACTAAACAGAAGGCCTTTGGATTTTTACTTCTAGATGAGATGTACTTCCTACCTGCAACACTTTCCTCCCTTCTAATTTGTAATTGTGGTGTGCTCTGAATCCTTACTGTTGAAAAGATTCTGTACTTATATTTGCCTGTCATGTTATCTGCATGTTTATGCTAAAATTAATAAGTAACATAGCTGATCATATTCTTCATTAGTCTTGGATTTTAACATTTAAAGGAAAATAAATAGAATTTGTGTATGTTATGATTTTTTAAACCTTTTTAGACCAGGAGATAACTGGAGAGTTATAATGTAATATTTACAGCTTTATTGCCAAGAAACCCGATTGCCTTGCTCTGTTTTAATTACTCTAAATGACAATTCATTTTGTATTGTTACCAAAGATGTACCATCTATGTGTCAAGTGGGAGAATATGGGATTGTGTTTAATTCATTTAAGATAAGGTCAAATACATACTGTAGCAAATAGTACATGCCTTTGCAGACAACCAAAAAAGCTGATATTGTGTGTGCTAGAGGGCAAGTATAGTCACTTTTAAGAGCTCCAGTAGTGTATGGTAGTATGTCTGCTTTTGCTAGTTGATGTCAGAGGTCTGAATGCATGGTTATCCAACATCTTTATTTAAACTACTGTCTTTGTTACTTTAAACAGAAGTGTATCACATTTCAACCACAAGTGTAATTATTGCTGTTAGAAGTAATTTCCTTCGTAGGACACTATGATGTGTTGATTTGTTGTGACAAAATAACATTAAGGTGACATACATGCTAGTTGTTTAAAAATTGAGTACAGTGTTGTAAATCTAAATATGTACAAATGATCTTTACTGTAATTGCAGTTAACTAATTACCACTGAGACTATGTGCAGAATTTTCTGAAATGGTAGGGTAGTCCTGTTAGTAGAACTTTGTGTTTCTATACACGTAGTTCATAGCTTCTCTTTATCAGGAGCGTTGCCTTCAAGATGCCATTATTTGCATCCACTAAGGTCCAGATTCATTGTGATGTTTGAACTTTTTTATCCATCCTATAGTCTCAGTAGGCTGCCTCTTTTTACAGAGAACCACTTCTCCTTTTCCCCAGGCTTGCTTCTATACACTGATGCAGATAGAACTGTGGAAATATGTTTTCTGAAAGAAGTCTTGCATATTTTCTGTTGTAGTGGGTCTAATTTTATTAATTGATTTTTCCCTATCTCAGGCAGGGAAGTAACTTCAGAAAACTGCCTGCACAGCTGCCTCAAAGTGAGTGAAATACTGGGCAGGCTCAGGGAATAGTTTCACTTCTCCACAGTACTGCAGAGGGAGAACCTGCCCTTCAAAGTGGTGTGTCAGACTGGGGAAATACTTGGTTTCAACATTCAAGTATGCAAATTCTTGTGGATCTAGGAGTGAAAATAATAGAATTACTCAAAATCACACTTTTGTTTCTGTTTCATCTTGTTACCAAAGAATTACCATGTGTATCTCAAGTGGGAGAATGTAGGATTGAGTTTAATTAATTTAAGGTAATATTAGTATTAATGTGTGAAAATATGGACTGTTGCATATTTGGAAGAGAGTTATTCAAGCTGTACATATAAATAGTCTTTGGCTTTTTAAAAGCTTTCTCCTATTTTTGGCCACTTTACTGAACCTGTGTAATGGATTTCTAACAAAAACAGTGGAAGTTTGATGTGCATAATGAAAGAGCAAGTAAGTGAATGTGTCTAGCCATGTGTACTAGGAGTTTGACACGCAAGGCCTTGTAAAATACAGGGTCAAAATTTATAATAGTAGAACCCCAAATCCAACAAAATTGATGCTAGACTTTATTACAAGACTTTCTTCATATGCTTGAAAAAAAGACTGATTAGATTCTGAATATGTGATGTGGAAACTTAAAAGGCATAACATTTTTACCTGTGAAAATGAGAAAAGAAGCTAAAAGAGAGGTGGTAGGTGATAGAGTGGCTAATTTGCATATGAATTGGGTAACTCATAGCATGCTACCTTACTACATATGTAGTCTCACAGCCTGTTTTAATCTCATGTTGAATGTCATGTTGATTTTTCTATAGGTGGCTACAGTGTCAATGGAGGATCTGGGGAAAATACTTATGGTCGGAAGTCGTTGGGGCAAGAGCTGAGAGTTAACAATGTGACCAATCCTGATTTTACCAGTGTTCCGCATGGGAATCGTGCTTTAGCCACAAAAGACATGAGGAAATCACAGGGTAAGGATAACACAGGTGTTCAAGAAAAGAGGATCTCTTAGCAACATTTCTTGTGTTCAGAGCATGAAGAGAAGTTCACTACTATTAAGCAATCCATATGGATTTTCTGTTTAGTGATCCATGATTTGATGATGTTGATGGAAACCGTCAGCTTGTATTTACTGTTCCTTGCACTGAGGCGTCCTCCTTGGTTTAGACAGATCTCTCAACTATGTGGCTTATGCTGTCAGTCTTTCAATTTTTTTTAAATAGCTTTGGAACTCTTTATTTAGGTTAGCCAAATTTGGCAAAGAGACCAAGAGCTCCACAAGGGAGAATTTGCTCTTAGATTTGTCGGAAATTGATGCTTGCTTAAAAAGTTCTCAATTAATGAGTCCCTAGTGCAGGAAAACTTGCAACGGTGAGCTCAACCGTTATTTGTGTGCGCTGGCCTGCAGGTCAACTAGTCATTACATCATCCCAGCTGATTAGTCAGTAGATGTGTACTCCTGAAGCAGCCACAATTCATGCTCCCTCTTGCGCAGCTGAATATTAGTGGCAGGGAGGAGCTGGAGGCATCATAAGAATGTGGGCATGGTCTTGGGAGATGTAGCGAGGGGAAATGTGGAGTTGCAATGGAGTCCAAGAATGCTAAGCATTTGGTTGTTCTGAGAAGGTGTTATTTTTTTTTTCCCCCCTTATTTGGGTTTAAATCATAATTTTTTTTTTAAAAAGTCATTCCAAAGAGGTCAGAATGAAAATAGAAAGTTGCTTATGACTAATCATTTATTGCATCACTTACACTAAGTGGTAGTTGAGCCACTGACAAAAACTAACTGCTTTATGCCAGGCACAATATAAGCATATGAAGACACATTGTTTCTCCTCTGGGATTTTTGTTGGAGGAGCTAAAAGGTGTGAAAGATGAATGTTCAGTGTGCTCTGCTAGTGGAAAAACAGAGGTGCAAGTGGTAACATGACTGTTGCAAAAGCCTGGTTTTTGGAATGAGTTAAACCAATACTTCATAGTCTCATTCTAGTATCTTAATATAAAAATTATTCAGTCCTTTTAGTGTCTTAAATTATGTTTACATAAAGGAAATGGATGATTGACTAATAGAGAACTCTGTGTAAATAGCACTTCTGGTAGTGGGCTTCAGCAAGAATTTACTATTAATTACTACTGGCAGAAAATTCAGATTGTTCTCCTAGGTATGTGAGCACATCTTTAGTCCTTTAAATATCATCGAATCATAGAATGGTAGGTTTGGAAGGGACCTCTAGAGATCATCAAGTCCAACCTGAACTATAATTTGAGATGACCGGAGTCTGACTTCTATGCTTCTTGTATGCAGCTGTCTAGATGTCAGATTTCAAGAGTTTTTAAATGGACTTAGTAATTGTTGGCAAGTCATTTTGATTTTCCGTATCTTCGAATTACAGTGGGATTATGTTGCAACAGGAGCTTAGTTTTTAAATTCTGTGGTATTTTTTTGTTTGTGTGCATTGGGGCAAGTTTTGAAATGATTACCTTCTGTGAGTAAGTTAGCTTGTGGCTGAGACCTTGCTGATTTTTTTTCACAGTGCAAGTCATACAGATGTTCATCAACGAGTGCTTTGGTTAGTGTGGATTCTGTCATGCTCTTGGTTAATTTATCCTTTTTTTTTATTTTTAGGTTATGATTATGGCTTGACAGATATCTAACACTCCCTTAGGGAATAATGCCAATGTTCATCGGATATTAACCAAATAAAAACAAAGCTGCTTTTAGTGGAGAGTTTTGAACAGTACGTCTTGTTCTAGCAGCAGTTAAATGTGTCTCATACCAGTAACCTTGGTGGTGGTAGTTTTATTTATACCATTCTGGTTTTAGGATTTTTCTAATGTAGAAAAGCACAAAGATATTTCAAAGTAATTTACAGTTTTCAGTGAAACTTACAAACAAAAAGATAATTGCAGAGAAGACCACATTAAAGTTACAAGTTGTGCATTTAATTCACTCAAGGCTTACATTTACTGTTGACTTTTCATCTGTCACTGAAGAGTCAACCAGCACTTTTAGGGACTGGAATAGGGACTGTTTTAGGGACCTTGCAAAGGTTTAGAATGTCTTTGCAAAGGGTTATTTAGTAAAAATAATTTTTTATGTTTTCCAAACTATTCCTTTGTGGTTTGCCTTTCAAGAGCAGTATCTAGTGCCTGTGTAGTTTCCCATGTGTTTGCTGAGTGGGAGAGATCAGTCAAACTGTGAGTGACAGAAGAGAAGTGATATATGTTGTGTGTTTCTGTTCGAGATTGGTGTTGGTAAAGTGCAGCTGATTGCGGAATAGATTTTTCTTTCTCCTCAGACACATCTGATGTCTTGTAAAGGAATGTCCTATGGGGTGGCCAATGCACGGAATTATTCAAGGACAGATTCAAATTGCTGTTTTGAGAGGCTTCGTATGTAGACAGTCAAATAGTGAAACATGTCTGGGTTCATTGTAACTGGTACCTAAATCAGGTAAACCAAGTTAGGACTGGTATCAATTTAAATATTTTCTTAGATGCTGATTCTCATGTATCATCATTAACTTAAATTGAGAACCACTGCACCTCTGCATGTCACATACTTTTGTTCCTCAGTAGAGGGAAAGTAGATCTATTTTCTTTTTCTAAGAAGAATCCTGCTATCTGTCAGAGGACTACTCATAATCTTTCTTCGTGTGCAAAGTGGTAGAGGAAATCTTTCATTTATATATTTAGTCAGAAGGCTGATTTAATCTTACAATACCTTTTTTTTAAGTTCCATTTATGTAGAATGGAACTAAATCCAGGTTCTTGTGTAGTCGTAAAGCAGTTCTACTTAGTTCTGAGTGAGTTCTACCCAGATACTGGACTGTCCACTGGAAGAAATGAAATATTTTGGTAGCTAAATTATTTTTTACATTTAATTTCCTCATGTTAGCTTTAAAACGAATCAAGGTCTAATTCCTTTACTTTTTTTCTCACTTTACTATTACGACTTACTGAGTGTACAAATACACATTTTGGACAATAGAGGTATTACTGATTGACTTGCAGAAAAAAAGAAATCATTGCCTTTTTCAGAGCGATCGTTGTCTTATTCTGACGAGTCTCGACTGTCAAATCTTCTTCGGAGGATTACTCGGGAAGACGACAGAGACCGAAGACTGGCTACTGTAAAGCAACTGAGAGAATTCATTCAGCAACCAGAAAACAAGCTGGTGAGTAAATTTTACTTTCCCATAGCACTGGAGTATTTCTTATTTTTTAAACCCCTATTTTTATGAACCTCAATATTGAGATGTCTGTGAGGAATATCTTGTGTACAAGGAATTGCCTTTGACAACGTAGGAAAGTGTGTTCCTGAATTGCCTGTCCTTTTTCTGGCATTCAGGATTTTTTTGATTGCTTGATTACTTCTGATGTGTTGCCTTAAAGCAAACTGAGTGCATGAGCTGTGGGAATAAACATGGCTTATGTGTGGGGTTTTTTGACCGGTCTTAGCAATATCCTCTAGTTCGTTGTACAAAGAAATAGAAGAAAAAGGAAGGAAAAGATATTGTTTAATAATTGTTTCTGTATTTTAAGTTAAAAAGATGCAGATGTTTATACAATCTTGTGAACAGTTGATCTCAAGAGTTACTCAGCTTTGTAGCTAAACACCTTCGTGGATGCCCTTTATAGGAAGAGAACAAAGTGAGTCTGTTTTCATTATGTCTTTGGATTTTTTAATGGGTTGTTGAACTCTCTGATACCCTTAAGTGTTTCTAAAGAATTTGAGGACGGGAGGGAAGTTCTCAATTGTGAGTATATGTTTTTAGTATTACTTACTTTGGAGTGAAGTGTTAAGAGTATTTTGTCTGACACATCATCCCCACTGTTTTGGAGAGCTTTGGAGTTTTCCAGGTATTGAAAAAGCAGGAAGTGATTACTTAATACTCTGCCACTCGTTTACAGAGAATTCTGTGACATTTCAGTTGTGGGTTATGTGTCTATCCATTTGTGTAAGAAGTTGATTCATTCTCTCATGTTAATTAACAAGTAGTAATTCTGCGCATTTCCAAAAGGCATGATAGAAACATTGAGATTTTTCCGTCATACAAGCAGACCATGGACAAACATAGCTTGTACTCCAGCTTTCCTCTGAAACCTAGTCATTGTTAGTACAAGGAATTGGAGAGTAAATGCTGTAAACAATTATTCTGTGGAGTTAAAAAAAAAATATTTCCATTATTCTAAATCTTTTTCCCCCTTTTTTTGGTAACTACATTTTAGTTATGTTTATTGATATCTTAGAACATATTGGGTCTACCATTCTAACATCTAACAATGTTGGAAGTTTGTCACTGAGAAACTTTTCTTTATACTTTCCCCAGCTTACTAATGAGAACAATATCAAATATCAAGTGGTACCTACAATGACAAGCCTAAAACTTGATAATAGACACTGTTTAACCTAGCAATAGTTCCTGCAGTTCTTGACACTGAATGTAGTTTAACAGTGTTCTTTCCATTGTTGGAGTTGAAATATGTGTTCAACAAAGTACACAGTCACTAGGCACTGGCTTTGTCATGTGATGGCATCCTTCATCAGCTTCTGCATTGTAGAGATGTTTTCTCTTGTGTCTTTTGTAGCCTCTTCTTGCAGATACCACTTTTAAAATGTGTGTTCTGAGGATCCAAGCTTGTGGACCTCTTTCTCTGTGGGCCTTCCCCACCCCAGGCCAAGAGTAATGTTGCTCAAACTAAACAACAAATATCAGATTAACATCCACTTTGTTAAAGATTAGTATCTTTCTGAAGAGAACAAAACTTTTTAATTACCTTGTCAAGCAAACTTTATCTTACACAGTTTCAGCTGTGTGTTATTTTGCTACTGAACTCAGTAATGTGGTTTTTTAGTGCATATTAGGAAAACAAGTATTTCTGGTTATGCTTACTGAGAAACACTGGTTCATCAATAGTGTTTCATCCCCTTGAACAATACTCCATTTCTTTGAAAGTCAGATCTGCCTAAGGAGAAATTTTAATACTTCAGATTAATACAATGTGATCAATTAAATATTCTGCTGATAAGATTGATTTGTGTAGACTAGGTTTTCAGTAGACACTAATGAGCTGTATAGTGTGTCTTAACATTTGTAATGTTATCAACAGGAACTAAACTTCGAACAAACCTTGATTGCAAGCAGCCAGTGTGGGTTTTCTTGTGGCTACTGTAAATAAATGTGAAATGTAACACGTAGGGTAATATTGCAGTATTGCTTAATGTAGTGCATACTAATCTGCAGTGGCCATGGAAAGCATAATAGCATTCTGTTAGCAAACAACTGGCAGTGATGGTTTTTAATGTGGGCATAAATAGGACCTAGTTTGCAGAAGTTACCGTATGATGATTATTCTTGTGCCTTTTGTGTGTCTGTGTTACAGGTACTAGTTAAACAACTGGATAATATCCTGACTGCCATTCATGATGTGCTCAATGAAAGGTAAGCTGGAAAAACTGAGTAGTTTGAGGGCTTTGAAGGGGAAAAATAAATTGGAGCATAACGTTTGTATTTCAGTATAGAAATGGAATACAAGAGAGAAGGCTTAGAAGAAGTTGATCCACTAACTTTGCATAGGCGTGACTTTGTAATAACAAGACGGAACTGGGGAAGAATTAAGACTCTTAGGCATATCAACAATACTGTTAGACTATCTGGAGTACACTTCACACAGAATTGGAATGCCCAATTGTGACTTGTGTTGTAGGTAGTATGAAGTCTGCCTCAGCCTTGTTTAGTCACCTGGGTGTAGTAGTATGCTGCTGTGGTTGTCTAGGTTGCAAACAGAACTTTTTTACAACCTGATCTGATTCATTTACATCCAATTAAGAGGGAGCTCAGGTGTGTGTGGGGGCTTTTTGATGTTTAGGTCAGTGTTATTACCCAAAGTCAGCAGTATATTAAGTATTTTCTTCAAATAGTGTTGCAAGTAGA
Organism: Urocolius indicus; assembly: GCA_013401255.1. NCBI lineage: Eukaryota > Metazoa > Chordata > Aves > Coliiformes > Coliidae > Urocolius > Urocolius indicus. Next base: position 377,929 of record WBNH01004161.1, on the reverse strand, counting down.
ACAGCCTGTTTATTGCGCACTTTTATTCAAGGTGATTTATTCCCCAGAAATAATATTTCATGGAATTGTCAGGATAATTAACTTTTGTTTTAGCTTCCTCACTGCTGCCATTAAGTAGGAGTGAAGCAGCTTTATTCATGCATATATTTTTCTGCTTTAGAAATGTTTTCATTTGTTCATGGCTTCTTCTGCTCTCATTTGGAGGTTTCACATGGTTTTTTTTCTCCCCAAAAATACAGTAGCAAATTGCTTCAAGAACTGAGACAGGAAGGAGCTTGCTGTCTTGGCCTTCTTTGTGCATCTTTGAGCTACGAGGCTGAGAAGATCTTTAAATGGATTTTTAGCAAATTCAGCTCATCCACAAAAGATGAAGTTAAACTTCTTTATTTGTGTGCAACCTACAAAGCACTAGAGACTGTAGGAGAAAAGAAAGCCTTTTCATCTTTAATGCAGGTAGGACTACAAGTTAAAATGGTATTATTGATGTTTTTTTCAGCACAATGTGTGAATCATCAACTTTTAAAACCAGAATGAGCAATAAATACTGCTATGTTGACATAAGTAAATATAATTACAGCTGGGAGTGAACTTTCTGACTGAACGGGATTATTTTCGTGATTGTGATTGCATAATGAAGCAATGTCAAGTCTTTGTAGGGTGATACGCATTTTGACTTTTTAGTATATATTGGAGATCTCGGAGGAAGAATCTTGTTGAGACCAAAAAAACCCGAGTTGAATGTTTACAAAACCCAGCCTGTTGATTGCTTTGTGCTGCCTCCTATTCACAATTTCTAAGTCAAATTGTAATTAGATCTAAGAGGGAGTAGGATGTGTGCAAACAAATCTGGTCCACTGGTCGAAGGTTCACAATCTCTTATTTTGGAGCACACACCTGGATGTAGTTTTCTACACCCAATTTAATATTTACTTTTACGAGCCAAAAAGCTTCAGCAGGAGAAGCAGAAACTTAGTTGTCCAGTGACTGAAGAATTAAACAGCATCCCCAAGCCTTGAACCTGAGTCTGCCAAATTTCAAGCAAATGCCTCCCTGAAATGATGATTTCATGCAATATATGTGATGCTTTATACATTTTCCTTCTTGCAGAAAGAGTTTTGACATATTTCTGTTGCTTGAATCAAAGTAGTTTGCTAAAAAGTATTCAACACAGAATAAAACTATCAAATATAATAACTTTTTCAGGTGTTGTTTTAATGAAGTAAAATGTCTTAGTGGCTTTGCTTCACTTTTTAGCTTGTAATGACCAGCCTGCAGTCCATTCTAGAAAATGTGGATACCCCAGAATTACTGTGTAAATGTGTCAAGTGTATCCTTTTGGTGTCCCGATGCTACCCACACATTTTCAGCACCAATTTTAGGGTAAGGTTACTTTCTTATTTGTATTTTCTTTCTCACATAGAAATATTGATGAAGCAAATTTGGGTAACTAACTTTTTTTTCAAATTTGCTTTCCAGGACACAGTAGACATACTGGTTGGGTGGCATATAGATCACACTCAGAAACCTTCGTTGACGCAACAGGTGTCTGGTAAGTTTGGCCACAGTCACTAATGTAGCCTAGCCTGGCTTGCAGATGCTGTAGGATTAATTACACAAATCTGATCCTGCTGACGGAAGTTGACATGAAACCAACTTGACTTTCTGGCTACATAATAGACTTTTTTTTCCCCCTAGTTTTTGAGTTAATTTGTATTTGCCATTTTATCCTCTTCCCTGGGAAAATGGGATGCTTTATTGAGGCATTGTTTTGTGTAACTTTTGAACACTTTTTACTGAGTTTATAGATCTTAATTTATTCTCTGAGGAATAATGTCCTTTCTCCTCTACACATCCGTGGTAAAGATACTGTACTGCCATTTAATAAATAGACAAACTTCTTCCTATGGCTATACCAGTTGTTTTGGAATAAGTCACAGCAAGTCCTGTGTCATAGTCCTAGATTCTATCCTTCATTTTTAACTGCTGAGGGTTAGGACTTGAACCTTAAAATGAATTTGTCAACAGGACAAAAGATGGACCTAAAATCTACATTTACTTTAAAAAGAGCATATTAAAATTTTAATGCAGATAACCACCTCTTAACTTAGCAACTTTTACCTCAGCAGCATGCAACTAAGATTTAATTTTCATATGTTACCTTGTTCCCTATTTTAATTGCCCTGGTGTTTTTACACAAGGATGGCTGCAGAGCTTGGAGCCCTTCTGGGTGGCTGATCTTACTTTTTCTACCACACTCTTGGGTCAGTTTTTGGAAGATATGGAAGCTTATGCTGAGGTAAATAAGACTTGATGATACATGCCAGAACTAACTCTTGTTAATGTCTTAATAAATTTACATTTATGATTCTTATGGATGTATTACCTTTGTAGAAAATAAAATTATATAGTTTTCCTGGGGAAAAAAAAGGACCAAATTACAGAGTATACTTCAAGCATGTACAATGATAGTTCTACATGAGTCCTCATGAACTACTTCAGTATCATAGCCAGGCTTTCAACCATTGTTAATTGGAAATATCATGTTAGGTTGTTTTCTTTTTATTATAACAGGAATGCCTATGTTTAAAAAAAAAAGCTGCAGTGAAGACATATTGTGATATTTTCTCTTATGGGCATTTTCCTTGGTATATTCTCTAATTGCCTGACTTAAGAGATTTTCAGAAGTAGTGACTACTGTGAGAGATTCTTAATGCTCATATCTTAATGGTATATCTGTCTTTTCGTATAAAAAATAAAGTAGTGGTTATATTGTGCAGGAGATAATGCAGCAGGGACTGTTAGAAAACTGAAGCGCATTCAGTTAACATACTTTGTTTGGATTTTGTAACCTTTGCTAAGTTAACAGGATGTAGAGTTTATCTAATCCTGTCATTAAAGGAAGACTTTTGGTTTGGGGAAGGTGGGTAGTGTTGTCTTTTAAGGTATGCATGCTCATGTATATATGTTTATATCTAGATTATGCTGTATGATATGTCAACATGCAGATCCTATAAGTGAAGCTATATTTCCAGCATAATCTGTTTCACTTAAAGGAGAATAAATAATTTGATTTTAATTAGTATACTTAGATGTACACCAAGACTTCTGGTGGTACAACTTTGAGTTAGGATAAACATCTTTGACAGTGTCAAGCCCACAGAAACCTGTGCTGCTGTGACCGTAGGCACACAGTTGCAAGTGCTCAGTCAATGCAATAAGTCACCACTGATCAGCTTGTCTGCTGGGCTGAACAACATGTGTGTTCTTAGTCACGGAAGAGTTTAAAGGTAACATGTATTAAGTCATAGAGGGAGGTGGTTCCAGCTAGTGTGTTTTTTATCTCTCAGTGGGGTAGTCCAAGGCTATATCTACACTAATGAGATCAGCATTTCTGGGAACTTTCCTAGGCACTGATGCCAGCTGGCATGAAATAGCCTGCTAGTAAACTCATGGTCTCTGGATCAAGGTAGCTGCATGTCAACAGTGCAACAGGAATGGCCACTCGAATGTCGTGACTTCACTTTGTGGATGGGAATTGTTTGGGAGAGTGATAAAAATGTGCAGAAAACTGGGTTAATAGTGCAGCAACAGGGATGGTCATGTTCCAGAAGCCTGGAACATCGTAACCCTCCATCTTAGTGTACAAGATAAAGTCTGTTTCAATGACTGTGCTAATGAGCAGCATCTCATTACTGCTGTGTCTTGCTCATTGTCATTGTGTGCCTATATCCCATCTTCATATGTATGTAAAGTTAGAGATAGTACTAAATTACAGGTATGTTTATACAAGATCTATAAAATGTCTGGAAAATAAGTAGATGGAGTGTTTTCAGTCTTGTATTTTGGTCTTCTATGCATGTATTATAACTTAATGGTGTGTACTGATCTACAAAAACTTCTGTGCTGTAGGACCTCAGTCATGTGGCTTCTGGGGAATCGGTAGATGAAGATATTCCTCCTCCTTCAGTATCACTACCTAAACTGGCTGCGCTTCTTCGAGTTTTCAGTACTGTGGTGAGGAGTATTGGGGAACGCTTCAGCCCCATCAGGGGACCACCAATTACAGAAGCATATGTAACTGATGTAAGAATTCAGGTTTTTCTTTTTGTTTTTCTCTGTTCCTGACGTGATTTATCACCATAAAATAACGTTATTCACTGAGTTTATTTACATTTTGTGAATTACATGAATGTGTGTGCTCAGCTTTGAGCACATGTATTTTCTTGAAGAACATGCTGTAAGACTTTTACAACATATTAAGATAGCAATTGTGTATATGTAGACACTATATATATATAGCCTATAGTGTACTATAGGGTGGTGTATACAGAAAAAATATTTTAAAAAGCTGCTATACTTTTGGAACAGAAACTGTAGAAGTTGTAAATTAACATTTTTTTAAATGTAAAAGTATCTACAGTCAAAATTCGTTGTTCCCTCGTGAGCTGCACAACTGGAATTTATACCCTAGCAGAATTCTGAGGGACGAGACTTCTTACATAAATAAGTGCATGGATTTCCCAGTTAAAGTCAAGACAGTTATGTAACTTACGTCTTAACCGGCAGAGGATTCCTGTGACAAAAGCTCAAGAGAGGAAAAGTAGTCTATGTTTTACGATAGAAATTCTGCTGGCATCAGTTGGAACTGAACAGAATTCCTAATTTAGGTTTTCTAAATCTTTGTGGGCCTTTGGCCAAGTAGGAAACCAGGCAGTTGAAGGTTTGGATTTTCTTACCCTTCTGAAGTATAATGCCATGATGTGCATTAGTCAGAATAATCCACTGACAGAATATACCAAGCTGCAGAGTATGTGATGGGACAGGATATCAAATGGATGTGAAAATAATTAAATAGTATTCAGTGCTTGTCTCTTGTTAATAAAAGTTTTTAATTTAGATGTGTCTGTAATTTTCCAGGTTCTGTACAGAGTAATGAGATGTGTGACTGCAGCAAACCAAGTATTCTTTTCTGAAGCTGTACTTACAGCTGCCAATGAATGTGTTGGTGTTCTACTTGGCAGCTTAGATCCAAGTATGACCATACACTGTGACATGGTCATCACTTACGGATTAGATCAGATGGAAAACTGTCAGACTTGTGGCACTGATTATATCATTTCGGTCCTGAATCTATTGACACTGGTTTGTATATATTATTATTACTAGAGTTTTTAAGTAGAAAATGTTTTTTTCCAATACAACCTTGCTTTTTGGGGTGTGTGTTAGATGAATATTTAGAACTGTTTTCTTCCCGATCACAGGCAAGTAATTCTTCTTCTAAATGCTTGTGTTCTTTTCTGAAACCTCATGCTGACAGCTTGTTTATGTGTTTGATTTGTTGATAAAGTGGGATTTTGTTTTAGCCTGAGGGTTTGTGTGGTTCATTGGTTGCTTCTTTTCTCTCTGGCTTAACTGTTGGACAGGGCCATTACCAGGCCTCTGCAGCTGATAACACCACCTGATGAATCTCAGAATCTTGGTGCTTAATATGTTCTATTTATCTATTTGTGCCATGACCTGGGAAATCAAAAAAACATACCTCTTCATGTGTAGGCCACAAACTCTTAAACCCACATCGATATAAAAGAATCATTCAGCTTTCTCAGCTGTGCTGTTAAAACCTGAAAATAATTATCTGAATGTGAATTTAGCAAAGCAAATACAAAAATAGTTGCATTGGTGTCAGGAGGTTGGGGCATCCCTTTCTTCTATGGTACCTAGCAACAGGACAAGGGGTAATGGGATGAAGCTGCAACACAAAAAGTTCCACTTAAATATAAGAAAAAACTATTTTACTGTTGTGATGAGGGAGCCCTGGCACAGGCTGCCCAGAGAGGGTGTGGAGTCTCCTTCCTTGGAGGTCTTCAAGACCCTCCTGGACATGTTCCTATGCCACTTGATCTAGGTGGACCTGCTTCTGCAGGGGGTTGGACTAGATTTCTACAAGGTCCCTTCCAACCCTACCGTTCTGATTTTCTGCATTTGGTGTATATAGTCTAGCAAAGCAGTATTTTAATGAACTTTTGATTGTGTATTATAATAATCATACATGAAATAATTAAATTTTATCATTTTGGGTTTTTTCCCCAGATTGTTGAACAAATAAATACAAAACTACCATCATCATTTGTAGAGAAGTTATTTATACCAGAGTCTAAACTACTTGTTCTTCGTTATCATAAGGAGAAAGAGGTAAGAGTAACTGACTTTTACAGGTCTGTTCCAAAGCCTTCATGCATTTCCTAGAATATATTTATTAGGCTGTGAAACTTTTTTAACCTTAAATATATTTAATATAACTGTATATCTGTGAAACTTCTGGAAGTGTAGATGTAGCCAGTTCTTGGCTTTGGCACTTAGATTTAAGGAATTAGTAAACTAGCCGTCATACCAACAGAAGTTCTTAGCTGTGGCTTTCTTACCCAATGTGTTATGTGGGTGATCCAGAAATTAATTAATAGATTCTGTAAAGAAGTAGTACTTAATTACAGAAAGCTGAACATAGGCATTGTTTATCAGACTAATCTATTCATAGATAAAGAAGCATGATTTTAAATTCTGTGTGAGTGATGAATACACTTTATGCTTTCATGCTAATCAATTATTACTGTAATTATATTCCCAAGGTTGTTGCAGCAGCCCATGCTGTATACCAAGCTGTGTTGAGCCTGAAGAACATTCCTGTTTTGGAGACTGCTTACAGGCTAATTCTAGGAGAAATGACTTGTGCTCTAAACAGTCTTCTGTATAGTTTACATCTTCCTAAGGCCTGTTCTGAAATCCAGCACGACTCTTTCAAGAAGCATATACTCAACGTGGATAATGCAAAGTTTGTTGTTATATTTGACATCAGTGCTCTAAGTACTATTGGAAATGCTAAAAACTCATTGATTGGGGTGAGTGAAGACTCTACAGATTTCTATGAAGTTTGTGCAATAACCAATTTTTTTACTAGTGAAATACATTATAGTATGTTCTAGGTAGTGCACATATGCATCATGAAAATGATCATAATTGTTTCCTAACTTATGTTATAGAAGATATTCCAGTATTTAAACTTCAAGGAAACAGAATGAGTGGGTTGTGTCTCTAGAGTTGGTACATAATGAAAAGCAGTTTCTAGGGAGAAACATCTTATCAGGGTTATTCATAGATCAAGTCTAAGATTGTCATAGTAATTATTCTGGAAAATCAAGACAGATTCAGTGTGTCCTCTAGTAGCATGTCAGCCGTGTGAAAACACTTGCTCCAGATCTTTCCAATTAAAAACATAAACTGCTTTTGAAAGGTTGTTTAAAAAATGGGAAAAATTCCAATTAAGGTCACAAAATAAGAGGTAAATTTTTTCCCTTGGGAAAAAGCAAAAGACAATAATTAATAGTATGAGAACTACACTTAAAAATAGATCCTGTTTATTATGTTTCTTTGCTTACATTGCACTCATTTTATAGATGTGGGCCCTTTCTCCAACTGTGTTTGCACTACTGAGTAAAAATCTGATGATCGTTCATGATGACATAGCAGTTCATTTTCCTGCTGTCCAGTATGCAGTACTCTATACGTTATATTCTCACTGTTCCAGGTATGAATCAGTATTTTATCAGTATTTTAAGACCACTACAATGAACTGATCTGAATGGATTATATTGTTGGAGGGATGAATTTAAATAGTCTATTACAATTAAGCTTTTGCTCAAACATTCATAATCAGTTTTTACTTTCATTAATTGCAGGGAGTCTCTGTCTCAGCCAAGAAAGCATATCCTGGCTTGAAACTTGGCATGTTATTCAAAGGCAGATTAGAAGTCTTGTGTTTGAATAGATGTAACTGAGGGAGAGGTGTACTGAAAGTAAATAAAGAAAGATTATTTACTATTTTGCTTACTGTGAGATCTAGGAGAGGTAATAAAATGTAAACAACAGATTTAAACACATGTTGGTTGTTCTTATTACAAAATGTGGTCAAAGTAAGGGAACGTGGTAGTTTGACTGTACATTTCTTGGTTTGGGTGACTATTTTTTTTTCACTAGCCATTTGGTAGCAGCCACAGTTAATCCCAGTTTACTGCGCTGCGTGGACTAATGTAAAACTGGAGCTTTCTTCTTTTAGGGCAGAGATCAAAATTCTTGGGTTTTGACATAATGTGGTAACTATGTGGGTATACATTAACTTTTGCTGCTGGGTTTGATGTTTTTTTTTTCTTGTTTAATGAGTTTTTTGGGATTCTTTTGTTGTTGATGTTCCCTCTTCTTGTGTTCTTTAAGGAAGTATTCCTCGTCTTGGGAGTGGTATATGTTATGATTTTTTCCTTGCCTTTTCAGGCATGACCATTTCATATCCAGTAGCCTCAGTTCTTCCTCTCCTTCTCTGTTTGACGGAGCAGTTATAAGTACTGTCACCACAGCAACAAAAAAACATTTCTCAATCATACTAAATCTTTTGGGGCTACTGCTTAAGAAGGATAACCTTTCTCAAGATACCAGGTAACTAGCATTTTATTTATTGATCAGGAGACTTTTTTTTGTTTCCTGTAGAATGCTTTAATTCAGAAACCAACAAAACTTTCATCTGTAAAACTCAATGTTAGTTTAACCAGTTGAGTACTTGGGTTTTTTTTAAAAAATTAATAATGAAGTATTTGTAGGAAAAGTAACTGCTCATTTCTATGAGTGAGAACTAGAAAGATTGAGACTGTCAAGAAAAGTGTAGCCAGCAGGTCAAGGGAGGTTCTCCTCTACTCTGCCCTGGTGAGGCCTCATCTGGAGTATTGTGTCCACTTCTGGGCTCCTCAGCTCAAGAGGGACAGAGAACCTCTGTAGAGAGTCCAGCGCAGGGGCCACCAAGTTGATCAGGGGACTGGAACATCTTTCATACGAGGAAAGGCTGTGGGAACTGGGGCTGTTTAGTCTGGAGGAGACTGAGGGGGAATCTTAACATTTACAAATATCTAAAGGGTGGATGTCAGGAGGTTGGAGCATCCCTTTTTTCTGTGATAGGGACAAGGGGTAATAGGATGAAGCTGCAACAAAAAAAGTTCCACTTAAATATAAGAAAAAAACGATTTCACTGTGAGAGTGACGGAGCTCTGGCACAGGCTGCCCTGGGAGAGTGTAGAGTCTCCTTCCTTGGAGGTCTTCAAAACTCGCCTGGACATGTTCCTATGTGACCTGATCTAGGTGAACCTGCTTCTGCAGGGGGATTGGACTAGATGATCTCTAAAGGTCCCTTCCAACCTTACCATCCTGTGATTTACACAGTAAATACAGAGCTATCAGACTTGACTGGAAAAAAAACCCCACATATTTTTACACGCTTAAAGTTACAGAAGCTTTTGTTTAAAACCCAAAGGAATTATGGTGGACTCGTTTCTGAAAGATGTAATTGTGTAACTGTATAGAGTGACAAATAATTTTGTTTTTTGAAGGAAACTACTTATGACATGGGCTTTGGAAGTGGCTGTTCTGATGAAAAAGTCAGAAACATATGCACCGTTATTTTCTCTCCCATCTTTTCATAAGTTTTGTAAAGGACTTCTAGCAAACAGTAAGATATTGCATATTTTTACTTATTGAATGTCTCTTACTTAGCATAATTAAGTACTTAAGTGATCTTGTCACACACTACTGATGGCTGTAACTGGACTTAGTTTCATTTGCTTCTAGGGCTGCTTCTGGTTTGTATTGCACAAAATCTTGCACTCTCTCTAACTTTTCTCAAATGGATCTCTAGCTATTAGTTATGTAAACAATTTCCTGAAAATAATAACTTGTAATTGTGAAATTGGTTGATCAAAAATGCCAGTAATGTGCCAAATCTTACTTGTAAGGTGGTTTATTTTATCAAAAGCGGTAGAACCATTCCATAATGTGATTTTTCTTTTTTTTTTTTGGATTTCAAAACCTGGAAATAGAAATATGGAAACAAATGTTTATAGTAGCATAATAGTACCAAGAGCAGTAAGTTTCCAAGGGCAATGTTATGAACTTTACCTTAGTTTTTTTTTCTTGTTGAAATGTTGTGTATCATGTCAATGTGCTGAGACAATAGAAGGATTAATGTCAGCCATCAGAAGAGGCTTGTATGTAACATGTAGCAGAAGTAACTTTTTGCTACTAAGCATTTACTTGTAGTAAAACCAGTGAATGAAATTAAAAGTGTCGTCTTCTACCAGCTATACAGTAAAAATATATTCAGATGTTCTGCCACAGTGCAATTTGGCAGCAATGCATTAATTATCTCATTCTAGCAAAAAAATAACTACTTTTTTCTTTACTCCTTAATTCAGCCCTTTTGGAAGATGTGAACATTTGCCTTCAAGCATGTAGTAGCCTCCATGCCCTGTCTTCCTCCCTCCCAGATGACCTTTTACAAAGGTAGTTGTGTGGACTTCTGTGTAGTATTTAAATGAATGTTGTGAATGGAAACGTTCTCACATTTGTTTTTCCCTTTTGGATGTTGCAGGTGTGTTGATGTGTGTCGTGTTCAACTAGTACATAGCAGTGCTCGTGTGAGACAGGCTTTTGGAAAACTTCTCAAGTCAATTCCTTTAGATGTTGTGTTGAGGTAAGTTGTTCAATTAACTTTAATATAGAGAATGGTTTAGTTTCTTCAGTGACATCTGAAAAGTAACACCAGTTGAATGTCATCATACTGTTCTTAATTAGAAACCAAAAAGCATGAAGTGTCTCGCTATCTCTTCTGCTTTATTACAGATTTGAGAACAATAAGTAGTACACAAAGTAATTAACAAATTTAATAAACTATGGAGCACTTCTTTCAGTAAATATGAATACTTGTAGGTTCCTGTTATCCAGAGCTTCAGCAGTTTCATGCCCTGTAGTTTTTCTCAAAGACCTAAACTCTTAAAGCACTTTGTTTTAATACCAAATAGTATAGTATTTTCCAGTCATTGCTGGCATATATATGTGGGGATGAGGGGTGTGTGGGGGTGCTGAAACTTTTTCCCCCCAATTTTTTTTACTTTCTCAAGTACCTTATAGCATGAGTTGTTTTTTCATCCTCTCTTCCTGCAGTAACCGTACCCACACGGAAATACAAGAGATTTCTTTGGCTATAAGAAGTCATATGAGCAAAGCTCCAAGTAATACATTCCACCCACAGGATTTCTCTGATGTCATCAGTTTTATTTTGTATGGGAACTCTCACCGAACCGGGTAAGAACTTTTGAAACTGAAATCCATGGATGTTTATAGTAAAACAATTCCAAATATATTTGTAGTAAACAATTCCAAGCTATGTTTAGTTTAAAAGTCACAAATATCTTTACAAATTACACTACTTTGAATTGGTGTTTTTTAGACTTCTGTTTAAATATTTATAAATATCTACAGATATACACCTTTTGGCAACTTAGTGCCTATCTCCATTGCTGTTTAGAAGTAATCCTAAGAGAGGTTTGGTTTGAGAGGAATAAGGAGCTGAAGTGTGTGCACTATAAACTTGTTAGCATGTGAACCTGTGTTAACGTCCTGATGTTTTCTTTCAGGAAGGATAATTGGTTAGAAAGATTATTCTATAGCTGTCAAAGACTAGATAAAAGAGATCAACCAACCATCCCTCGTAATCTGTTGAAGACTGATGCTGTTCTCTGGCAATGGGCTGTTTGGGAAGCAGCTCAGTTTACCGTTCTTTCAAAGTTACGAACTCCTCTGGGTAGAGCCCAAGATACATTTCAAACAATTGAAGGTAATGTAAAAAATTATGGTTTATTTTCATGGAGTGTTTTTGGTATGATGGTATAACTAAGAACTTCATGCCCAAGGCAAGGAGTACGATGGCTTTATTTTTCAGTGATGATACAATTTTGCATTCCTTTGTGTCAGAAACATGCTAAGGCAGAAGAGCAACTGCGTAATTACTATGAGCTTTTGAGAGATTTTACTTCAGCATTGCTATACCTTGATACATTTAAATAAACTACTGTCTGTTAACTTATTTTCCATGTTTTGGTAAAATGTGTAGGTATTATTAGGAGTCTTGCAGCCCATACGTTAAACCCTGACCAAGATGTTAGCCAATGGACTACTGCAGACAATGATGAAGGACACAGTAGCAACCAGCTTAGGCTTGTTCTCCTTCTACAGTATCTGGAGAACTTGGAAAAATTGATGTACAATGCTTATGAAGGATGTGCCAATGCTCTTACCTCTCCACCCAAGGTTTGTCTGTCTTAGAGTATTACTTTTACTTGGAACAGTGTGTTAAATGAACAATGTTTGCAGGGTGATTCAGGTCTTAAATGTGGAGCTCCAGAAGAACTTCTCAAATGAAATTTGAGACTCGTAATTGATCTGGCTTGGTTTGTGGCTTATTATTAGAGAACATGTGAAAAGAGGATTTGTTTCTGAAGTACCAGCTTACATAGTGGTACAAATCAAGCCAGTCATTTATTTGTAGATAACAGCAGTTCTCTTAGTTTCATCACAATTAATTGAGGCTTTAAATTGCTTTCTGAAGAATATAGTAATTATTTATGAGCAACAAACCCTTTTATGTAGCTTTAACTGCCTAGACACGTTCCTATGCCACCTGATCTAGATGAACCTGCTTCTACAGGGGGGTTGGACTAGATGAACTCTAAAGGTCCCTTCCAACCCCTGCCATTCTATGCTTCTATTATTTTATGAAACATTCTTTACTGTTGAGATAAGCTGTTTAGTTAATCTTCTTTGATGTGACAGTAATACATAACTTATTGTCAGCTCATTTCAAGATTTTTAGCTTGCCAGCCTGCCTGGCCATTTGTGTGCTCTGTGTCATTTCAGACCATCTGCATTAATAAAGATGCAGAATTGTACCAATTTCTTCATCTCTTAATTGAAATCTCAACTGGAGAAAATAAATCAGTCCTGCCTTTGAGTGTTGTCCATATTAAGTTCTTGATATAACTGTTTTGATTCATACAGAAGAAGAGTATGATGAAACTTCTCTTTTCTCTCTTTAAAGGTTATCAGGACATTCTTTTATACCAATCGTCAGACATGCCAAGATTGGCTGACGCGGATTAGACTTTCAATCATGAGGGTTGGATTGCTGGCTGGCCAGCCTGCTGTGACAGTCAGGCATGGGTTTGATTTACTCACAGAAATGAAAACTAATAATAGTATCTCTCAGGTACTCTTCGTTTCCAAGTCTGTAGAGTACTGCAAAAATGTTCACATGATGTTCTGAAAGAACTAAGCTAAGGCAATTAGTAGTTATTGAACCAGCTGGTCTGTAAAGAGATTTTTCTTGTTTGAAGCTCCATTTTGAAGTCATGCTTCTGTATTGACAGACTTTTCTGTTTAAGTGATACTGTAGGTTGAAGATTAGGATGTACTGTACATTGGTCAAATACTATACCCAAATAAATGCTATAGTTGGTTAGCAGTTTGAATTGAACAATTTCTTTTTAAGCAGAAGGTTCTGCATAAGCTTTATGAAACTTCTGTTGTAGTAGTTGAGGCTTTCCCAGGTTTGTGCTAGCGGAGTGTCTTTGCTTAGCTCTGGGTGTGAGCAGGAGGGGGATGTATCCTGAGAATATCCTTTCTCTGTATGTAATATCCTTTGTCTATATGTAACTAGCACGTAAATGTAGGGGTGGGATGAGTGGATCAAGTGGTTAAATTTTCTTAGGTTGAATAGTTTCTTCAGTACATTACTTGATCTGCTTAACTATATCAAATAAAATATTTATTGCTTCCTCTTATCTTATGAATCTCAATACAGTTATAGACTGTATTCAGGCTGTGGTTCCACAGCATATGCTCTTCCCTTAGCTCCACTGCTTTTCCAAAAGTAGCATCATAGATGGATATACAGAGGAATTTACTTGCAGATGCTTATAATGAAATAATGCTTTACCATTTCCAAGTATTTAACCACAAATACAGCTCTTATTTAAAATGAAGTTTGTTAAACCAAGCTTTTGGTTTGATTTTAGGGAAATGAGTTCGAAGTGACAATTATGATGCTGGTAGAAGCATTATGTGAGCTTCACTGTCCTGAAGCTATTCAGGGTATTGCCATCTGGTCTTCTGCTGTCATTGGGAAGAGTCTTTCCTGGATCAATTCTGTAGCTCAGCAAGCAGAAGGGCGGTAAGTGTTCTCAGATAATAATGTTACAAACTTGGATGTTTTATGCATAGTTCTGAATCTTTTAAAATTGGGGCATGAGTCAAGGCTACTGATCTAACTTCTGTGTCAATTCAAGTCATTGTGTCTTTCAGAGATACCTAAAACATCCATAATTTTTAGACGTGTTACCTTTTAGTTTTAACTAAGTTACCAGGGTTTTAATATAAATGGTTTTCCTAAGATGTGTTTTTTCAGGATTATTTTCTTATGGTATTTAATTTTCCATTGCAAAATATTATTTATTAAGTATCTTCTGAAGTTTCTGACCAATGGTGTGATCTCATTACCTGCCACAGATTGCCAAGAGAGGGACTCTGAGGGAGATGCTTTGCAGTTTTAGTTCAGCTTTGAAAGTGTCTTCTACATCTATTGAAGTAGAATCTTTGGCTGCAGATACAAATAAGTGGGTCAATGTTCAAATAAGTGGGTATGCATTCATTTTGGCGTTTTCATCTCCTTAAAGGAATGCATCTATTCATCTGTAGTGAAATGAAAAAGGGACACCTTTCATTATTTACCCCCCATGTAAAAATCCACAAACAAAACAAATGAGCTTTTATATCTATTTTTCCCATTTTTATTTGATTCATTAAAATAACGTGCAGTTTTGACAAGTTTCTCAGAAATGTGAAGGTGTGAGCTGTTGCCCTAGACCCAGTTTCACAGACATCTATTAAATAAGTAGTTCATCAGTGTTCAGCTTTACTCATTCAGGTAAATAGTATGACAATCAAATACAAAACTTGTTTATCTCCTTCAGTCTGTTCTTGGTGTGAAGTTGGCATTAAAACCTGAGTGGAAAACTTTTATGCTGTACTGTAACCTGGAAATTCAGCTGGTAAAATTGTATTCTATGTTAATTCCATTCTTTTGCTGAAGGTAACACCTGAACTTTTTGAGTATTTGTGGTAAAGAAATGTTTAAAATACAGTCTAGTGACCAAAAGGAAAACTGATTTTGTAAAATGCTGACTAAAATATTAAACCATTTAAGGTTTGAAAAGGCAACTGTGGAATACCAGGAGCACCTGTGCTCCATGACAGGAGTGGATTGCTGCATAACAGGCTTTGACAAAACTGTTCTGAAGTTGGCAAATTCAAACAGTGTGAATAATGCCAGCCCAAAGCATTCCTTGAATGGTCAGTATTTATTGTTTTCTTTTTAAGAGAAATGCATTTTTAAGTGTATATACATAAAATTAGAACATTTGGTGGTATAGTCATAATAATGATGTCTAATTCATACATATGAAAACCTGTTTCTGTCTACAGGTTTGTCATTGAAACCAATATTATGTGCAGCTATGAAGGTTTGCAATACTGAGGTCTAGCTAAGTGAAACTAAAGATAATGGGTGAAATATTTTGTAACTTATTAATTTAATTTGAATTGGTTCAGATCGTCATAACTTAAGATGCTTAGTATTTATTACCTAATTGTATCATAAATTCACTAGTGACTCAGTTTAACTACTGAGACTTTGTTGCAGTATTCAATTTCATCTTTCAAAAGGGACTTTCTTTTTTTTTTTTTCCTCATTTTAGTTTGGTTTTCCTTTTTTGATGCATCTGTACAGATATGGTCTAAATTTTTCCAAAACCTCCTTTGAAAAAGTTTCTAGTGGAAGAACAATACTGTAAATTGTGTAATTATTTTATTTTCTAATGTGTTGTTCTTAACAAAAGACAGAAAAATTACATTTGAGTGATAGAATTGCTACTTAAAAATATAGAAGCAAAATATATGTTCAAGTGTATATCTACTAATCTTTCTATTTCACAGGAGAAGCTAGAAAAACTGTTCTGACTAAGCCAAGTGATTCTTCACCTGAAGTTATAAACTACTTGGGTAACAAAGCATGTGAATGTTACATATCCATTGCTGACTGGTCTGCTGTTCAGGAGTGGCAAAATATGGTCCATGACTTGAAGAAAAGCAATAGTAATACCTCAATCACTCTGAAAGCAGATTTTAATTACATAAAGTAAGGATGTAGTTAACTTATTTAAACATACCTTAGAGTTCTGTATCTTAGAACTGAAATGGTAAAGTTTTTATGGATTCTAGAAACTGGATGTCATTTAAATAGAGGCATGACAAGAAGAAAGTTGTGTTGCTGGGAGGGGGAAACTTGGTCATAATATTTACTAACAATGCAGATAAGAGGTAACATCATTCTAAAGAGTTACTGTGACTTTGACTGCTAAAGTTTCTTAATATTCAAGAAAAACATCTTTCTATTGAGAGTAAAAGAGATTCATTCTCTTTCTATTGGCTGAAGTTGCCTCTTTCTTGCACAACTTAAGTCAAATATAAAATGCCTGTCAGGGGTACAGTTCTTAAAATATTTTAATTCTTTAATCTAGTGTGAAAGGTATCTTAAGGAGGTGGTCTTGACTGTTTAAATCATTTTCTTAATTTTGTTTTCTTAAAATGTAACTTAGAATTGTAGTCTATTTTGTTTTCCAGCCTTTGGTATTTGTGACATTGAAATAGTCCTTCAAGGCTTAAGGATCCTTTCTGTTTCATTTGTTACTATTGTGGTAAACATTGTGAAATCCTCTTGACTGAAATTTCTTCACCTGAAAATAAAAGCATAAAAGAAAGCTTTGAAATAAAGTCTTGCAGGACTGGGAAGGTGACTAAGTTCTTAGGATCAGAAAGGACTGATCCTTCTCTTTTTGTTACTGCAGTAACTCAGTGTTGTGCAGATAATGCATTAGAGTGTGTGTCATGGATGTGAAAATGTATGATTTCTGAATGTTCATATTTTTGTACACCAAACCCATTGGGCTTCTGGTGAACATCACGTGTGCTTGCTATAAGATTGTAGAGGTCTGGCGTTTTGGCTGGTTGGAGTTAGTTTTCATCCAGATAATTGCTGGAAGTATGATATTGTATCAGGACAATCTTGTAAAGAGCTGCTGATGATTCAAAGCACTTGATGTTTCTGCTCCTGAGCAGACTGAGAAAAGACTCTGCGGTAATGAGAGCTGAAATTATTCAGCATAAAAGTGAATTTTTCACATGCTGAATTTCGTTTTCTTTTATAATGCAGATACTTAGATAATTCCATCTTCAGTTGATAGTAACAAGAATATGAAACCTTTAAGTCTTATGTGTTCTGAGCCATCAAGCCTTTCAGTGCTCTTTACCTGTGTGATTCTGTAGAAGTCTGTATTACCCACATTATATTTCCTAATGTGGAACAGTAGAGCAAAAACTGAAATTTGTTGCTTCATGCAATATAAATTTGTGTAATTTGTGATCTGCACAACACTCCAATATTTCTGGAATTTTGGTTTCATGTAAACTGAGGTGCTGAACCCATCGCCTCATGAAATTTGTCCCATGTTCTACTTTGCTGTGCATGGGAAGGAAGGGAAAGTTTTGAAGTTCTCTTAATTTTTGAACTTTTCCAAAATCACCTTTTTTTTCCTGACTGTGCTAAAAGAGCATTATATATAGCGTGAGGATAATGTGAAAAACTTCCTAGCTGCAGAGGTGTGTTTTCTTTTCACTCTGATATTGAATTTATCCATTTGCTGCAGTACTATTGCCTTTTATTGATCTATGTGAAAGTTGAGATTTTTTTTGCATAGAATTAACTGTGAGTGCTCTGTGGGCTTTTGAGTTAGGCTTGAGTTTGTGTCTCTTTTTTTGCTGTATAAGATACTTAACAACTGAAATTAAGAAAGAAGTGTGAAAATAAAACTCTAAATGTTGAATTGCAGATCTTTAAGCAGCTTTGAGTCTGGACAACTTACTGAATGCACTGAACAACTAGAATTATTACCAGGAGAAAATATCAACCTACTTGCAGGGGGATCCAAAGAAAAAATAGGTATAAATGCATATATTAACATTACTTCAAATATAATACCTTTTTTTCCACCTATCTGTCTGTGTCAATGACAGACTGAAACTTTTGAATGTGGTTTGCTGTGTTTGGTGGACTGACTATAACCTTCATGAATTGAGCTTCAAAATGATTGGCAGTAGTCATTCTAAAATGTTGGTATGAAGTGTGGTTTTTTTTGTGGGAGTTAATGTCTTTGCTTATCATAGAATCACAGAATGGTAGGGTTGGAGGGGACCTGTAGAAATCATGTAGTCCAAACTCCCCTACAGAAGCAGGTTCACCTAGATTAGGTCGCATGGGAACATGTCCAGATGGGTCTTGAAGACCTCCAAGGAAGGAGACTCCACAACCCCTCTGGGCAGCCTCTTCCAGTGCTCAGTCACCTGAACAGTAAAACAGTTTTTTCTTATGTTTAAATGGAACTTTTTGTGTTGCAGCTTCATCCCATTGCCCCTTGTCCTGTCACTAGATAAAACAGAAAAAAGTTAAGCCCCAACCTCCTGACGCCCACCTTTTAGATATTTGTAAATGTTAATAAGATCCCCCCTCAGTCTCCTCTTCTCTAAACAGCCCCAGCTCCCACAGCTTTTCCTCGTATGAAAGATGGTCCAGTCCCCTGATCATCTTGGTGGCCCTGTGCTGGACTCACTCCAGAAGTTCTGTCCCTCTTGAGCTGAGGAGCCCAGAAGTGGACACAGGACTCCAGATTAGGCCTCACCAGGGCAGAGGGGAGCAGAACCTCCTTTGACCTGCTGGCCATACACTTCTTGATGCATATAAGTAATCTATAGGTTTATAGGTAACCTATAGGTAAACCTATAGATAACCTGGTTTATAAATAACCTATCATCGGTTTCTAATATGAATACCTTATGCTTGTATGTATATAATACAAAAGGTTTTTCCAAACTTCCTTCTCAAAAACACATTGTCAGACAGTGATATTTGAAAAAAAAAAAATGGCAATTCTAGTCGGTCTCAATTGTTTAATCTCTATGTAGACATGAAGAAGCTGCTTCCTAATATGCTAAGTCCTGATCCAAGAGAACTTCAAAAAGCGGTTGAAATACAGCTTTTAAGAAGTTCGGTATGTCTGGCAACAGCTGTAAACCACATGGAACAAGAGCAAAAGTGGCAGTCAATCTCTGAGTAAGTTCAAGTGTGCTATGAGTTCATGTAATATACTGTGTGAGAAGCTCTTGTAGTTTGACATAACTTTGTGAAAAGCATACTCTGCCTTGTACTTGGTACTGTGCTACCAGTTTTAACTGCTGGCAGTTATAAGCTTACTGAAGAAAAATAAGATGATCTTGAACTTGGAGGTTATGTGGTTCTTTGATAAAGTACTGTTTCTTGTCAGTTTATTATTTAAGTATCATACTGTAACTTGTGTGTGGTATTCTGAGATCATCTTATCTCTTTGAAGATGTCAAATTTGCTTTTCCTTCTAGTAATTTTTATATCAGTGTTGAATTTTTGTTAGATAGACTTTGAGTAGTCTTTTTGATTCTTTTATTTCAGAAATGTTATTAAGTACTTAAAGCAAACAGCTCGAATTGCTATTGGACCTTTAAGACTTTCCACACTCACTGTGTCTCAGTCTTTACCAGTGCTGAGCACTCTTCAGTTACATTGTTCTTCTGCTCTAGAAAACACTGTATCCAACAGGCTGACATCAGAGGTATGGCCGTGTGTTTAAAACCTAATTTAGAGTAATGTCTTTCTCCGTATCATATCATGAAGTATTAAATATAGAATACAGATTGTTTTGGTCACTGTTAATCATACTGTAAAAAGACCTCATTTAGTTTTCTAACATGCCTTGGCCCAGGCTTAAAATTTACATCTCTGTTGGATTACTTTCTGTAGTTATGAATACACTCAGTATACACTTAGAGTATTTTTAAGTTCATTAGTAGTTGCTTTTTAAAGAAGTGCAGCTATTCTTCTCTAACAACATTGTAACAGTTATACATATAACATACACTTGTAATTTATTTTAAAAGCAGCTTTAAAATACCATTTAAATGAAATCACTTGATCAATTAAAAACTCAACCAGCGTGAATGATCTAGTTTGAATTTCTAAGCACATTGTTCAGATGATAATTCTGCTTGATTTCAAGCTATTAGTGTTGTCCTCAAAATCAAGCATCTCTTCCTAGAGTTGCATGAAATACGTTTGCATTTAATTAGTGGCTACTGATACAAATGATATTGTTTATGCTGCACTAAAATGGTTTCAGGTTTTCATACAGGAAAACACATTTTAGTAAAGTCTCCTTTAGTCTTGCTACAGCTATTTCACTTCTCTGCTTCTTCCAGGACTGTCTCATACCTCTCTTCAATGACGCTTTGAGGTCATGCAAACAGCATGATGTAAGGCCGTGGATGCATGCATTAAGGTACACAGTGTACCAGAATCAACTGATGGAAAAACTTAAAGGTATATTAAGCTCTTGGTTTAGTGTTATGAAAGATGAATGCAGAATTTGTACTTAAATCTTTGGCTGAAAGCAGTAGTTGTGTCTTTCTCATTATTTAGACAAATTCTGGTTATTTACAGCTGGGGGGTCTCAATTGTTAATGTAGACAGTATTGAGGAAAAAAAAAAGCCTCTGAAATGCTTTGCAGTTCAGGACTCACTCTCCTAATGACATTGCCTTGTCTCTTCATACTTAAATACTTTCACTTTTGGACCCTTTAGCAATATCAATAATAGATCTTTAAAAACAGGCACAAAAGCCATTTAAATGTACACATGATAAGAGCTAAATCTTTTCAGGGCAAATAGATGGATTTCTGAGTGAAGAATGCTTACAGTGAAACAAATTACTCTTGCCCAGCAGATAATCTGTGGATATATTTTGTTATTTCATATGGAGTATATGAATATTCTGGGCAGAAATGAAGTAATCTAAATTTCTTAAGGAGATGTTGGGAGATGCAAAAGAACTCAGCAGATTTTACTGAGGGCCACGTACAGAACACATTGGGCAGAAATTATCTGTATAACCCAGACACAACTATTGTTTAATGACTTTGTTTACAATGACTTGCTTTGTTCTTCAGAGCCAACAGTCCCAATTAAAAGCCATCTAATGGAGTTGGGCTTAACAGCAGCAAAATTTGCCCGGAAGCGTGGAAATATTGCCTTAGCTACACGTCTGCTCGCCCAATGCAGCGAGGTTCAGCTGGGGAAAACCACCACTGCACAAGACCTAGTCCAGCACTTCAAAAAACTGTCTGCACCGGGTCAGATAGATGAAAAATGGGGTCCTGAACTTGATATTGAGAAAACAAAATTGTTATACACAGCAGGTGAGTGATTGCTGTTGGTATCATAAATAGTTGAGCTTCTTCTCCTTATAACCAGACTAATTTCTCTGACCTTGAAGCTATCATAGTAGGACAGTATCATTAGAACTGATTTTCCCATTAACTGTTGTCGTGGTCTCAAAGTGTCTTCATAAGTCTTTACTTGTTATTGTTAACTTCAAAAGGGAAATTTCCCTGTAAAAAAGTCTTGTTACAAGTTATATCAGAGTAAGCTGAATTTCAGAAATAGTGTTTCAAATAGAATTAACACTCTGCTTCCTATATGCAGGTCAGTCAACACATGCCATGGAAATGTTGAGTTCTTGTGCCATATCCTTTTGCAAATCTGCCAAAGCTGAATATGCAGTTGCTAAATCTATTCTCACGTTGGCTAAATGGATTCAAGCAGAATGGAAAGAGATTTCAGGACAGTTGAAACAAGTTTATAGAGCTCGACAGCAGCAGAATCACAGTGGTCTGTCTACCTTGTCTAAAAACATATATAATTTGATTGACCTCCCAGCTGTTAATACACTAGAAGAAGAATATCCTAGGATTGAAAGTGAATCTACAGGTAAATTTGTTCTCCTTATTAGTTACTGATGAGTCAACCGAGAGTCAGTGCTAGTTATATTAATAAAGACTAAGTGCTGCATTACTCATGTATTTGTTCTCCTAATATACAATCAAACAGTATTTGTTTAGTGCTATAGGTAATTCTACACAGATTAAAAAAATCAGACACTTTAATGTTGGTGTTATTCTTTTTTCTTGTTTGAGTGATTGTATCCTTTAGAAAACTGGAATGTGTTTATGTTAAGAGAAGATTTTAACATTTTGTTACATTTTTGTGTGCTTTCATCTCATGTATTTGCCAAAGTTTGAATGAGTTTCAGAAAAGGCTTCAATGGGATTTATGTTTTCAAGGCTCTGATAGTGTGAAAAGCAGTTACCTTAGGTTTTCTTGTGGTCTGTAATCCATACTTAATTTGAATCATTGAATCACAAAATGGTAGGGGTTGGAAGGAACTTTTAGAGATCTAGTCCAGCACTTCTGTTGTTGCCACACAATGTACTCCACTTCCCAATTTCTGATGCTTTTCTTCAGATGTCAACATGAAGTTCTTTATTTGCTTAAACATGGATTTCACAAGTAACAGTTCCTCTCTTGTAGAGTCTTTAGAGCTTGTAATGGATGTTAAGTAATAGCTGTTTTCTGACTTGATGGCAAAGAAAATAAATATGTACACAAATAAGCAGAAACATATTGCCCTAGGTACTCTGTAAAATTCTGCTCTCTGAAGCATCTTGCCCTTCTGGAAATCACGAGTTTCTTGCCTCAGTTACATCCTTCTGTGAAAGAGAAAGCAATTGTGAAAAAGAGAAAGCAGTTGTGGAGTACAGGCATTGTTGGTTGGCCAGTGAAAAATGGGTCTTTGTTTTGCATCCAATGTCAGAACTGGAAAAATAATTACACTTCAGCAAACTTCACACTCTTAGGTACTGGTCTAACTGAAAAAAAAAATGGCATGTACTTATAATGTTTTGGTATTATATTCTATGCTAGGGAAATTAGAAGCAGTTTTTACATTGTAATGTGTATTGCTTTTATTTCTCACCCCACAGTAAATATTGGAGTTGGAGAACCTGACTTCATCTTAGGACAACTGTATCACTTGTCTTCGGTACAGGCACCTGAGGTAGCCAAGTCTTGGGCAGCCCTGGCCAGTTGGGCATATAGATGGGGCCGTAAAGTAGTTGATAATGCCAGGTAAATTCATCCTAATGTTTAAATATATGTAGCGCAATTAGTTTTCCTAAGGTAAAACCTAGCTTTGTATTTATGAGTATGGATCTTTGTGGTCTAAATTTGCATGTGAGCAGAGCACTGAATATTCTCTTGTTTACTTGCCCTCTGTAAAAAGCAGCATATTTAATTCTGAGATAAAAGTAAAGTTTTCTTCCTTCAAGAAGTTCTATATACAGTCTTAATGGATTTAGTAGCTCTATGAATATTAATACCTTGAGGATCACTAACTCATTTAATGTTACAGTCAGGGAGAAGGTGTTCGTCTGCTGCCCCGGGAAAAATCAGAGGTTCAGAACTTGCTTCCAGACAACATTGCAGAGGAAGATAAAGAGAAAATATATGGAATTCTTGGCCAAGCAGTGTGTCGTCCAGCTGGAATTCAAGTAAGTATAAATTTGCTTGCTTAATAAAAGTTCAGCTTCAGTGAGATCTTGATTTTTCATCTATTTATGATACATATTAACTTTTCTCAATGTTTACAAGTTAAAACTCAGACAATGGAAAAGTTCACTAAGAAATCGCCTGTGAAATCTTTGCTCTATTTCGTTTTAGGATGAAGATATGACTCTACAAATCACTGAAAATGAAGACAATGAGGAAGATGATATGGTAGATGTTATATGGCGTCAGTTGTTAACAAGTTGTCCGTGGCTTTCGGATCTTGATGAAAATGCAACAGAAGGGTTAATTAAAGTGTGGAGGAAAGTTGTAGACAGAATCTTCAGTCTCTATAAACTCTCCTGCAGTGCATACTTTACTTTCCTCAAACTCAATGCTGGTCAGGTTAGTGTTTGTACTGATGAGGAAATCCAGTTACAAACTTTTCTAAATGGTGGTATGATCTATATGCTTAGCTTAGAGGAGTATTTTTTTCTTTCAAGGTTGCACTTGATGAAGATGATCCCAGGCTGCACTTAAGAAATACTTCTGAGCAAAGCACTGATGATGTTATTGTGATGGCAACCTTAAGATTGTTACGATTGCTTGTAAAACATGCTGGAGAACTTAGACAGTATCTAGAGCATGGGCTAGAAACTACACCTACTGCTCCTTGGAGAGGTAAGTATATGTTATCTAGTTGTTAAAATTCGTTTTGACACAAGGATATTCATTGCTATTTCATAAAATTATTGTTTAAACATGTTGGAAAGAGATTCTGTCTTAGTCTGCCATGCATTTTGGTCTTAGAATCTGTGCTTTTTATTACTCTGATCCCACACTTCCCCATGCCTTAAGACACTGAAAGAAGTAAGGAGATGTGATTTGGAAAGTATTATATTGGCACCTTTAAAAAAAAAAAAAAAAAAAAGTGATGGGTTTTCTACTAGGTGCAATTTGAAATGCAGCTCAGAGACGAGTGACTGAATTCAGATATCTCTGAATTTATTGTAAGGATGATGGAGCACTGGAGCAGGCTGCCCAGAGGGGTTGTGGAGTCTCCTTCCTTGGAGGTCTTCAAGACCCGCCTAGACATGTTCCTATGCCACCTGATCTAGGTGAACCTGCTTCTGCAGGGAGGTTGGACTTGATGGTCTCTAGAGGTCCCTTCCAACCCTGCAATTCTGTGATTCTATGATCTCAGTAGTTTGTCACTATACTACTAGATCTCATTGCACAGGGACTTTCCTACAAAAGGTTATTGAGTTAGCGTGCGAGGCAGCAGAAAAGGAGGCCCACTATTCCAAAATTGTCCTTTCTTTTGAAACATCCAGTTATGCAAACTGCAAGAGTATTAATGTGACTGACAAGGGAAAACGGGTACAAGCTGGAACATAAGAGATTCCAAAGAAACATAAGGAAAAACTTCTTCACTGTTCAGATGAGGGAGCACTAGAACAGGCTGCCCAAATGGATTGTGGCATCTCCTTCTCTGGAGACATTCAAAACCCATCTGGATGAGTTCCTGTGTGACCTACTCTAGGTGGCCCTGCTATGGCAGGGAGATTGGACTTGGATGATCTTTCAAGGTCCCTTCCAACCCGTAAGATTCTGTGGTTCTGCATGACTGTATTTTTGAAAAATGATACAACAGATACAATGTCCAAAACTCAATTCCTGAGACTTGAATAAATGACTTATAAATTGTATCTGACATTATCTCTGTTTGAATAGTGGAAGAAAATAAACCATTGCCTGAAAGGCAGTTGTTTAAAAGAAGCTTTTACTGGGAAGTTACACATTTATGTTTTTACAATGCAAAGCCAGCATGCTTTTAAAAATAAAATCAAATGAAATTCCACATCACTTGAAGTGAAATGAATAATCCTGTTTTCCTGTTTATGAAGGTATCATACCTCAGCTTTTCTCCCGCCTAAATCACCCAGAAGTATATGTTCGTCAGAGTATTTGCAGCTTACTTTGTCGAGTGGCTCAAGATTCTCCTCATCTCATACTGTATCCTGCAATTGTGGGGACAATTTCACTCAGCAGTGAATCCCAGACTTCAGGTATGGAGGAAAAACTAAACATTCAAATATACTGTAGCTAATATATTCTTATATACTGCATAAAACAATAGTGAGGTTTTTCTTTCAGTAGTTGATACTTTCTATCTTAAGGATATTTTTGTTACAGCACCTCACTGTTGCTTCTCATTTGACTTGCCAATTTGGCTAATAAGTTAGACTTTTTCCGTGTTATCATCCTATACTTGGCCAGTACTCAATGTAATATGGGGACCTGATGTTAAATGAAGTATTAAGATGTACATTACAAGGCCAGAATGGTGGAGCTAATATTTTAACATCTGTTTTTAACTTAGGAAACAAGCTGCCTTCTGCCATCCCTACTTTGCTAGGTAATATTCAAGGAGAAGAACTGTTGGGTGGTGAATGTGATGGAGGGAGCCTACCAGATTCTCAAGAAAGCAGTAAAGATGACACAAAAGTTGGATTAAATGAAGATCAAGCAATGATGCAAGACTGTTACAGCAAAATTGTGGAGAAACTCTCTGCTGCAAATCCAACAATGGTATTGCAGGTAAATAATCCAAATGGCTGCTACTTGTGCTCGATCTCGAATCCCAAAACACATAATTTGTGTATCTTGTGGGTAGACCTGGAAGTTTGGTGCGTCATTGCTGTTACACTCTTACAATTTTTTCTCAGTTGTTAATCTACAAATATAAGTCTTAATACTGGTACCCTTAAAAGTAAGTGAATCTGAATTGGTTTGATACAGGTTCAGATGTTAGTGGCTGAGCTGCGCAGAGTTACAGTTCTTTGGGATGAGCTTTGGCTGGGAGTTTTACTGCAGCAGCACATGTATGTCCTCCGAAGGATTCAACAGCTGGAAGATGAAGTCAAGAGGGTCCAAAACAACAACACTTTAAGGAAGTATGTCTTGTTTTAATAATTCCAGATTTGTAACAAAAACTTGTTCTTGGGAAAACATACAGTCAAACCAATCAACAGTGGTGTTGCTCCTGAATTCATAAAATTCCAGCTGCTTCTTTCTAAGCCAGGGGTCTTTTTTTCAAGAATGCTTTGTCTACAGCCAGCACCCTAATCAAATGAGAAACAGCAGTCTAGCTGTGAATCCATGCTTTGATTTCCTTAGCAATAATGTGTTACAACCCAATGCTGTAACAACCCAACAATGTAATCCAATGTTACAATCCCCTAACTTGTGGATTGTGAAATTCTATAGTTCTTCGTTTCTAAGGTGTTTCTTACAGGTTGGCTGAAAGGAGGACAAGCATACCAAAGGATGTGATCTATTTGGAGTTTACTGTAAATGCAGATATTTGGAGTAAGCAGAACATCTTCATCTGCTTTTGGTTTTCAGTGTTTAGCAGGTCTTTCTTTTTCTCTCCCTCACTTGGATTCTCCTGTGAAGGGATTTGTAGAAGAAAGCCAATCACTGAGCCACTTCTCTAAGCTTAAGAATGCCTCTTGAATTCTATAGACAGAGCTGACATGGAATGGGGAAATAGCATAATCTGAATCTTTGTTTTTCTCTTGTAGTGTTGCATCCTCAAGAAGTAGTAGTAAAGAGCTCTTTTAAAAGAAATCAATTGCCTAGAATAGTTTGAGCTCTGAGTTTCTTAGGGTTTACAATGATGAAGAACCCAGCTGAAATGTTTCCATTTAAGAAAAGAAACCTGTGGTTCAGAGGAGGATGCATTCAGTTGTGGAAAGAAGTGCTTTTCCTTGTAATACAGTCGCCTACGAAGAGCTCACTTTAGAGGTGTCATAATTTTCATGAATTCTTAGATGTCTCATTTACAGTCTTATTTTAATGCTTTACTTAGGAAGTGACTTGGTTTTATGGACTTAAGAGGAAATTTTGATGTGTTTTGTGTTTAATAGAGAGGAGAAAATAGCAATCATGCGTGAGAAGCACACAGCTCTCATGAAGCCAATTGTATTTGCTTTGGAACATGTCCGGAGCATCACTGCAGCTCCTGCAGAAACTCCCCACGAGAAATGGTTTCAGGATAACTATGGAGATGCAATCGAAAACGCTCTAGAGAAACTTAAGAATCCTTTGAATCCTGCTAAACCTGGAAGCAGCTGGCTCCCATTTAAAGAGGTATTACATGCACAGACTAATAGCACAATGTAGAGACTCCTGACACTTGCTGCGTTATGTGTTAGACCCTTAATATTCTCTTGGCAATCAATTGCAGTCTGAAGCTATGTCTTATCTGGAATCAGCAGGCATGTTAGACACTAAAGCACGGTAATTTTTGCCTCTGTGACAAGTTTTACTGGCTATCTGCCTTATTGCATTTCCACCTAATGAAATGACTTCCTGTTTTTCAAATCTGCTGTCTGGGATGCTGCCAGTTTTGGGGCTAGAGGGCTGTATTTTTTTAAATACTGTCTTTCTGAATGCTATTTTTGTTTAGTGGATTTAAATTTTAACAAGTTGGGACTCTGATTATCTAATCATAGTGATTGGGCTGTAGAGAAACTTTCCAGTTATCAACCCTTCCTAAAGATACTTTATTGTTCAGTTATATGATCTTATTTTAGTTTTTTGTGTGCCAGAGGGAGAGCAAAATGTATTCACTTGGATATCCAGAGCCAAGCTGGTGCTTTTTTAAAAACTTTGCAAGTCAGAATCTAGATTTTGCACACACTACGTTTTTTGTACTTAAACCTCCTTCTACTTTTCAGAGCAAGCAAGTGTGCAGATGCAAAAACGGGAGGTTGCTGAATGCCTTTGACCACAGTACAAATGCAATTTGTTGTGCCTCTGGTGGTTATCACTGGGCAGGGGATATTTGCTGCATAAAGGATGTTTTTAATCCTAAACTGTAAATGTCTTAGTAGGGTGGGAGAATGAAAAGCAGCACAAGAAAGAAATCTTCATGCTTTCTGGAAGATGAGAACATTAAGTCTGTGTTGTTGGTGTTTCAGGGTGTTCTTTAATGCTAGCTATTAAGACGAAGATGAACCTAAACCAAACAATTTCTTTGGAATAGGTTATGCTGAGTTTGCAGCAAAGAGCACAGAAACGGGCCAGTTACCTTTTAAGACTTGAAGAAATCAGCCCTTGGTTGGCTGCCATGATGAACACTGAAATAGCACTTCCTGGAGAAGTATCTACCAGAGACACAGTCACAATTCATAGCGTGGGCAACACCATCACAATCCTGCCTACCAAAACCAAACCTAAAAAGCTGCTTTTCTTGGGTTCAGATGGGAAGAACTATCCCTACCTGTTCAAAGGTAAGAAGTGGAAGTTTTCTCAAACAAGTTACAGTTTTGTGTTCCAAATTAGACTAAATAAAAGTTGGGAAGATGCATGGTTGTAACTTTTATCTCCCTGCGTGATATGGAGGAAGAATTGTTTGGGGCATCTACTCCCTGTTCCCCACCTCCCACTTCATCATACATTTTCAAGGAACTTTGCCTTGTACAGCTGTAAGTGAGGGTGTTTCAGGTCCTTTCTTTTTAAGACTTGCCTCAGAAACATTGTTCTGTTTGCATAATGGTAAGATTAGCTGGATGCACTTCTACAGAAGCTTAAGGTAACACCCAGAAGAGAACTTTTGCAGAGGGGTTGGACTAGATGATCTCTAAAGGTCCCTTCCTACCCTACCGTTCTATGATTCTATGACTTTACCTGAATAGGAAAGACTTATTTGTTATGTTAGTAACTATTGCGTGTACTGCTCAGAGACGTGTCATAAACTGCTGATTCTAATAGATAAGTGCTACGTAAACAGTTAGGTTTAGGCTGAACAGCTCGTTCTTCATCTACAGAATTTATAAAGCTGTGCATAGTCTGAAAGGAAGTAAGATTTCAAAAAAATACTGAATTTTAGGTTTTTAAGAACAAATGTTTTTAAAAACCAGAAACTAAATTTGACACAAACTTATCACAGGCTTGGAAGACTTGCATCTAGATGAAAGAATCATGCAGTTCT
The DNA here is from genome assembly GCA_013401255.1 of Urocolius indicus. Taxonomy (NCBI): domain Eukaryota; kingdom Metazoa; phylum Chordata; class Aves; order Coliiformes; family Coliidae; genus Urocolius; species Urocolius indicus. The sequence continues at coordinate 348,425 of WBNH01004161.1, read as the reverse complement.
TATCAATTGTGAACACAATGTTTGCTACTATTAACCGACAAGAGACACCGAGGTTTCACGCGAGGCACTACTCTGTGACACCTCTGGGCACAAGGTCAGGTTTGATCCAGTGGGTGGATGGAGCTACACCTTTGTTTGGTCTTTACAAACGATGGCAACAGCGAGAAGCTGCGTTACAAGCACAAAAGGTAAGAACTTGCTGTTTTATGCTGCCTGCAATAATTCAGAAGGCGAACATTCTGATTTGCTTTGCAGTTCTAAATATTGTGGTTTGTGTTTTGTTCATAATAATGCAGAATGTTTCTGTGTGTACATAACTCTTGGGATTTCACCAGATGTCAATGAACTTGCATATATATTTTTGTTAGATACTATAATATGTGTATGAACATACTGCTCTGGCATGATAATTGAAGGACAATTGAGAAAATAGTTAACTTTGGTGACAAGTATTTTAGTTCCACATCTTAATAAATTTCAGAAATACAACTGCAAAAACTGAATTTAAAACTTAGCAAGGTAAGGGTAGAGTTAGGCCAGAACAATATGTGTTCTTTTTATTTAGGCTTTTTAAACTATTGAATTTTGAAAGAATTCTGAGCTGTAAAAGTAATTCTCAGTAGAAGGAGGTGGTTTTGTATTTCATTCCCACCACCACTGAATTTGGATTCCTTGTCTGTGGCAGTGAGTTATGATACATGAACTACCCCTTTTATCTCTTCTAGGCTCAGGACTCTTACCAGACTCCTCAGAATCCTGGAATAGTGCCTAGACCCAGTGAGCTTTACTACAGTAAAATTGGACCTGCTTTAAAGGCAGTCGGGCTTAGTCTTGACGTGTCACGTCGTGACTGGCCCTTGAATGTCATGAGGGCTGTTCTAGAAGAACTGATGGAAGCAACTCCCCCAAATCTCCTAGCTAAGGAGCTCTGGTCATCATGTACTACACCAGATGAATGGTGGAGAGTTACACAGGTGAGTTACAACAAATATGTTTTCCCTTTGAAAGGCTGTGGTTATAATGGGGTGAGGGGCAACAAATATCTGGGGTGTTGTTCAAGCAGTGATACTCAAGTTAGGTAAACTAGCACTGCTGAAGTTTCCTGTGACAGGAAATGTTGGGAATTGTACCATCTGGAGTAAGAAATGGGTATACACCTGATAGCTCTGCATTATTGTAGTGGAATCGTCAGCCTAAGACGTGAAGTCTTGTAAAAATATCATCAGACAACAGCTTGGAATAAGTTGCTTTTGATTTGTCTTTCACTTAAAATAATGTTCTAAGATGGTAGTCAGTCCAATGTGTTGGCAGAGAATTCCCACAAATAATTTTTTCCTGAAACTCTCTTTAAAGTCATATGCAAGATCCACTGCAGTTATGTCCATGGTTGGCTACATCATTGGTCTTGGAGACAGACATCTGGATAATGTTCTTATAGATATGACTACAGGAGAAGTTGTCCACATAGATTATAATGTTTGCTTTGAAAAAGGTAATTTAAAAAAAAAAAGCTATATGTTATTCAAATAAAAGGTTTCCCTTCTTGGTAATTAAAAGAAGCAACTTACATTTTTATCTTAAAGGAAAAAGCCTTAGGGTACCAGAGAAGGTTCCGTTCCGGATGACACACAATATCGAAACAGCACTTGGAGTGACAGGAGTAGAAGGGGTTTTCAGGCTTTCTTGTGAACAGGTAAGTTAGGAAATTTGCAGAAAGCTTGAGGATTATCACTTGATAAATACTGTCTTAGAACTCGTCTAGTAAACATTCTGTTGATTGAGAAATCCTTCACCTATTCTAGTGTGATTTTAGTCATGCTTATTTTAGATATGTCCTATTGGAGGTATTTAAGAAAAGTGAGTTTCAGATAAATGAATATGCAAGTAGTGGTACAATTACAATTCAGAGAGGAAGGGGACTTGTAGGTCTAGGTGTAAAATGTTATAGTTTTCCTGAAGCTTTCATTTTAGTGAAGTTTTTGCTTATCCTCTTTCTTCCTTTATAAACATGACAGGTATGTTTTGCAAAGAAAAATACTCTGAACAAAGAAGAGGGTTTTTCTTCAAGTGTGTTGGTATAGAGTTTGTGTGGAAGGCTAGAATGCAATCTCTAGTGACATTCCTACAGGCTAACTGCATTTGTATGGACTGTGGTGCTCCTCCTCTATCTGCAGTGGTTAGGCCTATGTTAAGGATTTCTATACCTAGCCAAGTACAGTATTTTGCATTTTCAGTTCCATTGTTCTACAAGGATAACACAAGCTCAGAATGAGTCTGTTTAAAATATGACGCAGGTCCTTCATATTATGCGGCGTGGGAGAGAGACTTTGCTTACATTGCTTGAAGCTTTTGTTTATGATCCTCTGGTGGACTGGACAGCAGGAGGTGAAGCAGGATTTGCTGGTGCTGTCTATGGTGGTGGTGGCCAGCAGGCTGAAAACAAACAAAGCAAGAGAGAAATGGAAAGAGATATTACACGCAGTCTATTTTCTTCAAGAGTGGCTGAGATCAAGGTGAGTTTACTACAGAAATGTTCTGTTTTCTAACCAAAGTAGCCCCTGTGCTTTCACTTCATTTGCATTTTGGGGGAGGTGGTCATTTGTTAGAAACAATTCACAAGTTTCATTGAGCTAAATTGAGTTTGCATTGAGGGAAGTGACTATATGGAACTTGAGGCAAGATTAATTTTCGTGTTCTATGTGCTTAATTCTAAATCATACTTTAATGTGTTGCCTGAATCTTGGCTAGAGGAATAAAACAAGAGGTTTAGAGAGCAGTCAAAATAAAGAATGTTTGTTAAGCTTTGGCACTTGTAGCACTGCAGGTAGTCCTAGATGAACAATGCAATTGAAGAGTTAAGTGCTGCCATATACTGCTTACCTGTTTGAATTAAATCCAGTTCTATAATGTCTCTGTCTTGTTTATAGGTTAACTGGTTTAAGAACAGAGATGAAATGCTTGCTGTGCTGCCAAAATTGGACAGTAGTTTAGAAGAATATCTGAACCTGCAAGAGCAGTTAACAGATGTAGAGAAGTTGCAAGGAAAACTACTGGAGGAGATAGAATTTCTGGAGGGTGCAGAAGGAGTGGATCATCCCTCCCACACGCTTCAGCACAGGTACAGAGGAGCCAGGAATTCTAACAGGAATCTCACAGTTCAATACAGTTGGTTGTTGAATAGTGTGCTTGTGAGTTAAACGTTAAAGAGAGAGATTAATAGCTGGGTAAAAGTTATTGTTACAGTAAGCAAGTCAATCCTTGTATAGAAGATCTATTGGAACCCTTTTCCTACTGAACAGTGTTATTTGTCTTACACTTTGTACTCCATCAACATAATCTCTGCTAGTCCATATTTCACACTTGACCCTTAAGGCAAGAGACAGCATGTGCAGAATGCTGTGTCTCATCAAATTAATCCAAGTAATGCAGCTGTTAGATAAAAAGATTTTTGTGCTATTTATTAAGTTTCTGATTCTTTATTTTTCAAGTTTATTTGAAACTGATGGAGGGTTTCAGAATTGCATGAATATCACATGTATTCATTGGTTTATTGGAAAACGTTATTAACATGATATTGTTAAAATTGGATGTAATTGGTGAGAAGGTATTCATTTTCTGGTCAACAAGGTAGTTATATTGTTCAGTATGGTTTTGTATTCAGTATAGTTAAGTACTTTTTTTTTTCTCATAGTACTGACTTGACTCTGTGGCTTCAATAATTCAGGTATTCCGAGCACACTCAGTTGCAGTCTCAACAAAGAGCTGTCCAGGAAGCAATCCAGGTGAAGCTGAATGAGTTTGAGCAGTGGATAACACATTACCAAACTGCTTTCAGTAATTTAGAGGCAACACAACTTGCAAGTCTTCTTCAAGAGATTAGCACACAAATGGACCTAGGTATAAAATAGTATTTGTGGGGGTTTTTTAATGGTTGAAAATAACTAGAGTTTACTACCAGGAGGCATTATGAGTACCCTTAAACTTGAAGGCAAGGACCTGTATATAATAAATGAAAAGGGGTTCTTCGAAGGGTGATTTAGAGCACTTTAAGGTTCCTCTGCTAAGCTGTCTGAAGGAACTTGTCTGCCTTAAACTAGCTGAACATGAGATTATGATCTTACCTTGTGCTCAAAATTCCCAGTGTGAGTTCTTCATGCCTCTTATCACAAGTAAAATAATATTTTTTTAAAAGATCTTAATTCTCAGTATTTGGATGTTATAAATTTGTGCTCTGTAGAGACACATCTACATTCTTAACTATCTTTCTTAAAAGGTCCTCCAAGTTATGTACCAGCAACAGCATTTCTGCAAAATGCAGGCCAGGCACATCTAATCAGTCAGTGTGAACAACTGGAAGGAGAAGTTGGTGCTCTTCTCCAGCAGAGAAGATCTGTGTTACGTGGTTGTCTTGAACAATTGCACAACTATGCAACGGTAGCTCTTCAGTATCCAAAAGCTGTGTTTCAGAAACACCGAATAGAGCAGTGGAAAACCTGGATGGAGGAACTCATCTGTAATATGACAATAGAGCGTTGTCAGGATATCTTCAGGAAGTAAGTTGATAAAAAAATGGGATGTTTCAAGAATGGAATTTTCTAATAGTCGTATGAGGATGGATCTAATCATGAAGCAAGACAAGATTAAGTTGTAATTCCAGAAGTTTGGAGGAAAAGATGAGAAACTGCTTTAAAAATACTGTTACAGAATTTAATGTGTACTACAAAAAGGAAAACCAAGTAACTGTTCTTCATTTGTTCAGTATATAGCACCGTGTTTATGGCTTTAGGGGAGTGAAACTTAGGCCTCTTAAGCTTCTAGTATTTTAAAAATCACTTCAGTAAATTTTTTATTATTATTATTAAGCAAACTTTCAAGCATTTTTTTTCTTTTACTTCTAAAGTCAGGCCATTTCAGCATTATTTCAGTTTAGCGTACAAGATCTAGATTATATGCAAACATTTACACTGAAACATCTTCCCTTCCTGTTTCTTAGAATCTATTTATTCTTTACCTCAGGGACTGTGGGTTGTCTTCTGTCCTTGCAAAGAGGTGTGAACTATCATAGAATCGTAGAATGGTAGGGGTTGGAAGCGACCTCTAGAGATCTAGTCCAACGCCCCTGCAGAAGCAGGTCCACCTAGATCAAGTCACACAGGAATGTGTCCAGGAGGGTCTTGAAGACCTCCAAGGAAGGAGACTCCACACCCTCCCTGGGCATCCTATGCCAGTGCTCCATCACCCTCACAGTAAAACAGTTTTTTACATTTAAATGGAACTTTTTGTGTTCCAGCTTCATCCCCTTACCCCTTGTGCATTCTGTAGCCATTAACTGCTGTGATATTTAGAGTTGATATGGAGTAGGTGATGTGGGAACTGTTCAAATGCAGAGTATTCTTCCTGCCCACAGAGCAGAATGCAATTTGCTAGCACTTGAGAAGGCAGGATTTTGTCATTGTGCTTTTGTTTTACAGGTATGAAATGCAATATGCTCCTCAGCCACCTCCAAGTATGTGTCAGTTCATAACTGCTACGGAGATGACTCTGCAGCGCTATGCAGCAGATATAAATAACAGACTGATCAGGCAGATGGAGCGTTTGAAGCAGGAGGCAGTTACTGTACCTGTTTGTGAGGAGCAGCTGAAAGAAATTGAACGTTGCATAAAAGTTTTCCTTCATGAAAACGGAGAGGAGGGTTCCCTGAGCTTAGCAAGCGTCATCATCTCTGCTCTTTGTACACTGACAAAGTGAGTTCCCTCTCATGAGATGTTTTTATACACATTCGTGTGTGAGACCACATACAAAGAATCTTCAAGTGACATAATTATGTGGAGAATGCAGTAGCAGGCAAATTGTCTAACTGTCATAATTCCTCTAGGCGAAATCTGATGATGGAAGGTGCAGCATCTAGTGCTGGAGAGCAACTGGTTGATTTGACTTCAAGAGATGGAGCCTGGTTCTTGGAGGAGCTTTGCAGCATGAGTGGGAATGTTACATGCCTTGTGCAGTTGCTGAAGCAGTGTCATCTTGTACCCCAGGACTTAGATATCCCTAACCCAATTGAAGCATCAGAAGCTGTTCACTTAGCGAACGGAGTATATATCTCACTTCAGGTGACACTTTTATGTTACTTTTTCTTTCCTCATCCTCAGTCTTCTGAGACTTCAGTTAAGCCATTGTTAACAGATTCTTCCTTTAACAGCTAAATGTTTGTTTATGATGTTGCTGAGGTGGTTTTTTTTTTGTTGGACATCCGTCTCGATTGCTGTATTTGGCTGAGCTGAACAGACATTTCCTACTGCCATTTACATTATTGGTTGGAGGAAACCATTTTGATCTATACATGACAAATTGTAAAAACTGTTGTCAAGTAAATACGTCTGATGATAACTTTTCACGAGGTTATCAGACACATCAGCTTTATGTCTTGCTTTCATTCTTTTATTGTGTTACTGGCAGTCCAGAACAACTTCCAGACTGTTTAACCTGTGCTCTTTCTGTTTTTTGCTCCTGATAAGCCTTATGTATTTTCACCTAAAACGAGTAGTTTGAAACAGATTTTGAAGAACTGTTTGCAAGCCCTTATCTGCAAGATTGGGAAGGAGAAAAATGTTTTTACTCTCCTGTGGTTTAGGAATATTTCCAATTACTTGAGCTGCTACTAATGGTTTTTTGTTTAAAATATCTGCTGAAGACAGGTGGTTTATGAGCTGTGGCTGCTGTAAATAGCTTTTTGAGGCTTTTTGGTTCCACTGTATTGAATTTGAAAAATATTTTCCTAGTAACCTGTGTAAGCACAGTGAAGATTTTCATCACTTTGTTTCTTAGCTCTTTGAAATAACATTTCAGAGATGTGCATCCAATTGTGTTGCATCACACCCAAGGTCTTTCACCCATGTGGTGTTGTCCTCGCTGCGAGCTCACTGAGCAGTTGAAATAACTAATCTTGTTGGTGTGTCTTGTCTCACCTTGGAGACAGAGCACATTGCTTGGTACTTTCTGTGGCTGCCTTCAGCACTCTGATGCATTGTACTTGAGGAAAATTGCTTTATGCAGCTTGCATTGATTTGTGCGGCATAAGTAGGACTCCAGCAAGATAATCACGATCTGGAAAGTCTTGCATTCTTTTCCCTTGCCTAGTTTAAACAATTTAGCAGATCATAAATTCAATAAATAATTTAACTCATTTATAATTAACATAATGGGGAAAAAAAGCTATGTCTTTTGATGAAATTGATTTGCAAGGTATGATTTCTCTCTGCTAGGGATGGCTGTAAGGTATTGCTGCTGATGCTCTTGAGGTAGTTGTTGCTACGTTAGGCAGATGTGAGACCTTTGGATTTGTACAAAGTTTAATGTATTCTTGACTCTTTTTTTTTTTAACAAAAAGTCTGCTGCAGTGGGATGTAATACTGAAATGCGAAAGATGTTGCATGTGATACTTTTTGAGAGGGAAAATTTCTTAGGCTTTCGTGCTTACGTCCCAACAGGAGCTGAACTCCAACTTCAGACAGATCATTTTTCCTGAAGCGCTGAGGTGCTTAATGAAAGGAGAGTATACTTTAGAAAGTATGCTCCATGAATTAGATACTCTTATTGAACAAACAACTGATGGAGTCCCCTTGCAAACATTGGTTGAATCTCTTCAAGCCTACTTACGAAATGCTGCTATGGGACTAGAGGAAGAAACACATACCCATTACATTGATGTTGCAAGGTAAATCACTTGTTTTTTAGTTCAGGTAGGAGCGAATGAAGACCGGTTCTAAATGTTGTTATTTGTTTGACATACAGGTTTTTCTAGCCCAACAATACCCTGAAGAGTGCAGTGCCTGAAGTGCACATTTCCTCTCTGTGTGTTTATCCATGTAGATACATAAGAATGTAGAGTTACATTTACATATGCTTAAAGTTGACGGTTGGTAGTCAAAATATATAGTTACAATATTATGTTTGAAGTTGAGATGGTAAAAATGGGAACAGGTCCATTAGTTTGTATGAGGAATCTGTGAAAGGGAGAGATTGTAACCGTGGCACTCTTCTGGTCAGGAGACTTGATGAGTAGCTTTTGCATAATGAATCAGTGACTTGATTAAAAAACAAAAATATAAAACCCCAACAAAACAAAAAAAAAATTGATACTTGTTTATTTTCTCTTAACTTTCTTCCTGGCTTACCCATTGGCAAGCCTGCTCAGCCTCTTAGTTGAGAGTCAAAAGAGATATAAGGGAGGGAGAAGATAAAATTGCCCTTTCAGGAATGGCACGCTGTTAAACCATCTCAGCCATAACCTGAGAGCTCATCCTCCACCTTTTTACCCCATGCTCCATTCAGTCAGTTACATGCATGTGTTATAAAACCAATACTTGGTTGTCAAGGAAGCTTCATAACTTTTACCATGCTCATAGGAAGCTGGTCCATTGATACCGTCCCATCTTATAGGAACAGCTAAGGATATCATATGAGACCAGCATTAGGATTCAGGGGGTAAGTGGGGAAGTGAAAAATTTCACCTTGTTCAGATGAAACTTAATTCAAAGCTGCTCAGTGAGATCAATCAGTTTAAGAAAATAGTAGTGATTTCTTGTAGATTAAGCAAAACCATGTAAACTTTCTTGTTTTTTAAGAGTACTTCATGCTCAGTATGGTGAACTGATTCAGCCAAGAAATGGTTCAGTTGATGAAACTCCCAAAATGTCAGCTGGTCAGATGCTTTTGGTAGCCTTTGATGGAATGTTTGCTCAAGTGGAAACTGCATTTGGTTTATTGATTGAGAAGGTACGGATTTGTTCTTTTCAGAATACTCTGAGTCAGGAACATGAAAGTTTTATGAAACCAAACCTGATTTATTTCCTTTGTATTGCTCAGCTGAACAAGATGGAAATACCTGTTGCTTGGCGTAAGATTGACATTATTAGGGAAGCCCGCAGCACCCAAGTGAACTTCTTTGATGATGACAATAATCGACAAGTTCTGGAGGAAATCTTCTTTTTGAAGAGACTGCAAACAATTAAAGAATTTTTCAGGCTCTGTGGTACTTTTTCTAAAACACTGTCAGGTAAATAAATGTTATCTAAGATTCAATATCGCTTTGTCCACTTCTCATCCCATGTCCGTTGGAGAAGAATGCAAAATTTTAGTCACTCTTACCGTAATTTACCTTTTATATGTGGCAAGTGTGAAGAAATTCAGTTCTTGTAATATTGGTGTGTTTTGGTCAGGTCGTATTTTCAGATGTTTTAACTAACATACTGTTTCTTTCCTTTAAAAGGGATCAGTTCACTTGAAGACCAGAATGCGGTAAATGGACCTGTTCAAATGGTCAATGTGAAAGCCCTTTACAGAAACTCTTGTTTTAGTGAAGACCAAATGGCCAAACCAATCAAGGCTTTCACAGCTGACTTTGTGAGACAACTTTTAATTGGCCTTCCAAATCAAGCTTTGGGACTTACTTTGTGCAGTTTCATCAGCGCTTTGGGTGTCGATATCATTGCTCAGGTAGAAGCTAAAGACTTTGGAGCAGAAAGCAAAGTTTCTGTGGATGACCTGTGCAAGAAAGCTGTGGAGCACAACATCCAAATTGGCAAGTTCTCGCAGTTGGTCATGAACAGGGCAACAGTGTTGGCCAGTTCATACGATACTGCGTGGAAGAAGCACGATCTGGTGCGCAGACTTGAAACCAGTATTTCATCTTGCAAGACCAGTCTTCAGAGAGTACAGCTGCATATTGCCATGTTTCAGGTTAGACCACAATGTGTGTTCTTTCCAAAGTGTGTCTGTGGAAAGTGAGCTTTAGTCACTGTGTCTGAGCACAAGAACTTCATATTTTGTTGAATGAACTTTAGGTTATCTTGATAAAGGAGTTTGGGTTGAAATTATTGCGAACATGTAAGGAAAAAGTGTTACAGCTTGCTGCTTTGAACACCAACTGCTTTGGAAGATGCAAATGGGGCCAGATATAAATTATTTTTCAAGTCAATTCAGTTTTCTCTCAATAACCATTAAGTCACTTATTAAAAAAGTCATTCACTGGCTTCCTTACTAGTGATGTTTTCCTGGTCTCCCCTTTTTCTCAAACAGACTAAGATTTTAAGGGACAGAAGGTATGAATTGCTGAATGTCATCTTGTACCTTTCTTTCATGTATTAACTTTCTCCTTGCTCCACTGTTTGCCTCGTGAAAAAATATAAATAGCAACAGTGTTAATCCTGAAAACGTTCTGTGAGGCTTTAGCTAAATGCTGTTGTGTGCCTTGGACTGTATGCTGGTACCCAGATGTATTGTAGCATCATCAGTCTTTTATTTTGTAGTGATTTGTAGGTTGAGACTAAAGGCTTTCTTCATGTCAGTTAATAAACCGTTTCATAGACTGATAGGCAAAATGGTCTTCATGCATTGAAATAAATTGTTTCTGAGTATCAATGTATTTTCTTTTAGATCAGAGAAACATGTAGAAATCACTTTTAAGTTAATGACTGATTAATGGTATAAATATCCAGGCCAGCAAAACATAATTTACAGTTACTTCTATGATTTGATGCTCTAATGATTTAGGACTTTTAAGTGTGCTGACACATAGCTATTTTAAAAAGCCCTGAGTTGCAAAGTGTACCAGAGTACTAGAACTGCCACTTGTGAAGTCGTGTATTCTATGCTGAGCAATAGTGATAAACAAGTGTTCCCATTATTTTCTTAAAGTGGCAGCATGAAGATCTCCTCATCAGTCGCCCACAAGCTATTTCTGTTACTCCTCCACCTCGTTCTGCGATTTTAGCCAACATGAAAAAGAAACTTCATACGCTCAGTCAGATTGAAGCTTCGATTGCAACAGTCCAGGTACTACTGTTTTTCTGAGGTTTGTTTAGCAGCATATTGGGATGGATATGCTACCTCCAGATTATGTTGTCTCATGCTGTTGAAGCACAAATTTAGTGGTATTTTTATTGATCTCTGGCTGGCTGATGTAGACTGTAACGTTGATTTTTTTGGTGTCTCATACAAAATATTCTCTGAAATATGAGGAAATCTATTTCATGAGCAAAAATGCAACTCTGTGAAAGTACCATCTGAAGGATGATAATACTCTTATTCTTTAAGTTTGTCCAATTTAGATCTTCCTTTGCAGATCTGGACAAACCAGTTGTTCTGTGTTTCAAGGTTTCTGTGTGCTGTGGCTTGGCTCAGCTTTTTAGGCTTTTGAGTGTCAGTAATATAGAACGTTTAATTGTTTGAAATAAATACTGATTAGCCTCTTGAATTTGAATTTCCTTTTTAGTTGTGAAGGTACTGTTTGTAATAATTTTTAGAAAATGATTTGTGAAATAATTCAAGACTCCAATGATTTTTATATCATGTTTAGTCAAGAACTGTGACTTTTAACTTGCTTCTGTGTTTTTTTAATGGATTAAGATCTAGGCAGGTGACTGTTTTCATAACAATCAAATCCAGTTGTGATATGTTTGAAAACCTTTAAACAGCATAAGCTGATATTGGTCAATCATAAATGCCATCTTATTTTATATATAAGGGTATAAGGATATGTCTGCATGTGTATATGTGCATATTATTTTTAAAGTTAGGCATAAGATGTTATATATCAGTATGGATAATCTATGTACTCGTTTTCTTCCCCAATGCAGGAGAAACTAGCAGCGCTTGAAGCAAGTATTGAGCAGCGTTTAAAATGGGCAGGAGGTGCTAATCCTGCACTGGCACCAGTCTTGCAAGACTTCGATGCCACTATTGCTGAAAGAAGAAGCCTTGTACTGAAAGAAAGTCAAAGAGCAAGTCAGGTACTATACATCAGTACTATGGAGTTGAGAAGTGTGTTCACTATTTCCTGCTTTGAGTTACACATTGAAAGTGTTTTTTCCACCTCAGCGTCTGAAGAACAAACATAGATAACCAAATACTTCTGAGACTTCCACTTTAAAATCCCACTTTAAAAGCAATATGAATATTCTCTGAGAGAACTGCTACAGGGTTAGATGACCCTGAAATTAAGCCACTACTGTAACAGAGTGGCTTTACTGATATATTTAAAGTTTTTCCTTCTAAGGACATGGAACAAATGTTTGTATAACAGCTGATTTAACTGGAATCGTGTTTTCTCACTCTTTCTTTGATCTTCAGGTCACTTTCCTCTGCAGTAATATCATTCACTTTGAAAGTTTACGCACTAGAACAGCAGAAGCCTTAAATCTGGATGCTGCATTATTTGAACTTCTCAAACGCTGTCAACAAATGTGCTCGTTTGCGTCGCAGTTCAACAGTTCAGTCTCTGAGCTGGAGCTTCGCCTGCTTCAGAGAGTGGTAAGTAAAGGTCAAAGCAAAATATGTAACATGACAGAATCACTGTAATAATGAGTTCTAAATTTTGTCCTTCATTCTAATTTAATGTTATGGATACCTTCTAATGGGTTGTGGATTAGAGTTTATTCCATCAGCTGATAGACTCTTGGCAGTAACATCTACCCAGTAATTGCATTTTATCTCTGGATACAGACACAAAAATATTTCTGTTATTTTTAGGGCACTGGGCTTGAACATCCTATTGGCAGCTCTGAATGGCTTCACTCAGCTCACAAGCAGTTGACCCAGGAAATATCTACACAGCGAACAGTACAAACTGAAAGAGAACAGCAAACAGAAACAGTTTGTGAAACAATTCAGAATCTGGTGGATAGTATTAAAACTGTGCTCACGGGTCATAACAGACAACTTGGAGACGTCAAACATCTACTGAAAGCTATGGCAAAGGTATACCTGCAACTTAGATTTGTTCCTCAAACCCATGTCAGTATAGTTTAAGAAAAATAACACTTGCAACAAGATGCCTTTTAAAGTACCTAGAAACAGTGACATGTGTTCATGCCTATGGAGTTGAAGATACAAAAGCAATATAATCCCTAAGAATTCATAAAGCTTTTTTTCTGGAGTTTGGACAAACAAGCTTTGGTTGAATTAAACTTTTTCTCTCGTGGCAGTTGAAACCTTTTTGTTGTGTTTACAAATCCTGTTGCTTTTTAATCAGTAAAACACTTGATTTTGGTTTTTTTTTCAGATTAGATTTTTTTTAAAATGGAAATACTGGAAATTCTGGTTCTATGCAGTCAAATGACAAACTGAGGCACTGAAAAGGCTAAGAAATGCTCAACTTTATTCTCTCATCCGAAATACAGCAGACACTTAACCTTTTTTGCACATCTCTGTTACAGGATGAAGAAGCAGCTTTGGCAGATGGCGAAGATGTTCCCTATGAGAACAGTGTTAGGCAGTTCTTGGGCGAATATAAATCGTGGCAAGATAATATTCAGACAGTTTTGTTTACATTAGTTCAGGTTATGGGTCAAGTCCGCAGTCAGGAACATGTTGAAATGCTGCAGGAAATAACTCCCACCTTGAAAGAACTAAAAACACAGAGCCAAAGGTAAGAAAGGCACCTTCTCGGATGAAGGTGTTTTGGCTGATGGATGTGTATACAGCAGAAACACAGCCTGGGGTACCTCCTTGGTGGCTGGCTTACAATGTAGAAATCTTTTTGCAAACTTTGGACTTTTCTTTTTGAGTTTTCAGTAAGTCAAATAGTTGCATGAATGTTCATCAACTCCATTATGTTTCCTAGTGTCTACAATAATCTAGTGGGTTTTGCATCACCCTTAGTCACGGATACAGCAAATGAATGCTCAAGCCCAACGTCAGCTGCTACCTATCAGCCAACCTTTGCTGCAGGTAATACAGGAAAAGACTACAAACATTAACACTTCAGAAATTGGTGTTAGAGGAGGGATAAAAACTATCTATAAATCTTAAAATACAGACAAGACTATAAAAGCCTATAAAATTAAAATCACATAGTGTGCAATAGTGAATGACTGTCTTTGAATAGCCTTCAAGATCTGGATTCACCCCACAAAGTTCAGAACACATGGAGTGTATTGTTATGTGTATCAACTGAACTGTACTTTCTCTTGAAATCAATGTAAAACTTATGGTGACATTGGAATAATCTTAAAGGCATGCACATTTGCAGAATTTACATTACTTACAGTTAAAAGCATGAAAAAAGTTTCTTATCATTGATTTCTTCCTAATCCAATGATTATTCTATGGCCAGCATTTGGACTATGCACAAGTTCCTTATGTCTGTCAAGCACAAGGGTTGTGTTTTATAATTGCCATACAAAATGGTAGAAATAGAGGTTCAGAGATGATAAATACTTGCTTAATGTGAATAGATGTTCTTAGTGGAACACAACCTCAGTAAAAGAAATTAGACTGAAGAGAGGTGGTGCAGAGTTGAAAATAGACATTTTTGCTGAAGTACTGATAGCTGCATTTGATACATGTTTAATTGTGCATTTTCTTATGTCTGTAATGTATTATTTTGAATACTTCAAACACTTTTAAACTTTCTTTCCAGCTGTACGTAGCAATACAGGGCAGAAAACTCAGCCAGAGGTGATGTCACAGAATGCAAGGAAGCTAATTCAGAAAAATCTTGCCACGTCAGCAGATACTCCTCCAAGCACAGTCCCAGGGACTGGCAAAAGTGTTGCCTGTAGTCCCAAAAAGACAGCCAGGGACCCTAAAACAGGAAAAGGTAAATATAGGGCGGGGAGGGGCGGGGGGAGAAAACCAAAACTGAACCAAGAAATCTGCCACTGACAACAAAAGACCCAAAAACATACCAGTGGGCTTCTGTGCAGGAAGGTAAAACTTAATATTGTTGTATTTTGTACCTCTAGCTGTGCAGGAAAGGAATTCATACGCAGTTAGCGTGTGGAAGCGGGTCAAAGCCAAGTTGGAGGGCCGAGATGTGGATCCCAACAGGAGAATGTCTGTCGCTGAACAGGTGAGTTGAAAGTAGTAAAGCCTCGGTAGTGGTCCTTACTGTAAGTATTGGGTAGTAAACACAACTGTGTGTGTGCTGAGGTAGGCCTTAAAGACTGCAATCCTGTTGTGAATGAGGAGGTCCCTTTGGAGGTACAACTTACACTCCAATACAAGTCAAGGAATGCTGCTGCTTTGTGTTGCTGTGTTGTTTTTTTCACATACTTTTCTATATTTTAGAATTATATAGGCTCAGGAATTGGATAAAACTGTCTTTTGTGTATCAGTAAAATAAGAGCCGTGTAACAAATGTTGATATCCAGGGAGAATGTGAGATTGTACAGCTGTCTGTAGGACAGAACTTGTCTGTGTTCACTAGAATAACACAACCACTCTCCTGGTTCTGGGGACCCAGACATCCAGGTAAATGTGAGAGTGTTCAGGGTAAGGGCTATGAATAAGGTGCTGCATGGTCTTTTTTTTTTGCCCCTCTAGTATAAATTCCTATTTCTGAGTTGAACTGCCCAAAGTTTTGTAAGATTAACTTTACAGCTACTATAGACTGTTTTCACTGAAACTTTGCATTTGCAGGTGACATCAGTAAATTTTCACATCAGTTGAACACTTAAAAAAAAAGTATCTTATTTTTAATTACTTGTTTGACCTTTTTAATAGGTTGACTTTGTGATTAAGGAAGCAACTAATCTAGATAACTTGGCTCAGCTGTATGAAGGTTGGACTGCCTGGGTATGAGTAGGGAGAAAAGCAGATGAGTCTGGTTCAGCGAGGTCAGACATCCACCAGAATCAACTCGGCCTCAGGCATCCGTAGCCGCACCACAGTCGGTGGTGATGCATACTGGGGCTTAATCTGAGGAAACCTAGGAAATCTCGGTGCACTGGGAAGTGAATCCTGCAGGATAGCTGCACTCAGGGATACGCTAAACACAATGGTCTGCAGCCCCCGCGGTCAAGGGTGGAAGCTCACCGCTTGAACAACACGGTTTGTCTTTCTGCTCCGGAAGAACTGCAAACGTGTCTGGGGGTTGGCTGCAGAAAGAAATCGGGATGCTACAAAGCGCAGAGTGATTTGGAACTCAATTCCACCTGACCCTGTGAACAATTCAGGAAACACCGAACCCTGTTCAAAGAAAAACAGAAAAAAAAACCAAACCAAGGGGGCCATGAAGAAATCACAGCAAGGGAAGATTTGATGCATTCAGATTCTTGTTACTCTTGTTGCGTGGCAACAGCGCTGGTTGAGTCGACCAGTTAGTATGGAAAAGGCTACAAAATGTAAACTTCAGAAACAGACTGAAAGCAAAGAGCTGTACATCGGATATGTGCTGCATTGGAAGAACTTCTGAGATAGAAGAAGAAGCCTTTGTTCTCTTTTCCCTTTTTTCCTCTCTCCTTTCTCTCTCTCTTTCCTCTCAGCCTCTCCTTGCACACACCCCCTCCTCTTGGCTTATTCTTGTAGGTTAGGCGTACTTCCAATATACTTTTTCTTTCAATCCTTCTACTTCACAGTTCAGTCAAATTAACAAACTTAAATTTTGTTTGGTAAACGAATTTTCCAAAAGCACTGAAAATGTAGAACATCAATGATTGCTTATGAGTTGGACGGTCAAATGCAAAATGTAATTTTGGTTATTTTGAAGTCATTTCTGTGATTCTATTATGTACAGTTTCTCAAAATTGTCACTGTGCATTTAAAAGTAATGAATCCTACAGGCATTTGGTTTAACTTGCACTTCCCTCTGCTTGCAGTGTACACTTTTTTGTAATTCAAACTGTCCCTCCAATCTCATTCTACTGTGATTGCTGTAGTTTCTTTCGTACAACGTAGCTAATCCAATGTAATCTTTACCCTTTTAAAAACCAGGATAGAGTATCTAGTAGAGTTTTACATTGTTGATGACAGATAAACAATAAAGTGATGTTCTGGTGGAGGTAGAGTGATATGCTTTTTACTTCACTTTCCTCATACTTTTAGTTTACACTTGTAAATGATAATGCTTCAGTTCGCAGGGGTATACATATAATCCAAGAAATGAAGGACTCTTCAATTTTTGTTCAAGTGGATCTGTAAAGATTTCTGCAGAGTAATTTTCTCTAGATGATTGGTCAGAATTCATCCATAGCAAATCTTCCTCCAAGATTTTTTGGATTTTTTTTTTAATCATTTCTGCACTCAGAGTGTGATTACAGTCAGAAAAGTCTCTCTAATAATGGCATCTTCTTTCTTAGCTCGGTGTCCAGCTTCTCTGCTGGTTACCTGAAAGACTTCTCCCTTCCTTTTTTCAAGTGGGACACCTTTAGGAAAAGGCTACTTCCTACTCTTAGAGTGAATAAGCCAAAACCAATTCAGATACAACTACTCAGTCTTGCAGGTGCTGATAGCTAAAGCAGAAATGCACAGTGGCGTTCTCAGCCCAGGTACAGCTGTGTAGCTATGTGGAAAATGTTTCCTTTTTGTGAACTCAGTGAATTCATTACACACAGTTGCTGAAAAACAAGAGATGTGGGAAGATGCTCTATGCCATTTTAGTCACTTTTCAGAGTAAAAACACACTTGAAATACAGATTATTTTTTTTTTTCAATCAGAATCTAAGTATTAAAGGATTTGAGCCAAGCCCACTACTGGCATAAAATTCATTTAATGAATGAATGGATTTGCAGAAGTTCATCTGAGTAGAAAGCTTGGCTATTGATTTTCAGATAACATAAATTAATACCAGCTATAAGTGATGGACTTGTATTATTTTCCCTATTTGCACTAATGCTAACTGCTCTGCCTCCCCACTAGGTCTTAGAATTCACTCTCCTCTGTTGCCAATTTTTTGTGGACATGCACTTTGAAGCATGAGCATTTTCAACAGACCCTTGGCCTTTTTTTTTTTTTTTTTGCATTCTGACTGCCTGATTAGGGAAGTCGCAGGCTTTATCTCTAAAGATGCCCGTGCAAATGCATTCCACTGCCCTTGCTTCCTGAACCCTCTGCCAAGCTGTGCATTGAGTGTTGCAGTGAAGAACATTCATATGCAGAACAAAGCACTTGACGTTCTCAGTCTTTTTTAGTTTTCTCCAGTTAAAAATAACCTTAGAAGCCAATTTGTTTGGAGCACCCTAGTAACAAGAGTGTATTATACATGCTGCTTTTATTTCTTGGAAGCCTGGGGGGAAGGGAGGGGTAATGCACTCACCTGTGGCTCATGTATTATACCTCTGCTATCCAGAAATGAAACACTTGTGTGGAGATGGGTTCTTACTGCATAATTTAATAAAGATTTTGAATAAAAAATACGCATTCATAATTTCCTTGTATGCAAAAACCACTTGTGCTTATGAAAAGTAGGGGGGAAGAGTGAAGTGCCTAATACAAAACAACTCCCAAATTAGACCAGGGCTCTACAGAGACTGGAATTTGTGTAACTGATACTGAGGAGACAGCTCCCAGGCTGAGGCGGCAGTGGGACTGTCAGCTTTTGTGTGCTGATGCTTTTTTTTTTCTTGGTGAAGGTTGACAGTACGGCAAATTGGGACAGTTTTAGTTAAACCTAAAATAAAATGCAGGCCTTGGTTAAACCTAAAATATAGATGTGCACATGTATCTTGCTTATACTAAGACTACATTAGTTACATGATCGTGTTAAAAGATGTGTTTCTTTTAAAGATACACCATTCCTTCATTTATTTCAGTAAATGTATTAGCTGTACTTTTATTTTCCTGCGGTAAGACAGACCTAGAATAATGAAAATCTGGGATCAAATCTTTGTAAATGTATAGCAACCAGCTGAAGCTACAGAAGCCAAACCATTCAGCTGAAGGCAATTTTCTGCACTGTGCTGACCTGCAGTTAAGTGCTAACCAAGGGACCATGACACAAATGAATTTCTGGAAGTATGCTTGTTAGTTCTAAGTTGTTACCCTCTCCCAATTATAACCCTATAGGCAAGGGGTGAGGTGCTCTTAAACCTTTAGAAAAGCTAGTTGCTTGTTTGTCTCTCTCCCCACTCCGCTTCTGTAAAGCCCTCTCTAAAGCCAGGATGTGAGCCCTGCTCTACAAAATGGGTTACTGGAGTGTGTTAAACAACCTGGAGTCATTAGTGGTGTCTTAGGTTGTTTTGGTGGAACAATAGCAGTGTCAATAGAGCTGAAATGAAACTGGAATAGATGTGTACAGATAACAAAATCTGGTACTTTGCAGGCACTTAATGATCAGTTTTTTCACTTGCAACAATTAGTTTTGCCTTCAGTGGTCTATTTTAAATAGTAATACAGTTTTACAGAAGCTTGGAGGAGCCAGTTTTCCAAGGAAACAGGAGACATCTATAAAAGCACTGGTGCCATTTAATGTTAGCATGAGGTTACATTGTGCGGGGAAGGAGAGCGTGTCACTGCACGAACTCCAGTGCAGGGTATGTAGCAGCCATCAGCCGTCCACTCTGTGGTGAGCTGGTCAAATAATATTTATCCTGTTCACTGCTTTGTGATACCTGACTGAAAAGCACCATCTAAAAATATTTCTTCAGAAGCACTGGAGAAGTTAAAGCTCTATTTTCCTAAATGATATAGTCCTCAAGGTTGACTTGCTTGCATTATTCATCAGTGTGTTCTGTGCCTGTTACATGTGACCATCCTATTTTAGCACACTCAAGAACTTTAAAAGTTTCTTTCCACTTCCTCCCCACCCCTGTTTTTTACAAGCTTTTCCTAAAATTGTCAGACACTTTTTTTTTTGCATTAGAGAATTGGACTAGGAAAAAAGTTCAGGATGTCACCTGCCATCCATCTTTCTGCTTTATTACCAAGTACTAAATTACCACCTGCTCTTTTTTTAAAGCAGAGAATAGTTATTGAGTATATGGTTAACATGTTTTAGGTGAATAATTTAATCCAAAATAGAGATATTACATAAAACTCCTGTTGTATGTACTTAAATATGCAGCTGATTAGCAATTGTGCCATCCATCAGACTTTTTATTGATAGCATGAGGAAAAAAAGCTTGAGGTGTGTTTATTGTATTAATGGGATGATGAGTGGGTGGAGGCTTCACGTGTAAAATGTGTGTCTCTGTCTAAGTGCACAGAGCAATTAAAACTCCTTTTAAAGGTGCTTTGAAGTTAGCTTGGACGTTTACTTTGCTGTGCATCTGCTAGGAGAGAATCTGAGTGTAGGAAGAACGCAGCGTGATCTGTGTCACACCTAGAAGCATACAGAAAACAATTCTATAGCTGAGGTAATACATATGAGAGGTGATATGAGGGAACTGGGGCCCTTGAGGATAGGAGAAAAGCTGTAACAGGACTTGAGAGCTGACTTGGGAAAGAGTGGCTGGAAGATAATGAATCTCACAGTTGCTGGAGATGATGGAAACAGCTGCTTTTTCGTTGGTAAGTGCTTGTGGTTTTGTGGTGAGAATCACACAAATTATGAGACCAAGAGCTACCTGACCATACTGAACAGCCAGAGAGGTGGTTTCTGCAGGATGCTGCACGTATTCCGATGAACAGCAACGCACGTTGCTGTGTCTGTGCTTCCTCAAGGGACTAATCAGAATTAGTGCTAGTATCAGCTCCTCCTGAAATTGCCTTTTGTTTCAACTTTGCTGTGGTAAAATGATAGATTTTGAAGATGGGCTTCATCTTCTTATAAGAGCAAAATGATACAGAAAAATGTGCTTAGCTTTTAACAACATGCAAATGAACTTAAAAGTTCGATAAAGTATCTATTCTTTGCACGCAACCTTGGATGAGTGTGAAGAACACCCTGTAAAAGATAAGTCGGTACAGACAGACTTTTACAGTATCATCCTTAGTCCTTTTTTTCCTCTCCCTCAAACTGGTGAGCTGGATTAGAAAAATATTGCAGTTTTGGTGCCAAAAAGTGATGTGTTCTTTGCCCTCATTTTGGAATTGCCTTACAGCCTAGGGATTGAGATTAAGCTCATTAACACCTGTCACTGGAATACTTAAGTCAGAAATTTGTATCCTGATGCTTTCCCCCCCCACCCACCCCACCCTTGTCTATTCCCATGCTCCTAAGGCTTCTGAGAGAAACCAAAACAGCCTAGGCAGGCCAGGCAGCGTTGGTGCTTGGAGCTGAAGTCCAGTTGTTTCATCAGTTTGCTATGGGGTAATCTCTGGACATTTCATAGAGGGGGATGTTGGTGCCTATAGCTGACATGCCCCCTGCTGCGTGTCAGTCGTCCCCATAAATAAATACAAGATGCTGGAGAAGGGACAAAACTTTTAAGTCAAAGCACGATTGTTGTGCGAGTGCCCCCAGGGCCACGTTTCAGCAGTAAAAGGCTATGGAGTCAGCCTCCAAGCGCTCTCCTGCGCGAGGCTCGGTCTATTCAGAAGACACTGACACAAGCGATGTACCTTCAGGAGAAGGTACCGCGTTTTTGGGCAGCACAGAACGTGGTTCTGTGGGGCGTGACTTGCCAGTGCTCTCCCTGCCCGTGGGCACCGGCCCAGTCCTGCGCCAGCGCCCGGCTCGGGCTCCGGCCTCGCCCCCCCTCCCCCGCCTACAGCCCCCGGCCCGCGCCTGCCGCAGTCGCATTGCGACGGGAGGCCCCGCGCTGATTGGGCGGCCGTCGCTGTTTGAATCCCAGCAGCCAATCGGCCGTGGATGGGGGGCGATAGCAGCTCTGGGATTGGCCTGCCGTGAGTTTCGAGGAGGCCAATCAGAGTAGGGAGAAGACCGGCAGAGGCTATAAGAGGAGGCGGCGCGGGGCGGGAGGGTGTGTCCGGCGCGGGGCGGCAGCCGGGGCCGGGCAAGATGGCGGAGGGCGACAACAACAGCGTGTACCAGCTGGTGAGGGCGGGAGGCCTCGGCCTGACGGGGGCAGGGCAAGGGCCAGCGCTGGCGGAGCCGGGCCTGCAGAACGCGGGGGAGCTGCCGCCGAAGGTGTCGGCGCGGGGCCGGGCTGCCGGCTCGGGGCGCGGTGGGGGCTGGGCCGGCGGAGGCTGCTCCGTGTGAGCCGCCGCGGCTCTGGTTCTGCTCGCGGGAGTGTCGGGGCCCTGCCTGCCGCGCACGGCTCGGGTTTCATACGCGCGTCTTTGTGTTTCGGCATCCGTTGGCTTTGTTAGCGGGCGCTTCAGAGGCGCGGCGGGAGCGGGGCGGTTGGCTTAGATGCGTCCAGGGCGGCCTTGAGTACCTAACACATGAAATAAATACAGGGACTTGCGCATTAGCCTCGGTGATGGTGAAAAGGGAAAATGCAGGGTAAGAGCGGGTGAAGGGGCCGAGGAAGGGAGGCTGTGCGCGCCTCGTGTCGCGGGGAACGAGCCTGGCACTGGATGGACGGAGCCGTGCGGTGCCGGCGAGGGCAGCTCCTTTCGGAGCACAGCCTCCTATTTGTGGAAGCTTCACGTTGCTTCGTTAATGGAAAAACTCTACCTTCGATGGATGGACTCTTATCAGCATCATCTTCATTTCAAAGCTGGCCGAAGTTTTTCTCTACTTGGCCCAGGGAGAGAGCAACATTGAAAGAGTTGTCTCCTGGGCTGGCAAGAGACAGGCTGTTTTTGATAACGTTGCCGTATTCCAGCCTGTTTCCTCTTATCTTTTCTCTTGATTGTGATGTTAAATGTAGATGGCAAGCAGTGATGAAGCAAAACAGTCTGTCATAAAATGTCTTCTGGAGAAGTGCAGTTTTGATTCCCCCCCCCTTCACGTGACAGTTTTCAAATAGTTTTTGATGGTATGAGGCAGGAAAACTGTGCTTTACCACGACAGCTGCACTCAGCTGTTCCTGTTCTAGTGGTGCGAGGCTGCTCACTTGAATTGTATAGCCCACAGTTAAGAATGAAACCTGCTCTGCTTTTGCTGCAGAGCACATGTGAGGGTCTTGATGACTTCTTCACCTCTCACTACATGGGCAGTGATGGTTTCTGCTAATGGTTAACTGAGGTGTGTAATCTCTGAGATACCTTGTCCCAGGGAGGGGAAACCGTTAAGCTGTGTTAAACGTGTAACACCTCAAGTGAGCTGCGTAGCAAGTCAGGCATCAGCCTGCCCTCCTTGCAAAAGATGTGTGGGGAGGATTATAGCAAGAATATAGGAAGAGGACTTTAAAGGCTACCTGGTCACTGTCTTGGACAACCTGTAGGAAAACTTTCATTGCAGTCCAGAGGTGATCATTTGGGTCGCTTTCCTCTGCTGTGGATTCTGAGTTTTTCCTGCTTTGCAAATAATGATTCCAGAGTTGGTGTTGGACAGCAGCTAGAGGGCTCCAGTTGACTGTGATAGAGTTATCTTTGAAGTTACATACCTTTTAAATAGTTCTCATGTTGTAGTTTTCCAGATGTTGACACCAAAAACCCGGGAGGTTTTAGCTAGGCTTTAAAACTTGACTTTTTACTAATTAGAGGGGAAGGGGAGTACCATAAGTGGGGAGGTTGGGGAGAAGCACCTTGGCAAAATCTGGAAGGAGATATTGTGTGGTCTAATAATATATTTGCTGCTACCTTATTAGGATCTTTAAAGTATTGCTGTTACGTAACTTAGTCATAACTTAGTCCAAAACTTATGATGTTATTAGTAGTTAAATTACTCAGAAAGGTTTGTGACTGAGGTCTGTAATTATGACTTTTTTTTTTAGCTACTTCAACTGTGGGAATTAATTTGATACTCTGGTCAGTAGTAAAAGGGTTTTCTTCTCTTTTTATGTAGGCTTCAGAAACTGCTAGCTTGGAAGAGCAGTTGCAAGGATGGGGAGAAGTGATTTTGCTGACGGATAAAGTCCTTCGCTGGGAGAGAGCCTGGTTTCCTCTGGCACTGATGAGCGTTGTTTCCTTCTCTTTTCTGTAAGTAGCTTGTGAAAGGAGCCTAGAACACTGCTGCACTTTCATGGCTGGTAGCAAACAATTCAGTAAATTAGCAAGGTGTCTTTAAAAATCTTCCTCTGGGTTCTGTTTTTGAATGTGTGTGAACTGTGTCGAGAAGAAAACCCCTTAAAAGAGTATTGAGAACAGGAAGTAACATAAATCACAATCTGCTCAGAGGAGGGGCAGGGCTTTCCTTTGCCAGCAATGGTTACTGTAGCTATTTAAAACCATTCTCAGCTGTGTGTTCCTCATTTGTGTGTTCGTGTTCTGCCCTCATCCTTTGTATCCCGCTGTGCAGTCAAACCTGGTTATTTCCTTTGGTGTTCTTCCCCAAACCAATGGCAGTATCAATATGGAAAACAGGATTCCATAGGACAAGCTTTGCTGTTCTGCATCTTTGGTGTGGTGTTCAGGATGTGTTCAGTTTTTGCACAACTTTTTTTTACATTCCCTGCCCTATCCTTTGAGAAAGTTGGAAAAGAGAAGACTGCAGATAACTTTCAGCCAAGAGGATGGGGGAATGTTGCCACTGTCTGGACTGGAGATATAGAAATGGCTCAATGGAGGTGTTTCTACATGTTTTTATGTAACATGGTAGTAGTCAAGGTGACCCCAGCCTGCCTTGTACAGATAAGTGTCCACGCCAGCTCTGCAACACAGTTGCGTGTGTTGTTAGAGTAAGGAAAAGAAGAGAGTTATAATATCTAAATATCTAAATGGTGGGTGTCAGGAGGACAAGGGGTAATGGGCTGAAACTGGAGCACAAAAAGTTCCATTTAAACATAAGAAAAAACTATTTTACTGTTGAGGTGAGGGAGCCCTGGCATAGGCTGCCCAGGGAGGACGTGGAGGCTCCTTCCTTGGAGGTCTTCAAGACCTGTCTGGACATGTTCCTATGCTACCTGATCTAGGTGAACCTGCTTCTGTGGGGGGAGGTTGGTCTAGATGATCTCTAAAGATCTCTTCCAACCCTACCATTCTGTGATTCTATGATAAAAATAAATGTTGAACTAGGTAGGGCTGGGATAATTAGACTTCTGGCTAATATAAATTTTATGATCTTCAACAGAGGTAATGAGGGTGGAAATCAAATGAAACTGAAAAGTAGCATTTAAAATAAGTAATTGCATGAGCTTCAGGGTATCCTGTTATAAATTCAGAGGTTATAGTAGGAAAATCTTGTGTTGACTAATACTTTGAGGAAGTAGACAGAACTACTTTAGGTTCTGAATTGGCACTTACCAGAAGTAAATATTCAGTAAGTAGCACTGTGCCAGGTGTACAGAAAGACTGCCCTTGCAAGGGTCTGTGCCATTTCATTACTCCTATTATTTCAGAGTTCAGGAAGTTCTGTCAAATGTACGGAAGTAGCACGAAGCACAGCTGAGTGTTAACAGACATTTAGGAGATGAGCTGGTCCTTGTCCAGTAGCCATACTGCTGATCTGAGTGATGGCATTTAATATATCAAAGCACAACACTGTCCTTACGGAGATTTATGGCTTCTTGTCCAAACCAGATATGTTTGACTCTCACAGATTAGAGCAAAGACAACCGGTCATGCATCTGAATATAGTGATTTACCTAAGAACCAACAAGGTTAGAGCTTTCTCTCTACCTGGTTATTTGGTACATTCACTCACTCATCCTCGTCCCTCAGCCTCTGTTACGTTCACTAGATATCGGCTTCTGAGAGTGCAACAGTAATGAATTTTTACTTCCACTGAAGTCCCTACTAGATGTGCTGTACTGTAGTATTTTCTTTGATAGTACATCAAGAAACCTGTGGCTTTATCTGTGGTTCTTTGTAATAGTGTTGAAGTACTTAAACCTCTTTTTATCAGTAATAGGAGCAAATGTTCACATTTTTTGAGGTTGTGTTGTCTGCTGTTTGAAATCTTGAGCTAATTTGAAGAGACTACTAGACATGTCTGCTGTTTAGCAGTCTGAGCATCCAGAACTCATTTCTGTTGTCTTCTTTCTGCAGGATGATCTACTACTTGGATCCATCAGTTCTTTCAGGTGTCTCCTGTTTTGTTATGTTCATCTGTCTGGCTGATTATCTTGTTCCTGCTCTTGCACCTAGGATCTTTGGCTCTAATAAATGGTGAGGAAAGCTTGGATTAAAACAGTTTGACTGCAAATAAATTATGAACTTTATCAAAATGGTTACCTGACTTGCAATTATCAACTGTAGAGTCACGGCATTAAGAAATTGGCAATCTCTCTAATATATGAAGACACTAGTAAGATGTCCTTCATTCTTCTTTTTTACTGAAAGATTACTGTCGCAACATATCTTTATTGTCTTTTCTCTTCTAGAAAAAGAGTTTTTTTGGAGTAGGCACATTCTTTCTCTCCATTAAAGACAGTAGTTTGTTCTGCTAATCTATTTTTTTTAGTAGTTAATCAATAACAGATACTGAGAACTAAAATTATGAAGTAGGGTATTGGACCATATGCTTGGAAAGAGTGGCAGTAGTAAAAATGACCAAGGAAAAGAGTAATGCAGAGAATGTGAATGATTGTAGGCAACTGAAACAGACTTGAAGCAGGGCAAGGCCTTTATAAAACAGTAAGCTGGAGCAGTTGTGTGAGAATCTGAGCTAAAGTTTGAGTTGAAAGTACATTTCAGTGTACCTACTTGAAGACAGCCAGTGGATAAATGTTCTGGTCTAATAATAAACCAAGAGAAAAACAAACATCAGGTGACATCAGGTGTGTATTTCCTGTGTGTATCACACTGATATCAAAGTCAATGGGCTTCTGGTTGTAATGTAAGAAAGTCAGTGTGCAGCAAAATTACACAGGCAACTGTATTACAGGGCTCAGTGAAGACAAGGCATAAATGTAAGTGAAGCAAGCGCTGGGATAAGTACTGGATATATTTTTACTCCTGGAAAAAACACCATAGAGGATTTATTAAAACTTAAGATGAAATCTTGAATCCTTATTTCTGGCTCTTCCCCCCCCAATAAAAGGACCACGGAGCAGCAGCAGAGATTTCATGAGATCTGCAGCAATCTGATCAAATCCCGTCGCCGAATTGTTGGCTGGTGGAAACGGCTCTTCACATTGAAGGAAGAGAAACCCAAAATGGTATGGAGTTACAGGAGTTCATCTCTATTGTTATAAGATTTTCTTGGTTTTGTTTTGTCTGAAGTATTTTAGCAAGATGTGTGTCTGAGGAAACTGGTGTTTCAAACCAAAAACCAGCAGTTCTGGATGTGACTTGATGCCAGTTGCATCTAATCTTCTTCAGACCTGGAGTGGCAAGATAAATGACTTCAAACTTGCAGTACTGTGCAGTTAGGAGCATGGTCTTGATATTAAGATAAAGCTAAACTCAGTTTCTTTGGGGGTATTTTTTTGGGAACATACCTTGTTGCCAGTGTACATGAACTGTCAAAAAAAAATCTTAGTAGTGGGTCAGGTACATGAACTACTGAGATCACTGTCCCAAAAACAGCTGCTGGTACTGTGTGAGGCTGGGAGTGTTGTCAGTGGGGATGGTGTAGATGACTAAGGATATCTGGGCAGAAAAGGTGTCCAGTAAAACTAGTGGTCTGGGAAGAAAACATACAATTGTAGTCACTAATCTCAATGCTGACAAGCCCACACATACTGTGCTTGGAAGGGCCAGCAAGCTTCAAGTTAGCTTTAAGTGTTGAAGTGTTGCAGGTACTGGAGGGAAGAGGGAGAATTCCCAAGAGATCTGTGGTAACTGCTCCCTTTTCATTTTGTAGTACTTCATGACCATGGTGTTTTCTCTTGCTGTGGTGGCTTGGATTGGACAGCAAGTTCACAATCTCTTTCTGACCTATCTTATTGGTAAGTGCAGCGTGCAAAAAGGATGTAGCTTGTTTGTTGCCTCCCTGAAATAGCATGAAGCTGATAGAAGTAATTTCTGATTGTGTCAGTGTGGTGACTTTTTTTGTTTGGGTTGTTGTTTTTTGATCATAGGGTTATATTTTTCTGTTTTCAAGCAGTTAATAGGGCTTAAGGGAAGCAAGGAATTGCAAGGTGACAGAAGCTCCTTAAAGGAGTATTAAACAAATTTTTTTTTCTCTCTCTAGTAAGTTTCTTGTTGCTGTTTCCTGGACTAAACCAGCATGGGATCATTACAAAGTATGTTGGAATGGCGAAGAGGGAGATAAACAAACTTCTCAAGCACAAGGAGAAGAAAAATGAATGAAGACCTAATCTTTTACAAGAATGAAAGTGTTCCTTGGGAACAGTTTTGAGAATTAATGTATAATTAAGATAATAGAAGTCGTATTGCTCACTGGCTTTTTTTTTTATTGGCTCCTTGATGAAGTGAAAGTGTTACTGTAGCAACTGCTGTGGGTTTGTGTCTCTCTTGCTGTGCTGACCAGGGTTCTGCGGCCAATCTGATGTGAAAGATCCTGACCTTTGATGTCTATGAAGCTTATTATTAAGTGTCTTCACCCAAACTATAAGAGGGTTACCCCAACAGCAGAATTGAAATGTGTGTTAGCATTTCTGTAACTGTGTTTATTTCACTGATCATCACTCTTCTGATTACTGATGGTTTGTGGCTAGAGCAAGTGTGAAAGGAAGCTCAGAAAGCTTTCACTACTTGGAGGCTTGTTACTACTGATCCTTATGGAAGGAGGACAATTAGCTGAGTAAAAATTATCATAGCTGAGGGTGCATACCCAAAATCAGGGCAGAAGGTGAGCCCATTGTCTCACTGAAACCATTCTGCTTATTTTTGGCTGCATATACCAGGTGATTTTTTTGAATAAGGTTCTGGAATATATAAGTTTGTAGTTCAGTTATTTAGCTGTAGTGTAAACTCCAACTCGTTGCACTGAGACTGTAGAGAATCAGTTAAGGTGTGTGTTACCTTAACAGCTGATTGTTCTAAAACCTGCTGTTGTCATGGAGCCGTGTAGCACGTCTGGTTTGATATGAATGTTGTTGTCTGGATACAAGATCACGTTGAATATCCATGATTTGTCTCTGTAAATAAGTCTGTCTGAATTGTTTGTGCTTTTCTATGACCTCTCCCTCCTTTTTTTAAAAACTGAACTCTTTTTCTTTAAAAAGCTAAAACCTGTGTTAATGCATTTTAAAAGTTGTCTGTTTTAAAATGAACTCTCCTCACCATCTATTGTAGCTGTTGAGTAGGTAAATACAGATTAAAGAGACATACAGACTTTATAGACTTGCTCTTTGTGGATGAATTTGAAGACTCAGATACAGAGTTTAAGACCTAGTCTTTGTGAATATACAGAAAATGGTGTTGACTGCATCTCGGTCAGGAACAGGAGGTGAGAATGGTGGGTATGTGTGTGCAGTGTGTAGTCTCCCAACACAGAAACACCTTTCTGTTTTATATTGCTCACTGTAAATAATAAAAACTTTTACCAGCCATGAGAGTACAGTGACAGCTCCTCTGTGAGGGAAGAGGCTGTGATGTCATCTATGGTTGATAAAGAGTGATGAAATTGACAAGTTTATGGACAAACGTGACCCAGTCAGTCAGATTTGTAATAGATCTGATATGTGGGCAGCTGTGCCAGTGCCACCTCGAAGTGGCAATGGGGAAGCACTCTCCTTAGCTTGAGGAATCACAGAATCACAGAGTGGTAGGTGTTAGAAGAGACCTCTAGAGATGATCCAGTCCAACTCCTTCCTAAAGCAGGTTCCCCTTAATCGGATTGCACAGGAACACAGCCCAGACAGGTTTGAAAACCTCCAGAGAATGAGAGTCCACACCATCCCTCAGCAGCCTGAGCCAGGGCTCCCTCACCTGAACAGTAAATAAGTTTTTCCTTAAGTGGAACTTCTTGTGTGCCACCTTATGGCCATTATCCTGACTGCTCTCACTGGAGACAACATGAAAAAAAGTGTCACCTCCAGAGTCCTGCCATCCTTCTGTCACCCCCATCCACTTTTCAGGTACTTGCAGGTGTTGATGAGGTTCCCCCCTCACTCTTCTCCAGGCTGAACAGCCCCAGGTCTCTCAGCATTTCCTCTTAGTGCGACAGACGTTGCAGTCCCCCCATCATCTCGGTGTCCCTCTGCTGCACCCTGTCCAGTTCCTTGCACCTCTGGGGCTGGTGAGCCCGGAACTGGCCGCAGCTGGAACGCAGAGCACAGGCAGGCGAGGGGACGCGCTGCGAGGGCCGGAAGTGTCCCGCGGAGAGCTGCCGGCAGCCGCTCCGCCCGCATCGGCACCGCTCTGGAGCCCTGCGCGGTCCTAGAGCTGCCGCTGCCCGGTGTGGCTCCGGCCTTCGGCTCCCCGCGGTCGCCCCTCGGCACAAGGAGCGACTGTTGCCGGTGTGTGCGGAAAGAGGAGGCAGCGCCCCGTGAGCTCTGCCCCGAGGCGGCTCCGCGGCGGTTTGTCCCTCACGCGCCGCCGTAGCGCCGCCCGGAGGGAGGCGTCGCGGTTGTCATGGGAACGCGTGCGGCGGCGGCGCTCCGGAAGCGCGCCCCTCGACTCTCGGCCAATGGGAAGGAGCCCAGGCCTTGGCGCGCGGCACCTTCGCGGCTCGGACGCCAAGTCTCGCGAGATGTCGCCGGGCGCAGCGCGCCACCTCGCGGCCATGGCCCTCCCATAATCCCGCGCGGGCGCCCAGCCTCTTCCTTTTCCGCCATCTTGCTGCTCCGGTGAGTGTGGGGATGTTGCGGCGTCCCGGCCGCCATCCGCCGCCTCCCGCCCCCATCCGCGCCCCGCGGTCCCCTCTGCCCCCTTCGCCGGGGCCGCGAGAATGCGCCCGACCGGCCCGGCCGGTTTTGAGCCGCCGGCGCGTCCCCTGGGGCGCTCCGGAGCCTCGGGAGTGGAGGGTGGGGGGATGTACGCTCCTGCCTGTGGCTCCGCGCTCCGCAGAGATGCGAGGCGGGAGCCCAGCGTGGGGGCTGGGGCCGGGCCAAGGCCGGCGCGGAGGGAGGCTGGGCTGGGCAGGGCTCGGAGGAGCCGAGCCGCGGAGCCCGTGGACTTAAGAGAGAGAGGATCGTGCGCCGAGGCCCGGGAGGAGGTAGTGGAGGGCTGGGAGGAGGGCGGCGGGGCGGGCCTTGCGAACTCTGGCTGCGCTCGCTCCGTGGGCAGCAGTTAGCCAGGCCCGTGTGTTTGGGAGGCTGTAGCTTAGTGGTAGAGCCACTCGCGTGCCACAGGACCAGACCGCATCGGGAGTAGCCCTGTGGCCCAGGACACAAACAGCTTCCTGGCTAGTTCTGACAGTGAGGCCACAGTCCCAAGTCTTGTCCTGTGCAGTCCATGCAGGCATCTGTTCTTTATCACAGGGATGCAAGAGTCGATGCAACTTTTTTCCCTAAGGGTGCTGTGTTGCACTTGTGTCCTGCAGCGTTTTTTTCAGATAAGCCCAGGAGGATATGTTACATCTCACACCACGTGTGCCCTTGATTTTGAACAGAGCCAATACCATGTACTAGAGTTTTGAAACTGTACACTTGGGAAAGGTGTCCTAGTGAGGAAGCAGGTGGTGGCTTTTAAATCTTCATGTGTGTGTGTTGACAGAGCTGAGTTTCAACCAGTGTCAGATTTCCCGAGTTGTCAGTCTTCTTAAGCGTACCCCACTGTGTGATTTGCTCTGCTTTTCAGCTTAAGAGTACTTTTTAAGGTCTAATGTAAGTGTCAGTCTAGATCTTCTACATAGCACTACACAGAGCTTCTGTGTTGCAAAGCTGGTGAGCACAACCTCCTCTCCTCTCCCCACAGGCACCATGGTGCGCATGAATGTTCTGGCAGATGCTCTCAAAAGCATCAACAACGCCGAGAAGCGTGGCAAGCGCCAAGTGCTCATCAGGCCGTGCTCCAAAGTCATCGTCCGGTTCCTCACCGTGATGATGAAGCACGGTGAGTCTCACACTGTGCAGCCTTCACTCTCTTCTTCTGGTTGTCTCTGGATGTCGTGGTCTTAAGGTGCTTTTTTTTGACTAAAAGTAAACCCAAGATGCTCGTTCTGGTTTGGTGTGATGTAGTTAATTGGGTTTTTTTGACATGGCTGAGTATTGTGTGTTTGATTTGTCTGTTTGGTAATCTCCTGTAGGTTACATTGGTGAATTTGAGATCATTGATGATCACAGAGCTGGGAAGATTGTTGTCAATCTCACAGGCAGACTCAACAAGGTAGGATTGGCCTTCCTGAATTCAGTTCTCTAAGGGGCAATGGACTTATGCTGGAACACAATTCCACTTAAGGAAAAACTGCTGTTGAGGTGAGGGAGCCTTGGCACAGGCTGCCCAGGGAAAGTGTAGCGGCTCCTTCTCTGGAGGTTTCCAAACCCGCCTGGACACTTTCCTGTGTGACCTGATCTAGGTGGACCCGCTTTGGCAGGGGGCTGAACTGCATGATCCCCAGAGGGCCCTTCCAACCCCTGTCATTCTGTGATTCTGTGAAGGTGTTTAAATGAGACTGAAATATTTTTCTGTTCTAGTTCTGAAAGTATGACTTGTCAAGAAAGTAGCATTTGCTGAATCCATGTAAACAATTGTAATATGAGTGTTACCAGTGGTTATCAACCGTGGTTAATGTTTCTGGATTCGTGATGGTATGGTTGGCAATTTATTTTGAGATCAGAGTATGTAAAACATACTCAAGGAAAGACTGCTGTGTGTTTCTCTCCCTTTAAAGTCTTCCTGACTGCCTAGTGGTGTGTCAGTTTCTTTGCTTTGTGAGCTGTCTAGAACACTTGCCCTAAGAGCTGAGAGCCGTGTCGTTTTCCAGTTGATGTTTAATACTTGTAAAAGCTGAGAAAATAAGTCTGCTGCTGCTAGATGGGCTTTGTTTGCAGTTGATGGAAAGCTG
This sequence comes from Urocolius indicus, assembly GCA_013401255.1. NCBI lineage: Eukaryota > Metazoa > Chordata > Aves > Coliiformes > Coliidae > Urocolius > Urocolius indicus. Next base: position 315,957 of record WBNH01004161.1, on the reverse strand, counting down.
AGTCTTGTGTTAATTAGTGCTTTTTAAGTTCCTGGGGCAAATGGAGTATTCATTCATTTATGTTTTGGAAACGTTTTAAATGCTTTTACCTCAAAATGCCCAGCTTTCTAGTTCTCTAGTGGCTTGCTGTGTGTTGTCATTTCCAATTAAGCTATTTAGGGGAAAGGTAGCTCTTTACTACTGAAACAAAAAAAATCCTTGGTCAGAATATGTTTGGGGCTGTTTCCATAATGAACAAATACTGCAGCTGAACATAGCTTGAATGTAGTGGACAGAGAATTCCAACACCACCCCAGCTGCTGGTGTTCTGTGTCTGTAGTACAATAAGGTGTGTCAGGTTGGAGCATGGTGTTCCCTGGGGAGTGACACACTGATGGGTCTTCCAGGGTGCAGCTGGATATAATGTTTCTCTCAATATTTGCGATAAGAGAACAGTTGTTGGGTTCAGAGGAACATCTGTCTGTGCAGGAAGGTGTGCTTCTGTTTTGCTCTTGGTTATTTATTGAGGTAATTAGAGCCAGTGAGGTAACTGGAGGTGATAGTAGTGGTCATGGTGAGGAGGTTACCACATATCACTTGAGAACTTCAGTAACTTTTTACACATGGTAATTTCCCCCTGTTTAAAATCTACAGGTATTTTTTGCTAACTGTGTGTGATGATAAGTGGACTGTCCCTGAGTAACTGCAGGATTTTTGATGACAGAGGATGCTTAATCTTTAGTGGTTTACAATAAGCTCATGTGCTATGCCTAGCCATTAATTTGTTTGGGTTCAGCAGCAGCATAAGTCACTCTGTTTAAGTGAGGAGGAATTCCCAGCTGAATAGCTGTGTGAGGCTCTCAACTGACCTCTGACCTATGTGGGAGGAAGGGTTGTTTCACACTTGAAGCAAGGGGATGTGCTGCTGGAGTATTCTTCTGCTATCTCATTCTGCTAAAAAGATTTAGTTGCAGTTGTGTTAAATTCCTTCATCCAGTGAATTGGAATGAAAAATGTGCAAATCCCAGTTTATAAAGTTCTTCAGTTTGTCTGGAATTGTCTTTTGTAGTGTGGTGTAATCAGTCCCAGATTTGATGTTCAGCTGAAGGATTTGGAAAAGTGGCAGAACAACCTACTGCCTTCACGTCAGTTTGGGTAAGTTATGGAGAGGAGTTGAATCTGTGGCATGTGTAAAAATGATGGGAGTCAGTTAGACTCCCCCCACACCTTTCCCTTCTGATCAGTCTGGAGGTAGATACTAGCCTGAAAATGCACTTCTTTATAAATGCTCTTTTTAACCAGTTTTAAAGGGGCACTGCTAAGCAAGGACCTGTCTTTGCTTGCCTTTGGTAATTCCTGCTTTCATCATTTCTACAGTTCACAGGGAAAATAGGGCTTTTCTCTTGTTTCATTTTATTAATGTCCACATACAGATGGGGTAGGAGTCATGTAAGTTACCAGGTCAGTGGAAGAAGTTGCACTACTTTAAACTTTCTTGTGTGTAAGTTGATGCTAAGTGATAAGAGACTCAGAGCCTCTGTTAACAGTCCTCCACAACATAAACAGTCTTATAGTATATATTTGCTTCCCTAAAACCACTGAGGTGAGTAACAAACCTCAGTGCAGTGGGATGGAAGAGCCTTCAGGGACCCGTCCCTCCTGTCACAGGGAGGTGAACAGTGTTTCCTCATTTCTGTTCCTGTGGCTCCAGTGGCACACTCTGGAGCTGCTTGTGTGTGTGATGTCTCAGTGCTTCAGAGTATTTCTGGAGCAGTGGGCCAAGGTTCTGGGCCAGGAAGCTGTGTGAAGTGCTCTGGTAGCCCAGCCACGGGTACTGGCTGTCACCAGGGCTGCCAGGCCAGATGCAGATACTTTCCTGCACTGCTGCCTGGGGCTGGGAACACGGTTGGGCACAGTGCTGGGAGCTGAGGGGCTGTCTGGCAGCATGGCAGCTCTGCCTGCTTGGAGGAAAAAAGCTTGAAAGAGAAGCAGACTTTGTCTAGAAACTGTAACATTGCTAGAGCAGCTGAACTGACCATACAGTGGGAATGCGCAAGGAAACTTCTTGCTGAGACTTGGCAAATAGCTGGAGAAGAGCATGTTCTCTGCATGCTGCAGTACTGTGCTCGGGAGAAGAGTTCCTTGTTTGTCTGATAACCTGATCTTCCTCCTTTTAGGCCCATTCTGCCAGATGTTGCTGGTGTCTTACAGAGGGGACACCAATGCTGCCTGAGCATGGCAGTGAACTGAGTAGGTGTTTTCTCTCTTGGCAGGTACATTGTCCTGACAACCTCAGCTGGCATCATGGACCATGAGGAGGCGAGGCGAAAACACACAGGAGGCAAAATCCTGGGCTTCTTTTTCTAAAACTTGTAAAAAAAGAGGATACTAATAAATTGTTCAAATGGACTCTGGTGTTTCCAGTTGGTATTTAATGGCTTCAAACACTACCTGTGCTGGTGCTGGTAACAAGACAGCTCTGCAGTGGTGCTTAAGTTCCAACTGACTTCGGATCCTGCACCTTCTCTGATCACAACTTTTGTTTCTGTTAATGATTTGACATTTAATAGTTACCATGTGAATGACAGTTATGGGTCAGCATTACATGTATGTGACACTATAGTTTCACCCTTTTGGCTAAGCAATAGAAAATGTCTCGTGAGAAGGTATGTCCTTGTTCCAGCTTAAAAGATACGAGATGTGGGACTGGAGTAATTAAGATGTTTGAAGTTTGATTTCAGATCACAAACTTGTTCCACATCTTACAGCAAGTGGCCGGGAAGGCCAATGGCATCCTGGCTTGTATCAAAAATAGTGTGACCAGCAGGACCAGGGCAGCGGTTGTCCCCTTGTACTCAGTGCTGGTGAGGCCACACCTGGAGTGCTGTGTCCAGTGCTGGGCCCTTCACTACAAGAAGGAGCATGTCCAGAGATGGGCAGTGAAGCTTGTGATGGGTCTGGAGCACAAGTCTGATGAAGGAAGCTGAGGGTGTTTAGGCTAGAGAAAAAGAGTCAGAGGAGAGATAACTACCCAACTACCTGAAAGGAGGTTTCAGTAAGGGGAGGGTCAGTCTCTTCTGTCATGAAGTGACAGGATAAGAGGAAATTGCCTCTATGCCAAGGGAGGTTTAGTTTGGACATTAGGAAAGGTTTCTTCACTGAGAGGGTTGTTAGACACTTGCACAGGCTGCCCAGAAGGTGGTGGAGTCCCCATTCCTGGAGATACTGAAATCCTGTGTAGCTGAGGGATGTGGTTTGGTGATGGCCTTGGCAGTGTGAGGTTAGTGGTTGGACTCTTATGATCTTAAGNCTGCATGCTGCAGTACTGTGCTCGGGAGAAGAGTTCCTTGTTTGTCTGATAACCTGATCTTCCTCCTTTTAGGCCCATTCTGCCAGATGTTGCTGGTGTCTTACAGAGGGGACACCAGTGCTGCCTGAGCATGGCAGTGAACTGAGTAGGTGTTTTCTCTCTTGGCAGGTACATTGTCCTGACAACCTCAGCTGGCATCATGGACCATGAGGAGGCGAGGCGAAAACACACAGGAGGCAAAATCCTGGGCTTCTTTTTCTAAAACTTGTAAAAAAAGAGGATACTAATAAATTGTTCAAATGGACTCTGGTGTTTCCAGTTGGTATTTAATGGCTTCAAACACTACCTGTGCTGGTGCTGGTAACAAGACAGCTCTGCAGTGGTGCTTAAGTTCCAACTGACTTCGGATCCTGCACCTTCTCTGATCACAACTTTTGTTTCTGTTAATGATTTGACATTTAATAGTTACCATGTGAATGACAGTTATGGGTCAGCATTACATGTATGTGACACTATAGTTTCACCCTTTTGGCTAAGCAATAGAAAATGTCTCGTGAGAAGGTATGTCCTTGTTCCAGCTTAAAAGATACGAGATGTGGGACTGGAGTAATTAAGATGTTTGAAGTTTGATTTCAGATCACAAACTTGTTCCACATCTTACAGCAAGTGGCCGGGAAGGCCAATGGCATCCTGGCTTGTATCAAAAATAGTGTGACCAGCAGGACCAGGGCAGCGGTTGTCCCCTTGTACTCAGTGCTGGTGAGGCCACACCTGGAGTGCTGTGTCCAGTGCTGGGCCCTTCACTACAAGAAGGAGCATGTCCAGAGATGGGCAGTGAAGCTTGTGATGGGTCTGGAGCACAAGTCTGATGAAGGAAGCTGAGGGTGTTTAGGCTAGAGAAAAAGAGTCAGAGGAGAGATAACTACCCAACTACCTGAAAGGAGGTTTCAGTAAGGGGAGGGTCAGTCTCTTCTGCCATGAAGTGACAGGATAAGAGGAAATTGCCTCTATGCCAAGGGAGGTTTAGTTTGGACATTAGGAAAGGTTTCTTCACTGAGAGGGTTGTTAGACACTTGCACAGGCTGCCCAGAAGGTGGTGGAGTCCCCATTCCTGGAGATACTGAAATCCTGTGTAGCTGAGGGATGTGGTTTGGTGATGGCCTTGGCAGTGTGAGGTTAGTGGTTGGACTCTTATGATCTTAAGGTGTTTTCCAACAGAAATTACAATTCTGTGATCATGGTGTACAGAGTGCCTGAGGTAGGAGAATTTTATTCTTTTTATTAAAATGTCAGTGCTTTGAAACAGCAGATTTTTGGACATCAGCTGTTGGACTTGTGATTCTGACAGAAACAATGTTCTTGGTGTGTCTGGTGCTCAATGTCTGCAGTTGCTGGAGTTGCAAGTCTTGTGTCTTGAAGGTGATACGGCATCACAGAGCTTTGCAGAGCGCCTTCTGGTGGATGTGTCTTCAGGCATAAAGTCTGTAGTTTGTAACTTGGTCAGTCTGTTACTTTTTACTGAGAAAAGAAAGTGATGCTGTGAAGCAAATGAGTCTCAGCCCTCTGTAGACAGGCAGCTCCGTCTTGCCTGGTGTGGTGGCTCTGAGGAACAAGAAGCTCATATCTGCACAGAGCACTCACCCAAGTGTCCTGGTGGTATGAACTGACATCCCCTAACAGACATGCAGCTGACTGAGAGGAGCAGGGGGAGAATAAAAATGACTGGTTTGCCTGTTTTGTCTCAGTCACCTGCTGGTTGGGGGTCACAGAATGCAGATGGCAGATGACATCCAAACACGCAACTGTGATTGATGTAGTTCTTGGTTTGAGCCAAATTTGCTTAGCTGAAGATGAAGATCCGTAAACTGAATTACAAGGAGTTAAAAGCCAGAAGTCTTTCTCCATCCCTTTGTCATTGTCAAATCAAACTATTTGTTCCAGGTTTGTTTTCTACCTTTAATGGAGATGATTCTGTGGTTTGAGGTGTGATACACACATGAGATTTCATGTTTCTTTCTCAGAGTAACCCTGAAGATCATGCCAAGGTTCCACCGTTCATTACCATAAAATCTTGAGGTTTATCAGTCCAGAATAGGACACCCATTTCTGGTACCTGATGGGAGAAGGTCACTGACACTTCAAGGCATCCTTTAGATGAATTTACTATGGCTTCAAGTTCCTTGGTAGCTTGACATTCATGTTTTAAATCAATTGTACAGGACACCCACATCAGTTTTTCTGAACCAGTTTACCTCTGGATGTCTTTTGCTACCACTGATGCCCTCAGTTAATGGACCAGTTAGGAATGGACTGTGTTAGTTTATTTCCCAAGCCAGCCCAATGACTTTTGTAGAATTCAGTGTACATTGTAACTCCAGTGTAAAAGGAATGACTTAGAGGGAAGCCTACAGCAGCAGGTGCACCTTCTCCACAGTGCAACAAATGCTAATGTGGCTGATGAAGGCTGTAAGATGATCTCTGAGTCTGCAGCATCGTGAGGAGAGCTCTGCTCCTGGTCAGTAACTGCTGGCTGAGATGGAAGGAGCTCCTGAAGTGGGAGTCTGGAGTTGACACGCAGGGTTATGACATGCCTAGTGGCACAACTGCTTTCAATGGCTTTGCAGAAATTCTCAGACACGTTTTTAAAGCTGAGAGTGGTACTTCTTTAGCCTCAGTGATCTCTGGAGCTGAGGTCATGCACCTTGGGAAAGCAGTGTGTGGGTAAAAGTTAACTATTGTTTTGGGTAATAGAAGGATTAATAGGGAGAGGTGAGAGGGGAAATGGCACAAAACTGAATGTGCAGTACAGGCTGCAACTGGCAACTGAGGGGAAGTGTTTAGAGAAGTTGCATGGGGAGGGGGAAATCAGTAACAGAGTCATCCTGGATGGGACAGAGGCAGTTGGCTTTCAGGTGGGGAAAGCCTGAGGGTGGGTGACACCCGTGGAGAGCATCTGTGCTGCAAACCCCTGAATTGTCCTGTTTTAGCTCTGGTGATGTCCTGGATACCCCATTATCTAGTGTTCTGTGAGGCTGGAGGTGACTGTGTCCCTCTAAACCCTTCTAGATGGAGAGAAGCCTTGGCCTTTTGGCTGGAGCTCTGCCTCTGCTCGCCAAGCCTGATGTGCACGGGTCTGTGTGAGCACGGCTGCTTGCCCAGCGGTTGTACCAGGGACTGGTTATGCATATCATGGCATGGATAGTGTGTGTGATGGTGCTGTACTGCCTCTAGTCCCTCTTACCTGCCCAGCTGATCACAAGAAGACAAACATCCAGGGTCCTTGTCACAGGTGGTGAGATGGAACTCAAATTGGAGTTGTGAATATCACTTATTAAGCTGTCAGCTGGTGGGAGAGGTGGTGGAGACCCGTCTGCGGGGTACAGCCTGCTCTCTTTGTCGGATGAGTGACCAGAGTTTCCGAATGCTGTTGCTCCTTAACGTCGTCGTTGAAGAACAGGACGAAAGATGTTCGAGCAGCCTGCGGTGGGTTCAGAAATTCTTCTTTGTTGAGAAGTTGTCAGCAGGTGGCAGCACCTGCCTTCGGACGGCTGGAGAATGGAGCGGGTCTGTGTGCTGAGAGGCGTCCGAGGAGGGCTCTGACATTGCTGCTGCTGTCCCTGCTCCTTCTGCAGAGCTAAAGATCCAGAATTCCCTTGTACCCGGCCCACGAAGGTAATATTTTTTGTGTTTGATGCAACAGAACCTGATTTAAGGTAATCCAGGAGATGACATTAAGTATGGATGTTGGAAATACAGCACCAGGGTAACAGCCTGGTGTGTAAGAGTTGCTTCCCTGGAAATGCACTTTCTCTTCCCTGTCATTTTGTTTGTTTTCTGCCACGGGAAGCTCAATCAGTGACATTCCCCTGAATGAAGGGTGTGTTTTCTCAAGCTCATGTGCCAATTACTTGCAGCAGAAATGCAAGCAGTGATTAAACCCTGGTCTCCAATGTATCTCTGACACTTTCATGCCTACCCAGAAACTAGATGCAAGCCAGCGAGGACAGACAAGCATGTGTGGTAGTGCAGCAGAAAGCAGGGAGAGAAAATGGGTTGAAGTGATGAGTGAGGCTTTAGAGAGCTCCCCAGGGGATCTGACACTGAGCAATTCTTGCACACCAGTGAAGAATGAGAAGTGGCTGGTGAGGGTCTGGATGCAGGGCGCAGAAACGGGTAACACTGTGAGGAGTGAGTCAAGATGTGTGGGTGAGGCTGATGGCAGAGCAGAGGAGATGTTATTTTTAAAGGATCTGGGACTGCCAAAGCTGCTGGTTTAAGATTTTTACTTTAAACGACATGTTCTCAAATGACAAGAGTTTTATGTTTTGTCTAATGCTATTTAGTTTAATTTCATTTTAAGACAAGACCATTCATTGTTCAGTATCTTACTGCCAACTAATGCAAGTATCAGGCAAATATCTGGATGGATTTAACCACAGTTTAGTCCAGAGAGCTGTTTTAGTAGAGCCAAAGAGTTTCAGAAGCTGGTAGCCTCAGTTCCTGCTCGTGCCTCTGATGCTTCCTTTGCTCAAGTGCTGCTGCTTTACTCATGCAGTTCCTTTTTAAAAGAAAACTATCCATTTTAATTCTCCTGCTGCTCACCATCTCCTCACTCTGGTATGATGTATTTTGACTACCACTTCATGACCTGGATTAATTTGATTTTATTTACAAATATCATTAGGCAGATAGACATGCTGACAGAGGAAGTGACAAGAATAACTGGGTAAATTGTATTGCTTGATACACAAAGGGGCACCTTCTGCTGGGGAAAAAAAGAGTTCCACTAACCTGATTCCCTAAGATGAAGTAAATGAGGATGTCTGAAGGCATAGAACTTTCCATTTAGTCTTAAGTTGATCCAGTCTGGTTTATTTTATATGTAAGAATAATCTCATAAATGCACTAGAAACAACGTGTACAAAGAAATATTGTGTTTCTGGCCAAGGTAATGAGAGTTTTGACCTTTGTTAGGACCACTCTTAATATAATCATGGATCCACCAGTACCTCATGGCTACCCAAGCTTTCAGAAGCTGTCCTGGCTGTCTTGATCCAGCTGCACTGGGTTTAGCAGCCAACAAGTGATTCCTATCCAGCGTGTGGCTACAAACTTGAGCCTATGTATGCATTTATATAGAGCATAAGTGAAAATCTGTACTATTGGGGTGCTGAAGTGCACAGGGTGTGTGCCCCACGTTGCAGGGGAGCACAGGTGCAGTGGGCAGCATCCCCAAAGGGGTCACAGGTCCACCAGGACAGGCTGAACCAGCTGGGTCTTCTCTCACACAGTACCCAGAATGAAAGGATGTGCAGATTAACAACTGAATTGCAAACTTGTAAAATGTGATACTTGTGGCAGTGTTTCAGTCATGCTTGATCAGTGTAACGTGGGTTTCAGCAGGGTGCTGATGCTTCAGCGTGTGAATTATTCTTGATGTGGTAGTTTTCCTTCACTGCAGAACTGGATGTCCTTAATCACCTGGTGTGTGTTCCAGCTGGAGCTTCACTGGCTGAACATGGGGGAAGGAAAACCACCCAAAAGGAACATACAGAGTAAAAGTGGGGAAAATAATCCTTGTATCACCAAGACAATTGGTGATACAAAAATCTCTAAAATCTGAGTTGGGAAGTAAGTCCAGAAGGGACTCCTGGTTATCTTCCCTGACCTTGGTATATTGAGGCCCCAGACCTCATTCCTGTTGAATTTCATAGAATCATAGAATGGATAGAGGTTGAAAGAGACCTTTAGAGATCATTTAGTCCAACCCTCCTGCCAAAGCAGATCCACCTAGATTAAGTCACTCAGGAATGCATCCAGATGAGTTTTGAAGACCTCCAGAGAAGGAGATTCTACACCCTGCCTGGACAGCCTGTGCCAGGGCTCCCTCACCTCAACAGTAAAATTTAAGTTTAAAGGGAACTTTTTGTGTTTCAGCTTCACTAAACAGCCCCAGTTCCCACAGCCTTTCCTCATAAGGAAGATGCTGCAGTCCCCTGTTCATCTTGGTGGCCCTGCATTGGCCTCTCTCCAGCAGTTTTCTGTCCCTCTTGAGCTGGGGGGCTCAGAACTGGACACAGGACTCCAGATGAGGCCTCACCAGGGCAGAGGGGGAGCAGAACCTCCCTTGACCTGCTGCATCCCAGGATGCCATTGCGCTTCTTGGCCATGAGGGCACATTGCTGGCTCATGGTTAGTTTATATTATTATTTATATTTTTATTACTGTTTATATTAATTTCACCTTGTTTAGTTCTTTCCATGTGTGAGGGAGCAAAAGAGAACCAGAGGCTATGCTAGTGGTGAGGCTACCTTCACAAGCAGAGCAAAGCTACGCTGATTACTCCAGGAAGCAGCAAAGCAAGTTCAAGCCCCTTTTGCAAGATCTCTGCTGCGCTGGTGACAAGCCTCAGCCTAACAGGGTAATCACATTTGTGTCTGCCTCCTTCAGTAGACTAAATGTGGCTGACTGCTACAGCTGTGTTGTGTATCCTACAATGCTGTTTTCTCTGCTTCATCCACTGATGGTGACACTCAACTGTTAGAGCAAAACCTCTGGGGATGTGTGTTTTGCCCTTGCGTTGGCATCAGGGCAGTGGTCACTGTGCAGTTGTAGTTGATCAAACTTTAGTGCCATGCAACAGTGTCATGCAGCAGGATGCCTGAGATCAGCCAGCTGAAGTAACACAGCAACCGCCACTTAACGCTTTTTATAGTGACATAAAACACTGGTAAAGCGAATGCTGAACTGGCCTATAAAAACAAAAGGGTCAGGGGGCATGTTTTAATGCAATGGGTAGCTTGTTCTACCTGTTCTGGGCTTTAATTTTCCTGACCCCCATCAGTCTTGTGTTGAGAACAGTCGTGCTGTTGGTGCATTCGTGCTGGTGGGATGAATGTGAGCTTTTGCTTTGGGATTTGAAGGGCAGGATTCACATTCCAAGTCTGGGTGACTTACATTTCATTTGAGGGTTTTATCTGCTAGTGCTGCACTTTGTCATTGGATACGTGATCCTGTAGTAAGTATTGCTTGCTTTTAGATAGGGTGCCCTAGCAGGGTATGTGACCCACCTCAAATTCTTTCTGCCAAGAAAGTGCTTTTCTTCACAGTTTGGGGGTAGTGTTGTGTGAGGGCAGGCCATGGAAATGGAGAGCATTCCTGCTACTCTAATCCATTGGTACTTCCTCTTTGCTCTTCACCCTTTACCTGGTTCATATTTCATTCATTTTATTGACCATTTCCACTCTCTAAACACATCATGCAACCCATTCTACAGAAAGCTGGTTTTCCAGAAGCTTGCAGTCCCCTGCCTGTGATCTCTAGGTGTCTCTCTTGCCCTAATATAGGAAAATAAGAAAAAGTCCGGAGCAGCAAAACAGTATATATTCTTGGATAAAAAAGTATATGTGCAACACCCTTCATCTTCACCTCCCCAACCAGATTAGAGTGGGATTTGCCTCTTCTGTTGTGGGGACGAAACATGGCATAACCATTCTTGCCATGTTCTACTGATGAAAGTAAGTTGTCCTTTCTCCTGGGCCAAGCTGTAAGCAGGAGGGAGCAAGGATTATATTTGGGAGCAGGAGGAGAAAAGCAGATGACAAGTGAGGTTAAAAGAAAATCTGCTGCTGAAACCCACCTCTGGGGCTACGTCCTCAGTCTCATTGAGCCCTAGGGATGGGGACGTCCTCAGTCTCATTGAGCCCTAGGGATGGGGCCCAATTGGTGTTTGGTCCACTGTCTTGTGCAGTTTTAAAAAACAAAGCCTAGGAACATCAACGAGAACTTCAGGTTATTAATATCTTTATAAATCAGGCCTTTAGCCATAGGAAAGAAAAGGAAAGGATTATTTTTCCTTTCCTCCCTACACCTCTGAGCTCACATGGATGCTTGTCTCCTGGCTTGCAGTGACATGCCCAGCTGTATTCTTGCACAACAGGATCCTCGACATGTAACCCACAAGTCTGTGTGGGCTGGTAATTAGTACTGGCCCTCTTTCAGTCCTTGGGATTTGTTCCTCAGGGCAGCAGCAGCATTAGCCCCCTTGGTTAAGTTTCTGTGCTCCTCAGATTGGAAAGCATTTCTTCCCCCACTCTGTCAGGCTGTGGCTCCCAGAGCTGACCGCACACATCGCCTCTGTGTGAGCCGAGAGCTGTGTTTGCTGTGCTGTGGCCGGGCAGGTGGATGTCCCTCTGGGGCACAGCTCAAAGCCTTGCTCGTGTTCCACGACTGGTGAAGGATTTCTGACTAGCATCTATTTTTGGTTTAATGTGAAAAATAGTTCCAGTTCAGCTGAGGTAGCAGGAGTTTCTGAGCTTGGTGTGATGCCTGGTTACTGTGTGTGCGAAGCATCGTTGGGTGAAAGATGAGATGAAAGGTCTCTTCCAGCCAAAACCATTCTATGTATGTGGCAGGAGCATTGAATTCCTCTGCCACCTGCCAGGTGAACATTTGCTCTGTGAGCAAAGCAACAATTGGGAGACTGTTTCAACTCCAAAATACCTTTATTGAATTATATTAGGTCCTCACCAGCCTTTGATAAGCACAGAAATAACTCTTCAAGAGAACAATGGAAGGTGCCTGGGCACGAGCTTGGCTGGTGGCCACTCATGCAGGGCAGCACTGGCTGAGAGCCCACTCAGAACATGGAAATGGACCCAAGCTCCAGTAAAAAGGACTCTGAGCCCATTTTCCTGACAGAGACCAAGTCCTCCAGTGAGAGGAGTGGGTCTGAGAACCACAAGCCTGTTGCCCCTCAGGGGTCAGCCCTGTGCCCAGGTGGGCAAAGCAGTGAAACACAAACCCAGAGCTGGTAGGTGGCAGCTCCAGAAATAGATTCAGTGATAGGAGATAACGCTCCCTGGTAGGTAAAAGAAAAAGAATTAAGCTGTACAAAACTGTGCTTTAATTGCTAACTCTCTCCTGTCTGCTTAAATTGCTAGAAATAAAGGTCTTCTCTTTAGTGATGAGCAGTTCCAGGCAGAACAGACGTGATGGGGAAAACATGTTTGGAATAAATACTGATGTGAATGACACTTATTAGCTACAGTGTGGCATATTTATGTTTCTATAGTTAGCATAATAGTACAGCTTGAAATGAGAAGGGTTCTTTACTCGTATCTGTGTGTGTGTAAAACTACCACTGGATTGTTATGGGCAGACTGCAGATGATTTTCTTGTCTCTGCAGTTTAGCACTGAGGTTGAGATGCCATCACTTGTGGGAGGAGTGAGTGGCCTGAGCATGGCTGTGCTTTGAGAAAACCTTCTCTTCCTTGTGTCAAACAGGAGACAAGCAAGGCAACAGCACAGGAGATTGGCTCTTCTCCCCTGTCTCCATGCCAGAGCTGCCTGGCCACAGCAGCTCTTATCTGCCTTCAGGTGCTGTAGAGCTCCTATGAGGCCCCTGGGACTCCTGTCAGCCTGGACACAGCCAACAGTCTTAACCAAAACTGTGTCTGGAGCAGGAGGGGAGTGGAATCATCCCCATTATCTCACAGGAAATTAATCTCAGATGTGTGTGTCTGGGTGAAAGCTTTATTGCCTTCCGAGGAGCTGGGTTCTGCAAGCGTAGATTGGTGGTGGAGATTAAGTTGGTTGCTTGTGTGTGCAGGTTACCAGCCTTTCTGCTGGGGATAACGTGCTCATTTTCATAGAATCACAGAATGGTAGGGATTGGAAAGGACCTTTAGAGATCATCCAGCCCAACCCCCTGCTGAAACAAGTTCACCTCGATCAGGTCACACAGGAACGTGTCCAAGTGGGTTTGAAAACCTATGGAGAAGGAGACTCCATACCCTCCCTGGGAAGCCTGTGCCAGGGCTCCCCCACCTCAACAGTAAAGAAGTTTTTCCTTATGTTTAAGTGGAACTTTTTGTGTTCCAGCTTCTGTCCATTACCCTTTGTCCTGTTACTGGAGACAACAGAAAAGAAGTGTCACCCCATCCTCTTGACATCTACTCTATAGGTGCTTGTAAGTGTTTATGAGGTCCTTCTTCAGTCTTCTCCAGACTAAACAGCCCCAAGTCTCACTACCTTTCCCAGTCCCTTGATCACCTTTGTAGCCCTTTGTAGCCTTTGCATCCTACTCTTGTCTTGCTTTTCTGTGCCTGAGAGCCGGGTACTTCTGGTGCCCATCCCCAGTGTCTCCAGATGGGAGCAGTAGTGGCTGTGCAGGAAGGTGCTTGTTGTTCTTTTGCCTGCATCCCACTTGGTCCCATCCCCCTCCAGGGTTCCTGGAGTGAGGAAGGGGAGCTTTGCTCAGGGCCTGTTCACTGGGCTGATGCTGACTGCCAGCCCTCATGGGGTGAAGGGCCTCACGGCAGCAGCTTCTGGGCAAACCACCCAGCACTCCAGTAGTTCAGCAGGCAGCACCTGTCAGGTGCTACTCTGCAACAATAGTAAGATTTCTTATCTCTTCTGCATTTGTTCTAAGGTAAGAACATGTGGAAACCGACAACCTTGAACCTTTACTGTCCTGTTTAAACTTTGAATGAAGCTAACTGGTGGATTGCAGAGCTGCAAAGGGGTGGGCACACAAAGGGACTATCTGAGCACTGCCTCAAGTAAAAACATGAGGCCTTTCAAATTAAAGGACCCAAGAGCTTCTCAGGTCAGCCGTGAATGCTGAATACTGTCTCAGGAGCTGTCCTGAAAGACTTCTTGTTGAGAGGAATAATTATGCTGTGGCAAAAGTATTTACTTGCCAGGTATTTGCCTGCCTTATTTGTACTGTATTTGTCCATTGCTGACATGGAAGCTGAAAAACCTTGAGACATATGCCTGAGAGTAACAAACTTTCCATTCTTTCTAAGTTTGCTTGATTGAGTGCTTGGTTTAGAAACACCATAAAAGTGCCAGGCCATAGCTCGAAATATCTCATTACTAGGTGTCAGGCTGCTCATAACTTTCACTCGGGGATTGTTGAGGTGTTTTTGAGGTTATTTTTTTTTTTGTGTGTTGGCCTTCTAATGGAAATGCCAAAGGGGAAAAAAAAACTATTACAAAAACTGAAAAAAAATGCTGCTTTGATTGAAAGCAAAAGCGCTGAGCCAGCAGTAGCTCTCAGTGCTGCTTGCTCTGTTGCATGGTTCTGACTCTGTATTATTTCACAGGCCTGAGGGAATGGTGTGTGCTGTCAGAGTCTTGTACGTGCACAGATCTGCTATTTCTCAGCATGCTGGGAGGTGTTATGGAGCTGAGAGATGAGCAAGGAGTTGATGTTGTGGAGTCTCCTTCCTTGGAGGTCTTCAAGACCCACCTGGACATGTTCCTGTGTGACCTGATCTAGGTGAACCTGTTTCTGCAGGGGGAGTGGACTAGATGATCGCTAAAGGTCCCTTCCAACCCGCACCATTCCATGATTCCATGTCGACAGAAGGACCCAACGAGGAGGCAAGAAGGAAAAAACACAGGTTCTGAGATTATACAGCACCGACTTGGCTGAAGTCAGGCAGGTGTCCACCATGGTGCATGGGAAGCATGGCCAGCTGAGGGGACAAGGACCTTGCTGGACCTTTTGTGGCTGCTGGTGGTCTGTGGCAATGGGGGGGGATGACACTGTTTTAATGGTCTTGTCTTCCCTTACAGGATTGTCTGCTCCTCTAGCTCTGGGTGCTAGCACAGTAAGTGATGTGAGAGCTTAGAGCATTGCCAGCCCCTGTGTTAAGGCGTCTGTAGGACCAGTGAGGTTGCTGTGGACCTGTGAAATATGGCTGAAGAATCAACTGAGAACTGATGGTCTGAAGCATGAACAGGCAGCAATGGGGTGCTGGGAAGGAAATGCGGTGAAAGCTAATGCAGAGCATTGCTGGAGAGACTGAGGAGGCCATATGAAAGGAGGGGGAAAGATGCTTCTCTGGAGACCTCACTCATGTTTGGAGATTCACGTGGCATCTTCAGAAGCCTCCTGTCACAGAGAAGGTGATGCTCTAGAAGGACAATCTTGGCCAGCCCCAGCCAGAACCAGCTTTAGGTGGCATCAGGATCTGTTTTCAGCCTTGGACTTCAGCAGTGCTTCTCTGATGCCTGGGCATCTCCCAGCAGAAGGGATGGTTTGAGGATCTCCACCTCATGCTGGAGAACGTACTGTCAAAGATGGAGCTGCAACAGCTTGTGCACCAGCACCTGAAAGTGCTGGCTGCTGGGAAGCCTGTGGTGCTGTTGCTGCCTCTCAGTGAACTGTGCCTGGCGCAGGAAGGTGTCTGCTGCCTGGGACATGCAGACAGAGGTACTCAGACCCTCCATTGTACCACAGTGAGAGGTCACTGTGCCCCAGAGCAGCCTGCATTTGTGGGAGGTTTCTGTCATCCTCTCCTAGGCTGAACTGATTGCTTCTTTGGCCCTGCCAGAGGCTGCAGGCCCTCCTTACAGCAAATGCTGGCACTTGCCACAGCAGGGAAAGAGAAACTTGGAGACGTGGCAACCAATTTGCAAATAATAAGAAACTTAAAGCTATATGAAAAGCATCTTGCATGGAAAATCAGACAGGGCAGGAAAACAGCACTTACCATCAACATAATGCAGCTGAAATCTCTTTCTTAGAGATAATCATCTCTGACTCCAGCAGTAAAAATAAAGGACAAAAGCTGGAAGAAGCCAGAAAGCGTAGTCGTGGGAGTAAAGCTCGGTGAAATGAGAATTAAAAACACAATGAAAGGCAGAGAATTGCCTTAAGTAAAAACAGAGCAGTGTGCCTACAGCAACAACTGAGATTATATGGGAAGCACGTGGGGGTGTGGGGAAGCTGAGCTGTGGCGGGGCTGGGGCTGTGCCAGCACTCGGCCATGAAGGAAGGAGGGAGAGACCCCCCTGCCTAGGCTTCAGGGAGATCTGGATTTCAGGTGTCCCTCATAGTCTAAGAGACATTCAGATCTTTGCTTTTAGGTCTGAAAGATAATTTATGGTCTTTCTGGAAGATAATGGCTGCTTCTGGCCAGTGCGTGCTCCTGCCTGGTGGAGCTCATCCCACAACTGCTGAGCTGGAGTGGGTGGTGTGTGCTGAACTGGCTTTCCTCAGCTCACATTTAAAGGTCTGTGCAAGTCAGTCCTCATCCAAAACTCAGACAATTGAAGGGAAGCTTTCCACTGGCACAGTTCCAAACCCTACCAGGCTGTGACAGCTCACAGAAAAAGTGCTGCCAGCAGAACCGAACCGAGCAGTGCATGGAGTTGGTCATTGTCCCTGCTATTAGGGAGAATGGTTTCATGCAAATCAGAGCCACAAAACTGGGCTCTAAATGTTATTTTCCACTGTAGGTTTTTAACAATCATCTAGTAGACCTTCATTTAAAAATAAGTATCAGTTTCTAAGTGCTGCAGGGGATGCACAGCCTTTTATCAGTGTGTGATGTGAATACCTGTGTCTTGTGACTATTTTCGGATTGACCTTGATGGATTTGTTATGCTAAGTGTCATCAAAATCAAACTTGCTTGATAAACTGTCTGCTATTTCCCACAACACCTAGAAGCACCTGGGACCCTTCTGCTCCCCGTAGTCAATGGCACACCGAGGCTTATACAACTCTCCTGCTCTGCTGGTGACTGCTCTTTTCCAGAGCTGGTGTAAGGTATTTTTAGATGCAGAGGAGAAGTGTCTCCCAACTGTATGCTAATCACATTGTCAAAGCTTCAGCTGATTTAAAAATGATTCAACCATTGCCTGATTTCACACACTTTTGTTTGTTGCTTTTTGTATGCTGTGTGTTGCTCTTCATATGATTCTGACTGTTTTCTACCAAAACCATGGTTCGGGAGCTGCCATACAACAAAGGCTGTTTTAATCCTTTTTGAAGATCTTTAGAGTTATCCTCATCCCCAGCTATCTGAAATACAGAGTCATGCACATATCCTCTCTCTGCATCAAAGAACAGAGGCAGGAATAGATTTTATAGCTGTGGTTCTCAAATTTTATTAGTCAAAGGGCTGCCTGACCTTCAGGGAAAAAAAATGTCTGTGAACCATCATATCTGATGCTGCCACCCTGGCGTTTGTTTATGGCCAAATAACTACTTTATAAGATACATTTTTTTATTAGTTTTTGCTTGCCCTTTTGTTTACTTCCTTGCTTGGATGGGAATGTGCTCAATAAATGGCTTTGTCTCTCTTTGTGGGTCATGATCCGGTCCCTCACACAGCACCCTGGGGCCCGCGCTCCATGAGTGTCTGTAGCCCCCCTGGCCTCTGCCCCCTCGGGCTCGTGTGGTGTCTGCTGAGCTGAGAAAAACAGATACTTTTTCTGCAGATAGTGTGGTGGAATCAATCCTTTTCTTAGGAAAGAGATGCTGCATACCCAGCCCATTGCCTAAGAGTGAAGAGTTGTACTCAAATTCAGTCTGTCACAGAATGAAATCACTGGATACCTGTATGAACAAGGGACACAAGAGTGATGGCTGTGGCTTCTCCTCCTTACTGGGTGCTGCTGAGCACCGAGGTCCTTGCTGGTGAGGTTCACTGGGAACGAAGGAGATGAGGAGGGAAGACCCAGATGAGCTTTGCTGGTGTTTTCAGACCATGGGAGCTGCTAGCACAGCTGATGAGGGCTGTCAGCTGGGGCAGGCTGGGGTCATCTTTGTAGGTTGGATTTTGGGGATCCCCGTGGAGGGACTGGTGCTTTCAAAAGCCAGGCCTTTTGATGGCAAAACAGTGTCTGAGTTTGCTGTTACCAAAGGCTCTCTCAGGCAATATTGGCCTTGAGCAGAGAAACCAATTTGGAGCACCCTGGGTTGCCTTTCTGGGTATTTTGGAACCTCTCCCCATGCCAAATGCTCTCCAAGTTCCCTGCCCATGGTGTCAGAGATGGATCAGGTCTGTGTGTGCTTCTCTGAGGTGGATGGAGGCTTTGCCCATCCCTTACTCCCCTTTCAGAAGCAGTTGGCTGTGATTTTCTGCAGTGCATGGTGTGCAAGGAGGGAATGGCCTCCTGTGGTACAGGCAGCACAAGTGCCAGCGAGAGTCAGGCTACACTCTTGTTGCCCTGTTTTCCAAAGCATCATCCTGTCCCCTTTCTCTATCAGCTAGGTGATTATCACTGGGCTCCAAATTTCTGGATCTTGTGTCTCCTGAAAGATATGGAGTTGCCAACACAGCTTGGCTCATAGTCCACTGAGCCCTTCAAAAACCACATGGCCCCCTCCTGTACCAGCTCCTGGCGTGGAGCATCATTGCTAGAGATGGGGCTGATCTGCAGAGGGCAGTGCTGTGGGGGAATGCTGCTGGGCACCCCCTCTTTTGCTGAGGCTCAGCCAGGCTGGGCTGCTGATGGCCACTGCCTCACAGACTGGGAACACCCTGCACAGCTACTGGCCCATCCTGGATGGTGCAGTACCACAGCTGTGCCCAATTTGGCCCAGCCCTTTCTGAAGGGCTGGGAGAGCTGATATGGAGGGTGGCTGGTGGAGTTTTCAGCTGTTTCCAGCTCCTGTTGCTCTGGGGGCACTGAGTCTCTTCTTGCTCTTCAGCTGCCCTCTCCAGAGCAGCAGCCTCTCAACCTCTTGTTTGTCTCCTCTGCCCAGCCATGAGGGCTGGGCTGGCCCCAAACCACTGGTCCTGGGGGAAAACCAGCAACACCAGTGTTGCTGAAGGGTGGTGAGTGACTCCAGCAAGGTTCCTGCATCCAGGTGAGACACAGAGGAGCTTTTGAAAGAAATTAATCTTGTATAATTCAAGTACCATAGAGAGCAGCTTGCACCGGTGGGGTGTTTGTTCTGTGCTTCCCACCCCTCTTCCCTGTGCCACTTTTTCCCCCTCCTCCTTCACTTTTATCCGCATCTTTCTTAGATTCAACTTTTTATCCAGATCTTCAAGGACCAAAGCAAAATACTTCCACAGCTCAAGAAGCTGCCTAGATTTGGATTTAACAGTTAAATATTTAACATATTTAAGGCTGAAAGCAAAGGGAGACACAGCTTGGAACAGACTGAAGAACAGGGAGTGGAGTGTGTGTGTATACAAAAGGAATAAAGGCAATGCCTGAAAATACACCAGCAAAAGAAAACATGAGAAAGAAGAGAGAGAGAACCCAGTCCCTCCTTGTTGTTGTTATCAAGTACACTGTGACTGATGGTGATAATTCCCCCCACATCAGTACCATAATAGGAGAATAAAATTAATTGTTATCTGCCACCCACTGTTTGTAAAGCAGCTTCTTTTAAATAATTCTTGTGTATTGAGTTCAGCTGTCAAAAGGAGATGCCTTTTATTCATGGTCTGCAAAATGCCTTTCAGTATGAACACAGCTCGATGCAAAGGTCACCCCATCACAAGTGTTTTCCCTCAGTAGTGAGAATAATGGCAAGAAAAGGCATTTTGCAGACTATTCTCACAATTTTACTTGATATTTCTTAAGTGGTAGACAGCTGGAGATTAAATTCCCTTTGATGGGCAGAATTTGAGAGAGAATGTTTTGTAGCGGATTCTGGGTTTCCCATCTCCCATGCTGTGGTGTGAGCTCTTTAATAGCTATTTATGACAGGTAGCATGAGCCACAAAAAGAGTAGGAGACAGAAGAAAATTACTTGTTGTTTTTCAGATTGGCTGTTGTTGCAGAGGATGCTGGTATGTGTTCTTGTGTGTGCTAGTGTTTCAATGGTAGTCTGGTTCCTGGATGCTTAAGTTGCTCTGCCTGACAGTGTTTCCATTTGCTTGATGCATTCCAAATAAGAGAAGGCTTTAGGAGCCAGCCTATAGAGCAAAGGTGACCATGATAACTGTAAATATTGCTGTGGGCAATAGGCAGAGATCACAGAGCTGGAGGGCTCCTGCTAATGCTTCCCCAAGAGAGTCAGGATAAGGTGGTTTGTGGTTCTAATTACAGGTGTATTCGTGCTTGCTGTTTACCAAAGCTCCCAGACATGCTTGTAACATAAGCTGGTGGGGGGAAAGGAAAACAACCCAAAGGTCTGACTGTTCTGCCAGGCACCTGAAAGCAGGTATTACATCTTCAGGGATGTACCTGGCATATTTCACCCACCTTTTCACAACTGCTTGCTATGGTTTGGAGTTGTGGAGGGAAGTCTGATAGATAGCTTCACTTGCTCCAAGAGGAAACGGTTTCCATTGCTGTGCGGCTTGGATTAACCTGTGACAATGAAAACAGTGGCTTTGCATCAGTGGTTACCAAGTACAAACCAAGTGATCTTCTTGCAGTGGCAAAGAGAAGCTGAGGACAGTTGAGAATATAACCTTAGCTGTTCTCTCTCCTCTAGAAGGAAGAAACTGTCTTTCAAAGAGACGCTTCTTATCGTTTCATCTGTAGTTCGATTGTGCGCATCGATTTAGGCTTCACTCTGTTTATGTGCACAGAGATCTTCAAGGAAAGCAAAATAAAGCACAAGAAGGGTATTAAGCCTTGAGATTTAAGAGCTGCCTCTAGAGGCCTCGGGAGAAGTTCATGTTGTAATGGATGTTGGTGGTCAAGTTGCCCTGGAAGATTCAGCAGTGGTGGTAGGTCACCCGGAGGAGACAAGAGGCTGTATTGCTTTGAGGACAGAGGATTGGTGTCTGTCTGCATGGATAACCCAGGGCTTGCCTCAGAGAAACTAATGTAGTGTCACAGTAGTGTCCTTGTATGGTGTTATGGTCAGAACCTGTCCTTGACTTTGTGTTAAAACAGTCAGGATGTAAAACCAGTTTAGATATCTTAATCGTTAGCCTTCAATTGGGTCCCTAGGTGCAGATTGAACCCGGATTATCTGACTCATTAAATCTGAGCTGTTACTGTTTGATCTGTTAGTGAGTGGCAGTAATGGATGGAAATTTCTGTTGGACCAGCTTCTGAGACAGCAAGGGGTGCCTGGGATAATGTAGATCACACCTTACCTGCGGGGAGGTACTGTGCAGTAAGCCCCAGACAACTTCTGTGGTGGTAGGAGTGTTGTTTTTTTCTCAGGTACCCATCAGAACAGAAAACTTTCAAATCTCTTCAGGCCTTATTCTTCTCTTAAGTGTTAGTTTTCCATTTTTTAAAGAGTAACTGTACCACATGTAAAAGATTTTAGCTCCAAGTGTGCTCTGAAGGCAGTAGAACCTGTTTTGTTCTGTTCTGCTAGCAAAAATGTGTTGACAGAGACAGACATTGAAGCCCCAGGCTGCACTAACTGGCCTAGAATTAGGCAGAGGATGTTTTGCAAGGGTGTTCCAGTTGTGCAAAACCACACAGTCTGGTCTCTTCTTGCTTCTATGCTGCAGTGCAGTCCAGAGAGCTCCCTTATTTTGTGTTGTTTATGGCTGAGTGATAGGGGATGAAGGAGTTCTTCCTTTGTTTCTGAGCCCCTCTGTGGGTGACAGTGCCACGAGGTGGCAGTGGCCACCAAATAATGTCTGGCCAGAAGCACAAGGTCCAGGCAGTACATTTGTCCAAATCTTTCTTCCCTGATGTAAGAGTGGGAGGACAGCCCAGCCTCTAAAGGCCAGCCAAAGCACTGCTCTGGCTTACGCTTTCCCTTTGACTTTCAAGTAGACCCAAATTCCCATTTCTCCATTCTCATGTTGTTTGAGCACCTCAGTAAAGTCAGGGAGATGGCCAAGTTCCTGATGAACGGTGCATTGCTTTACTGTGTGCACACTCCCTGCTATTCAAGCTGCACCTTCACTGTGGGGTTAACTCGGGTGTTTCACATGATGGTGATTCAGTCTCTTTCCCTAGATATTCCATTTCTGGCTGACACTTTGCTCCTCTATGCCTGGGTTACCTAGGATAGACAGTGAGAATTGCAGCGCGAATAAAAGCTAAATCACTTGAGTGATGATGGCTCCTCTGCTTTCCCACAGGTCCCTGTGTCCAAAGGGACTGAGAAGTTTTCCTGCAATTTGGTGGGACAGGCTTTTAGAGACGGCTGACCTTGAGGCTATGTAGTAAATTGGGGACAGAGCTGTTAATCTTGGTGCTGCATGTTCACAGGAGTTTGCAACATCACAGAAAAGCCAGAAGTCCTGGTAGGCCTTTGTGGTGTTCCTGAATTGTTTCATTAATCCTGGGAAATCTGCCTTCCTGACCTGGAGGAGCTGGCCTATGCACAAACTACCTGCTGCACAACAAAAGACCATTTACACTGTGTTGGGCTGTGTAGGCTTGGCCAGTTCAAGAACCAAACCAGACACACAGAGGTATGTCTTTATCATTGGCTGATGGCTTTTTGCTGTCTTTGGTGCATACAGTGTAAAGCAAGAACCCTGCATGCATGTTAAACGGAATGTCTCATAAATGGCAGCAAACATTCATGTGTGGCCCTGTGAATGGCTGAGAAAGACAGGATGGCTTTTGCATTCTGCAGTCAAGTTGCTGAATAATATGATGACAGGCCAAGATGATGGAAAGGAGGCAGGAATCACCTCTCTCCTGTTTTTTTTTTTTTTTTTCTGCTGATAAATCAAGCATAAAACTTAATAAAACACTGTGACATTTTAGGTAGAACATTGTTCATGGGTGAAACGTGCTGCCTACCTGTGATGGAAAACATCACTTTCTAACATGGGACTCCATTGCTGTCACATCATTTGGGCTGGTAAATAGCATGTGCAATAGATTTCTGTAGACAAAATTCCAGGTTCTTCTCTGTAAAGTGGATTTCAGAGTTGATTTGAATATATGCTTGTTGATATTCTTAGGATCTTCATCTATTTTTGATAGAGGCTTGAATGGGAAGCTCTTTCTGTCAAAGCATAGAATCATAAAATGGTAGGGCTTGGAAGGGACCTTTAGAGATCATTTAGTCCAACCCTCCTGCAGAAGCAGGCTCATCTAGATCAGGTCGCACAGGAATGTGTCCAGACGAGTCTTGAAGACCTCCAAGGAAGGAGACACCACATCCTTCCTGGGCAGCCCGTGCCAGGACTCCCTCATCTGAACAGTAAAGTAGTTGTTCCTTATGTTTTAATTGAACTTTTTGTGTTCCAGCTTCATCTCATTACCCTTTGTCCTGTTGCTAGATACAATAGAGAAAAGGGATGTCCCAGCCTCCTGTCACCCACCATTTATATACTTGTAAATATTGAGATCCTCCCTCAGTCTCCTCTTCTCTAGACTAAACAGCCTCAGTTCCTGCAACTTTTTCTCGTATGAAAGATATTTCAGTCCCCTGATCATCTTGGTGGCCCTGCGCTGGACTCTCTCCAGAAGTTCTCTGTCCCTCTTGAGCTGGGCAACCCAGAACTGGACACAGGACTCCAGATGAGGCCTCACCAGGGCGGAGTAGAGCGGGAGCAGAACCTCCCTTGAACTACTGGCCACACTCTTCTTGCTGCATCCCAAGATGCATACCCATAATGAAACTGGCTTGTTTATTCATGAATTCAGGCAGGCTTATTATTGTTTTTTCTAACCTTGATCTACCAAATTGTTTAGCATAGTCTGCCACATCTGCTGCTCTGTGTGTGCTGGGGAGGGCAAACACCTGGTGTCAGTGAAAGGAGAGTAGTAGTGTGGAAACAGTGGCCTCACTGGGGATTTCCCTTGAAGACAAAACCCCTGCATGACTATTTGTGAAACAGGTTTTTTTTTTTAAGCATCAGCACGGATGGGTGTTTTGTCAAGCAGGAGACATTATAAAACCACAATAACTGCAAGTTAGCCAAGTGTTTAATGTGTATCTGTGAGCTGTGACAGATGAACTCATGTGGCAGCAGCACTGGCTGCATCTCTGTGTCACATGCTGGTGGCTGCTCCTGAGAGAAACATTTGTACAGTGTACACTGTGCTCCTTCTCGATGGAAGATGCAGCCTGCTTTCATCATGTTGTCTTGTGGGTCAGATAGGAAAATTACACACATAGTCACATGCAATGACCACAACTGGTTCTGATGTGTTGTGGACAGAGTTTGGTAGGAAGTGGAAGCAACCTGTGGAGAGGGATGGATGCCTGAGCACTGCGTCTGCCAGCGTGGACACTGGAGTCTTTGCAAGACATAAATCACAGAAAACATGTGTGCTTTTCTCATTGTGTCAAAGCCAGAAAGCCCTGACCCAGCCAGAGGAAAATAATAATTTGAACAGAGATCTCATCAAGCAAGATGTTCCAGCTCATTAGAAAACAACCTACTGAATGCTTGAAAGGCACCTGCAATGCGTAAAGAGAAATGGCTTGCTGTTGCACTGGAAAATCTGAAGAAGAATAGGAAGGTATGACCTCACCTCCTCCTGCTGGAAAATTACTGCCACTTAACTTGGTGTTCTTGCCATCCTAAAGTGGTTACCAGGGAGTCTGTGATTTGGGAGCAAGTGTAAATGTGGTTCGATTGCTTATCAAGTTGGAGCAAAGTCTCTTAGTTGGAAGTGAATGGAAAAGCAAATGGACAAGCAGTGTTGTGTAGCTCTTTATCCATCTACTTCTAGGGGTCTGGAAGGCTTGGGAGAAGAGAATTCAAAGTGAACAGTGTTGCCCAGCCCCTGCATCGAAGGTAACAGCAGGCTTGCCATTCACAGCACAGACTGCTGGTCTGATGCCCCACCAGTTCATTTGGGAATCGTGGTCCCAGTGACGGTCACTGTCACAGTGCTTAGGAAAATGAGCCAGCCCTACATTGCAGGCACAGTGTCCTGTTTGAGGATGATCTAAACAGGCTAGCAAGAGATGGCACAGATGGTTGTATCAATCTGTTCTCTTCTCAATGCCAATTCAGAGTACTGGGCTTTCCCTGTGATTGCAGAACTGGGGGAACACGGTCAGGCAGACTTGGAGGTGAGGTCTGCTCACAGGCTGTGTGCTTCTGCGAGACGAAATGACCTCTCTGTGGTGGGCTGCCATGTCAGTGGTATTTTGACTAGGATATGGGCTTTGGGAGATCAGTTTTTAATGAGAAAATATAGTTCCAGCATCTCTGGTCCTGCAGCCATTTCCAGAGAGTGCACCTAAAGAGAGAGGAGTTCCTAAGAGGAGGACAGGGTATTGGTAGTGGCTGGAGGGGTCTGCAGTCCATGTGACGAGTTGTTGTGTATATACTTGGGAGTATTCACTCCCAAGTGACTGAATACACTTTTTTCTTCAGCAAGTTCCATACTTCTGAAATGGATAAACAAGGACTGTTTCTGGATATGAGAGCTCAGGAGCTCTGAGCCTGGTGTGCTCTGGAGGTCCCCGGGTTCCTGTAGGTCCTGCCAGGGGAGTGACAGCCAAGCTCTGGCTAGGGAAGGAAATCCTTGGCTTCAGGCTCTCTTTTGTCGGCAGGACATATGTAAGCCAAAGGCCTTTAGCCTTGAGGCAGGCTGTGTGGGATAGGACCACCACAATATGTCTATTTGGCACGCTTGGATGTGTGCGGATAGACAAAGTGGATTAAAGGATATCACCCAGCAGTGAAAAACTTCCCACTGGGGAAGTCTGCCACTTCCTCAGGGAAGCTATTCCAATGGTTTAATTACTTTCAGCGCTGGGAAACAAGCTTTTCTTTCAAAGCTGAATTTGTTTGACTGAAGTTTCTGCCCACTGGGTCCTAGCTCTTGGCTAGCTCTGTCGTGCACACCTACCTGTAAATATCAATTGCCTTGTCCTTTTGTTTTATTCATCCACATTAAATTCCTTATGTCTGTCTCTGCAGGAATTGTTCTCCAGCCCCTGGTTTCCTTCAGCTCTCATGTAAAATCATTCCTGTATCTTCTTGTTCTCTGAAAGCTGACTCTTTGGTCTGAATCTTTGGATGCAGTCCTAGGGACTTCTCAGGTCTACAGACAGAGTCAAGATTGCTCTCGTGCTGCTCGGCTCTTCAGTCATGCAAGAATGGCATCAACACTGTAGAAATCATTACTTTCTTCTCTGAATCCTCGTTTTCTGTCTTGTAAGTGCAACATTGCCTTTTTGGTTCCCAGATCTACAGCCTTGCTTTGTATTCTGCAGCAGTAAACCCACAAAAACCTGTGCTCACCTCTGCAGACAGGGCAGGAGATCTAGTTGGGAGCAGGGGCTATATCATACTCATGAATATTGGCATGACCTGCCTGAGTGCTGTTTTCTACCCATTGTCTGTGTGTTACTAGCACTCATGGAAATGGAAAAGTTCTCCCTATGACCTCCATTTCACAACAGTTTGCTTTGCAACTTAATTGGTGCTTGTCAACATTAGAAAATATCCAGCTAGAAGCTTGGCTAAGTTTCAGCGAAGAGGGGAACCAGGAACTGCTCTCACTCCTTCTGCTGGGGTTTTGCTGTCTGTCAGGGAAAGGTGGGGATGGGAATGTGGAGGAGAAGCTGGGACTAGGGTACTGCTGTTTTAGGAGTATGAGCTTTTATAGGCAGTTGCAGAGAGGAGCTACTGAACGTGGTTCAAAGCAACCATCTGCTGTGGGCAGGCTGTGCTGCTGTCCAGAAGACATCATCTCTGTTTATGATGAATATTTTCCTTTACTATGAGCTCTCTTTCATTTGGCAGCTTACTGCAAGAATTTGTTAAGCCCTTGAAAGCTCTCAGAAAGTGGGTGATGCTGTTGAGAGTTGACGTTTAATTAAAGGTTAAATTAAAGTGTCTATCCCCTAGGCAGTGTATCCCACATGAGCACAACCTAGGAGGACTAGAGAAAGGCCACATATTGCCTGCAAGACCTACTTTCCATATCAGAACAGTGCATGTCTGACAGGATCGAAATGGTGCTGGAATGAACAACAGGTCTTGTTCTTCCTGCCTGTTCTACATCCCTACTGCCTGCAGTGTCTCAGGAAAGCAGTTAGGATTTCGGTGCAGTGCTTGGGTGTGTGCTTACTTTCTGATTTCTCAGATTTGAGAGGAACTGAAATGTGTCTTAGATGCTTTGGTGGATGGAGATCTTTTGCCAGAAAAAAAACCCCACACCAGAAATTCAAACTAGAAGGCAGAGTATCTTTTTTTTTAATCATTATTTTTCAATCAGAGTTAATGTTTTTTTTTTTTCTATTTAAATGCAAATATTTCTGCTTGACACGCTGCTTGAGGACAAATAAGGTGATTGCTCCTCATGCCTGTGCCAATCTCCTCATTTGAGTCTGCTGCTCTAATGGCAGTCAGATTAAAAATGGCAGAAGGTTGGGCAGAGATGGGATGTTAAATGTTGTGGAGACCATGGAAACCCTGTGTCAGCCCAGAGCTTGTAAAGGGAAAGCCATCACTTGGCAGAGACAGCTTAACAGGCTTGTAAAATCTGGCACCATCAACACCATGGTTTGGGTTTTGTCAAAGCATGGCAGGGGAGCACTGAGACATGACAGCTGTATTATCTATCTTCACATCATTTGGAGACCAGCATCAGGAAGAGCCTGGAAACAGTTCAGAACATATTTTCATATTGAGAGTTTGCTGGGGGCAGAAATGTATAGGGAACATTGAAATGAAAGAATTAATAACAGTATCAATAACCTTCCTGCAGCAGCTCTCAGGCATTACATGAAAAAGACTCAAACATTGTCATCTACTGAGTGTTTTATTTTCATCAGGAAGGTTTGAGGGTGAGAGGAGAATCCAAACAAAGTAATTAGAAGACTGGAGAGTGTTGAGGAAAGGGTGAATGGCTGGTGTGTAGAACCTTTCAATGCAATTTTCCCTGCCAGACACAGGGGGCCAGGCCAAATTCAGTTATAGTGGAGCAAATATTGGAGCTGCTTGGATTTATGGAGTGACACTAGTGACTGCAGAGTCAGCTGGTGTGCACAAGGGTGGACTGTGCAAGATGCTGGTTGCTGCAGCAAAAGATGCTGGTTGCTGCAGCTCTTCCTAGAAGGAAATCTAGAGGCAGAAGATTCTAGCTAGAGTTTCTCACTCACCACCAAAACCTGAGTCTTTGAATAGAGTTCAAAATCACTGAAGTCATTGCTACAATTTCCAGTGCTATTTCTGGGCTGTGGACCAGTCCTGCCTAGTCCAATCCAGTTAGTGCGGGTGTAGGGGATGTTAAAACATCCTACTTTTTTGTTTTTTCTGTCAGTGTATGTTGACTCTGAGCCATTTGTACTCATTTCTTTTTCTCCAGGATGACTTGACTCACAGACAGGAGATCACTGTACTTGTCTCAGGCTTTGGGATTCTGGGCCCAAGCTGGAACTATAGCTACTGGAAAGGAGAGCCCTGCACGTAGGTTAAACCACTTGTAAATGATAGCATGGCTGAAGCAGCCAAGCTCTGTTTCTGACAGTGACTTAGTCACCTAAGAAATGAAACCACACTGGAAATGTTCCCCTTCCTGAGGTCTATATCCTTTTCAGACATTACCTAAGCAGTCAGGCTGTGATGGGACAGACTACTGGAATCCCATTTGCCAGTTTCAGGTCTTTCATGTGGAGAGGAGAAGGGACTTGATTTTTAGACCTTCCCAGAGACAGCAAATTTCTATTGCACTTTGTATTCAAACTCAGCCTGCAAATCATCCAGAATTGGCATTGCCTTTTGTCTTTATTTAGATGTATTTTTGCCACATAGCTTCAATGGAAAAGAGAAGGAGGGAAGCTTGCAGTCTCCATTGCCTGAGTTAGCAATTTTGTGTCTGAAAGCTTTCAGAACACTGCCCAGAGAAGCTAGTGCAGAGGAGAAACCACTTGCATGAGTGCATGGTGAATGCCGAGGCACAGGCTCAGCTGCACAGGACTGAGAGTACAGTAGTGTTTATATACAGAATTGTGATGTGGGTTGTGACGTGAGTTTTCATTATCTTGAGGAACAGAGCCCAAAGAATGGGGGAAGGATGGGTTAAACTTTGCTTTCAGGTGGATGTATGCAAAAGAGAGGTGTCTCTCTGTGAGGAGGGGATGTGTACTGGGATTTTAGGAGGGTGGGATTAGCCCTTGATAGTTTTAAAACTGCAAAATAATGTAAGTGGGAGGAGAAAAATGAGAAAAGGACAGTTCTTTGGTTGTGTTGGGAGAGTACAGTAATGCTTATATACAGAGGAGAAAAATGGTATGAGATGAGCAAGCTGGTCATTACTTTCTCTTTTGCTTTCACAGCAGTCTCACTGAAATTAACCAATTACTCCTTAATAATGAAGATAGATATAAATAAAGAGGGTTATGCTTTTGGAGGGAGCACAAGCACCGAGCTGCAGAGCAGGTACTGTCTCTACTGCAGGAGCCAGGCTGAGGTCTGCCAAGCAGCTGGAAGTCACTGGGGAAGCAGTTTGCCAGCTGGAGTGAGGTTGGCTGCCCATCTGCAGCTCAGTCCCATGCTGTACTTGTGACAGGACCATGTGCTGTTCAGTCCCAAGCTTTGGCCCACAGCAGGAAGCCTCTGACACGCTGGTGCTTGAGCTGTGATGCTCACAGACTGTGGCCCCTGAAGCCAAAGTATATTTGTGCTACTGGGGAGCTGGAGTCACTTGTAGAGCAGGAACATACTGTTCTAAAGCAGAACAGGGTTTTCTCTATGTCCATTCCTGTTCCTGTAAGCTTGGCACAGAAGGTAAAAATGCCTTTTCAAGGGAAAGAAGTCAGTGTAATCGCTGGCCGTGGTGTTCAGTGGGTTTATTTGCCAAAATAACCTATGTGCACCCAGAGTAAGAAAAGACCCCTGTCGCACCCTGTCTGTGATTCTAGGTCCTTTCTCCCTTTGAACTCTGCAATATATAGTTGGCTGGAAGTTATTCAAAGGTAGCTTCAAAAGATCAAAGTCAAATCCAGTCTTTATAGAAACCATGCCTCTGCCATTCAGCTTCTGCAGATATTAATGAGGTGTGTTTTATATGGCCTGACATTTGTGGCTTCTATTTACCCTAACGAGTTGTTCTGCTGTCCTTGTTGTTTTAATAGGCAACAATGTCTCCAAGATCATGTTCTACAGAGATATTTTCCCACTTTAGGATTAGCAGGAGCAAAACTAGGAATGATAATTTAACAGGCATAAAACATCAGGATCTTGCATCTGATGCCTTCAAAGCAGTGTGTTCTCCTCTGCTTCACCTACTCTGTATTATCACAGGTTTCAGGCTAACACATACATTTCTTGCCCTTTTATCTCTCTAATTGTTTTCACAAGTTCATTAATGATTTTGCAAAAGCTGCAGTGAAACTAAATGACATGCTCATAAACCTTTAAAGGAGAATACACCTGGGCTGGTGATGGGAAAAGTCTCATTAGTCTTTTCAAATCACTCCCAGCAGGTTTTTCTACAGATTCAAACTTGTTAGGTGCATAAATATGCTTCTTTAATTCAATCAGCTGTGCTGATTGTGTGACAACTGAAGTTTGCTCTGCTTTTAAGTAGCTACTAAAATCACCTTTTTAAAGCAGATATTCTGAGTTCCAGAACCAGACTGAATTCTGGAGTGTTTGTTTCAGTGTTTTGGGGTGATTTTTGGGGCTTTTTTGGTTTTTTTTTTTTCAATATGTGGAATTTATTGGGCTATTAATGCTTTGTTTCCAAGACAATCCTGTGGTAGCTATTTGGAAAATCACCGTGTTTCTCTATGAGCTGAGAATATTGAGGTGATGATAATATAGCCTCTGTAATCTATCTTCAGGTCAAGCTTTAAGATGGTGTCAGAGTTTTACTGGAACAAGGACTGAATTCTGTGGGATTAATCACAGAGTGATAAGTGAGCTTCTTTGTGGTGTCTACACATCATGTGTTCTGACACATGCATGGGGCAGAGAGAAGAGCTGAAGGCAGCTACAGCATCTGTAGGAAAACAAGCAGCATGTCCCATGAAAGACATCCCAAACCTCAGCAAGCCATGCCAGGGTCATGCCTTGGCTCCAGTGAGGAGGTTAGAGAAATCAGTCTTTTTCAGTAGTGTTCTTCAACTGCATGAAGCAGTTTTCTTTTCTCCTCTCCTCTCCTCTCCTCTCCTCTCCTCTCCTCTCCTCTCCTCTCCTCCCCTCCCCTCCCCTCCCCTCCCCTCCCCTTCCCCAGGACAAGAAATACTTTCCACACAAATCTTTTGAGCCCTCAATCTTGTGAAAGTCATAACTTCCAGTCACCCATTACTTTGGCTATTTTAGTCACTTGTGTCTATTTTTAGTCACTGTCTAGTTTCAATTCATTGTTCTGTGCTTCTATAAAGAGCAAATTTCTCCTTTCTGACACTGTAGATGTGCTGCTGCATTGCTGACTGCAAAGTGTTCTAAAATCTTTGCATAGGAGGCACAGACCAGTGGCAAGTTCATCCTCTACACACGAGGAAATGATTTGCAAATGATTTATTGGATTAATTCCTCCTTTGTTCTGTCTGAAAATGGTCTGTGAGCAGATTGCTGAATTCTCAAACAATTTATTACAACAGATTGTGTGTGAGTTTCTTCTCCAAAGTATTTCTGTTCTGACCAGAACTAAAACAGTTCACAACTATGGAACTAATAATTTCAGAGTGTCTTGAGCGGCTGATACATGGAGAGAGGTTCCCTATTCAATGTGAACTGCAGGTAGTGTGAGACATAGCTGAAAGCTTGTTCTTGACCTATGCTTTAGTGTTGAGATGTTGGGTTGTGATGTGAGTTTTCATTATCTTGAGAAGCTGAGCCCAAAGAATAGGTGAAGGGTGGGTTAAAACTTGCTTTCAGGTGGATGTTTGCAAAAGAGAGGTGTCTCTCTGTGAGGAGGGGATGTGTACTGGGATTTTAAGAAGGTGGGATTAGCCCTTGATAGTGTTTAAACTGCCAAATAATGTAAGTGGGAGGAGAAAAATGAAAAAAGGACAGTTCTTTGGTTGTGTTGGGAGAGAAAAGCAAATGAAAAGTGCTGTGTGTCTGGGATCTGAGGTATGAGACAGCCCAAAGACAAGCTGGACACAGGGATGAGAAGCCAAGACAGACTGGCCACGTAGCTTGAGTCTGGTAGTGCTGCTAGAGGTTCTGTGCCAGAGCACTTGATGGCCAAATCATCACCTAGCCCTGTCAAACTAGTAAATATTACAGGGGCTGAAAAAAAAAGAATGAGAGCATAACAGAAAATGTCACTGACTGTGCCAGCAACTGAAAAGGGCTGGACTCAGCCGTGTGACACTGGCAGCCCTTTCCGTCAGCGCTGCAGCCACAGCTCCTCCATGCTCCTTGCAGGCAGCTGTCAGAGATCTGGCTCTGCGTTCCTCTGCTCTTGGTGTTAGGAAACAGCACAGGCTGCAAAAAACCAGACAGCCAGGGTTTTTTGTTTTCTTTATGGCATTCTATTGCTTTCTACCTTTAGTGGTTTTGGTGCCTGACTTGGTATAAAAGCCGTCTGGAGCATTTTCTCCACTGTGCTCTAAATCTTCTTACAGTATTCTTCCTCTGACTAGAAAGAGTCGCATGTGGCCCTGCTTCTGTCTGCCTGTGCTGGCTCACACTTGGCTGGTAACACAAGCAAGCACCAGTTAATGAAGATAGAAATGCTGGCATTCAAACCATTGCTGATTTTCTAGCCTCGATATCTTTGCCCCCCGTTAAAACTGACTAGGTAGCATATGCCACAGTGTTCACTTTGTCAAAATGTTGGCTGTTCTTCTAGATTAACACAGCTCCCAGACCAACTGCACTGGCATCAGCAATTAGTTCATCCTGCCTCTGTTAATTACAGTAAGCTAAGAGTATCACATGTTATCGTGGCTTTTAAAAGCATACAAGCATACTTGTGTCTATCAGCCCGTTCCCATGGCTGATCTTTGTTGAATGATTCGTGTTGTGTCTGTGTAATGGTTGCTAAATCTGCAGTGAAATAGGAACAACAATTAGTGAAACCCAAAAGATTTCTTGCTTCTCGGCTGTCTTTGGCTCGGTGGCAGCCTGTATCTCTACCATCTCTCTTGTGAAGCATTAAAACAGAACTGGGTGGTGGAGTGAAAACTGATGAAGTAAGAGTCAGTAGATGGCACTGTGAGACTCTGCTGGGAAGTTCTGAGGCAGGTGATTAGGGCAGGTACAGCTCAAAAGGTCTTATGGTGTTTGGACTTGATTTCTCTTCTGAGCAAATTTGTTGTAAGTGGCAGGTGAACCTTTTTTTTCCCCTGAACCTCTCTTTCTTGGGTCTGGTGGTCAAGGTTGGAGGATTCCATAACTAGCGTTTTGACAGGGGTTCCTGATGGAAGGGTCCTGTCTCCAAATGTGTTTTGCTACCTCTGCTCAGCCAGCAAGTCAGAGAAGGCAGTTGATGTTAGCTCCACAGGCATCTACTCCCATGCAAGATAACCAAGGAAAGTGCCCGGTTGGGCTTCCCAGGGATGGGGAGTGACACTTCACTTTGGATTCAGGTGAAGGTCACCAGGGCATTTCCAGGGAGAGCTGTGGGTGTTGAGGGAACCTGCACAGAGGCAGCATTGCTGCTGGAGTCAGCCCCATGCTTTTCTCTGTAAGCCTAGCTCTTTCTGTGTGACAGTAACTCTCTAATTCTTCAAAACTGCAATATGGACTTAGAAAGAATAGCCAGTTCTGCACTGCTGATGAGAGAGCCTAATTTCCTAAGGGATTCCAGAAAACTAACTAGCATTGCTGTAAAATGAGGATTTGTGGTTTCATAGTTATCATGGGAGCAGCTCCAGGAATCCCTCTGCAGTCACCGTCCTGCACAGGCTTCTATTCTATGAGCAATGCCTTTATTTCAGCTTCTGGAGCAGACACTGAGCCTGACATCATGTTCATCTGTCCGTGCACCATGATATTGTCAGCGACATTCAGTACTTTGGGGACTTCTGACTGCTGACTTTCAATGACATTTGGAGCAATCTCCATGGCCAATGTGAGACACTCCTCTGTGCTAAAGCATATAAAGAGGCTGTTGCATTTAATGTATTGGAGTATGTGAGACACAGCAGCAGTTTGTGTGATTTACTAGGAAGACAACAATGTGCCATGGCTTGTTCTGTAAAAATAAGCACAAACAAATCATGTTACATCCTGTTGTAAATTTCCTTTAGTGCTAAAGTGTCTAAATTAATACATGCAGCAATAATGAATTAATTCAAACAACAGTTTCTATCACAAGCTACATGGCCATTAAGACAGGGGCACACTTGGCTGCCCTGACAAAGACATAGGACTTCAGCGGACGGTGGCATGGGACGAAACAGTATGTCCCTTAGGGTATGGCCTTACACTTTTAAGTCTGGGTAGTTAGATGCCCCTGAGTATGTTAGTCCTGGGGAGACTGAAGAAAGGGGCTACCTCAGTTTCTGTGCTGTGGACTACCTTTGACCTTACTTTTTAATGTGTATCAGTCACAAGCTGGTTGATGCATAATGTTGCAGTGGCTGAATGCTCTCTGATTGGATCCTTAACTTACTTTTGCTCTCTTTATATCGGGAGAATTGGAACACGGAGTATTGCTCTCAGTTTTTTTGGACAGGTTCCCAAAGAGAAATAAACAAACAAGTAAATACATCAATTTTTTAAAACAGTATCAATTTTTCCTCGTGCTGAGGCTGACAGAAGAGAGAAGCTGGCTGACAGGAGGCTGTGTGGAGTGTCTGTTATCACATCTTGAGTTTGCTGTAGCCAGCTGGCAAATACCAGTGACTCTCCAGAGTTCATAGCTCACCCTGTTTGTGTTGACATTTCTGGCAAGGAAAGGTAAAGAATTATCCCAGCTGCAATAACCTGTGAGGTCTCACTCTGCATTTCTCTTAATTTGCCTGAAATTAAAGTCTCACTTGGCAGGAGGGATTCAAGTGCCAGCATTTCCCATCGTTACTGCTGGCTGGGGGACCTGCAGCATGAGGACACTGTGGGAAACAGCACCTGTAGTGATCCAGTCCCAGCTCCATGACTGCACACCAACGGCCTCACACTTTACACTTTTTCTCCCCTCTTTTTAACCTGTCTCCCTCCAAACACAGCACAGAGCTGGTTTGAGGTGCTGCAGCCCCCAAAATGATCAGTGACTTGAGTCCATCTGTGTTTCTGGAGAGGCAGGTGTTGGGATGCTCATGGAGCTCCTGAAGAAAAGCCTGCAAATGAGTATCTTGTCCATGTCTCCTTGTATGGAGGCTCGCTGTTTTAGCAGGGAGGACTCTGTTGCTTCTGTGGCTAAGTCACCCTTCTCATGCTGTTCACAGACTGTGCTTATACTGTTTGCCATTTGGAACCAATTTGGATTATTTTTAATTACTCATTTGGTATTAGCTGCTGGATAACATAAAGAAGTTTCACCTGAATTTCAGCACAAGCATAGGAAATGTTAATGATGGACAAAGGCTGTGTAAAAATACCCTTAACTCTAAAGCAGCCGATGCTGATAGTGGGTTTGCTTTGAACTGTCAGAGTTCTTTTCAGCTTCAGATGCCTTTGCACAAAGCCCTTGACTTTAGTAATAATGTCGAAGTCTTTGGTCCCAATTCTCGTCTCCTACCAGACTTACCCTGAGGTGACACCGAAATGATTTTCCTCTTGATTCTTATATATCAGAGCAAGAAAAAAACCTTGATTTCCAACATGAACCTAGAATATATGTATGTGTGTGTGTGTGTGTATATATATATATATATATATATACACATAAAGAAGAAACGATTCAAAACTGACAGGTCTTTTGCAATACATGGAAATATGAGGCATATTTGATACAAAATTGTTTGGAGACATTGGGGATCTTTGCTTTCATTGCAATGATGTTTGGTCATAGAGTATAATAGCGTGTCATTTTTGTCTTAGCACATGAAGCCTTGTTAAAAATATACAATGGATGTGGAATATTGAACTGATGTTTTAAATAACAATAAAAGAGCTAGTGCTGAGGCCTGAAGAACACTTTATTTCATTTGAAATAGATACCAGAAAAAAATCTGCTATTTCAGTAATCTAAATTTTGCTGAACAAATTTCCGATTAAAGACTTTGTCCTTTGAATTGCTGTGGTAGTTTAGGTTGGAATATGTCAAGTAGCTCTGTCCTTATGTGATGTTCTTTAATGGACTTGACTGGAATATTATTTATAGATCAAATCTGTGGGCCAAATAGCAGTAAGAAATCTTTTTTTTTCTTCGTGAGGTGATGTACATGCTCTGAGAAAAGCAGTGGTGTCCTGCCAGCTCACGTTCTCCTCTTGCTGGGTATCTCTGTGATGAATGGAGACAGAAAAATAAATACAAGTGAAGATTTTCTTATGGTATTTTCCTCTTTTTATAGTTATAATACAATTTGGTGAACACAGGTAACACCTTTGGAAGGAAGCCTGCTGCAGAAGACTGCTGAGAGGACATGATATATTGTGTGCTTGGAATCCTTTCTCTACTCCCAAGCCCAGGTTTTCTTTGTTGAGAATATGTATTTATGTATACACACAAGCCTCATGTCAACAAAAAAAAAAAGCAGACCAGCCAGAAAACAGAACTGAAGTCAGAAAGTGGATAACTGAGCATTGGCAAGCACTATCAGGCTCCATGTTGTCTCTTGAGGTCACACCACTGCTTGGTTGAGTTCATCAGTCACTAGGTGGATTAGAATCTGACTCCTAGAAAGCTTTTCTTGTAAAATTTCATATTGTAATCGTTATTTCCTTTTCACACCAAAGAGAATACTGAGAGCCCTAGCAGGGATGTCTGGTATCTTCAACTTCCTTTTTAAAATACTTCTCAGTCTCTGCCCAGATTCTGCAGCCCCCTAGAATCTCTTACTGAGAGGTGGCAGCAGCATATTTTACCTTCAATTCTTTTCCATTTACTCCACCTCAAGAAAGCAAATGGTACCTTTCAACCTACAGTGTTGTATGTGTTGTAGAGGTTGTTGGACAGGAAACTTGCTCTCATGCATATGCTCTAGTAAGGCCATGGTAGCCTGTTAAAAAGTCCAAAATTGAATGTCAACAAGAAAATGCTTAAAAAGGGGTGATTAAATCCAAGCCAGAGCTGATTTTTTAATCACTACAGCAAAAGCACCAAGGGTCTGAGAAGGAAAGTTCCCTCTTAACCCTTTGGCCTTTTCATCCTTCTATAACAAGCAGATGTATTTGGATACCAAGTTTTCCTCAATACTTATTGATATGACCAGCTGAAAAATATGCCTATAGTTTAAAAGTCACTTTGTGCCTTTTCCCATCTCCCCTGCCAAAATAGTTCTTGTTGATTTTCCTCCTATTAACCAAGTTTTATAGGAGATTGGATTCAACATGGTAATTACTTGCCAAATTTATTAAATGTTAAGGCACTAGTTATCTGAAAAAGAAGTTCTCCAGACAACTATTAAGGTCTGGAGAGGGTATTTTCTCATTGCATAGGAGGTAAATTCAATCTGAATCAATATTTAGTGTTCTGTGGCAGCGTCCTGGGAGGTATGTGAGTTATTGGTAAGTGGGTTTAGATGTCTTTGTTTAAAGTATTTTGTTATTTATGCCTGTGAGTCCCCCCAAAGCAGTAAATTGTCAGACTTGGTTTAAGTGTTAGTAGTTCTGCTGTCAAGTCTAGTGAATCAGGTTGTATGGCTCCTAAAACATATTTGAAAGCCTTCACACTTTCATGTGGTGCTGCTTGGAGCCTTTGTCAACAACACATTCTGGTTTGGTGTTGCCATCATAGCTGTAAAAAAGAAGAAACATCTCTTAATGCTGACTGCACAGGAAGCTGAGACAGTGAAGTGATGGGAAGCAGAAAAAGTCTACACTGAGAAAAAACAAATGATGCTCTCATTGCAGTTGTAAGCAGATTTGGGACATGCCAGAACACAGGGGCAAGGCCAAATGAGAATGTGCATCTCCAGCTCTTTTCAGGTGTCAACTGATGTTTAGTACAGGCACTGACTGGGTATCCAAAGCCTACTAAAATGAAGGAGCGTTTCTGATAATGCTGGTTTGCTGTGGCCTGGGAAGGGATGAGGAACAGTGGAGAGTCAGATTCTGGCTTTACTTAATGCACTCTCAGGTGGTGGAGTTGGGCTGGCAGGGAGAGTGGTCTGAAGACGTCATCTGGAAGCATATTTCCATTCTTGGCTCTTGACTCCTGACCCAACCAGCCCATGACTAACTGCATCTGGTGAGACAGTCCAAAGTGAATATCACTGTGATTAAGACCTCTGAAGCAGCCCCTTCCTTCAAATACTTCAAGTGGGAGACATCAGTGAGACTTACTCACTGTGGTGGCCCTACTCCCTTGAGTGAGGCTCTGTGTAAGTTATATTGCAGCTGATTTTCCTTAGGATAGGTCACTTCTGGTCATTACCATGTGTGTGATGGTGCTTTAGGTTGTACATTGGCTTAAATGTTCCGTGTTCCCACATAGTCTCTTAAAAAGCTAATTTCTGTCAGTGCCTGCTGGCACTTCCCCATCCTCAGACAAGCTGATGTTGCTAGTTGCTGTTACCATACAGATTGTTCTCCAGGGGAATGACCATCACATCAAGGTTTCTACTGAGCGCAGGACATGTCCTGCTCCTAATGCTTTAACCCTAAAATCCTACTGAAAGATCTGGCTTTTTTTATCTTGCCATCACCCCAGCTGTGCTGTCAACTCCACTTGTGAGGGTGCTCTGAAGAACTGATTTCTGTCTTGTGCAAAACCAAAGGCCAAGGAAACTGTCTTCAACACCGGTAGATAATTGCCTCAAATCCCCAGTGAGGCAATGACCTTGGTTAACTGAGAGGCCAGAAGATGATGGCCACCAAGCCTGTCATCTCTATGTTGTTGTAAGCACTTGAAAACTACTGAGAGGCAGGTATTGACTGTGCACACATGCTCCTTGGGCAACTAGTCCACGTAAGCATGGATAGACCACATGGAGAATTGAGCTTAAATGCTGCTGTACAAATGACTTGTGAAGCCTCCTTTCTCTCTGACTTGAGAAGCAAACAAAAATGCTTTCTCATCCTGAAGAGCTGACAGTTTGCCTTCACAGAGAGGAGAGGAAATTAACAAATTAATGGCAACTCAAATGATTTGACTCTTGCCAGCATCCTATGTTTCCTTAGGCTTTGCTCCAGTGCTTACATTGTTAATAACACTGTATTTTCCCCTGGAAATTAGCAACTTCCATTTTCTTGTCTCTTTTTAAACATGTGACCTTTAGCTTTTTAGCTTTCATAATTGCTATTAATCTGTTCAATAAGGAAACATAATAGAAAGAGCAAAAATTATAATCTGGTCTGTCTGGCTTCAGTCTTTGACCCCAGTGTTTTCTCCTTTGGAAATGTCTCCCCCCACCCTTGGGAATTTGAACCCTTGCCTGGAGGACAGCTGCTGAGAGCACATGGATCCTCTTGTCTTCATGTAGTGCAGCCTTGTGTAGAAGCAAACAGACTTCCTTTTGTTTCTCATTAGGCCTTCATGTCTTGCCCTTCCCACTGCTTTTTTGACCTGCTATTTGTATTCAGTAGCCACAATCATCTTCTGGCTCAATCTCCTGTGCTCAAGAGGCCTCTCAGTGTCATGTGTACCCTGGAGCTTTATAATTCACAATGGCAGACTCAGTTTAAGGGAGATGATAGTCCTGTGATCAGAGCTGTCCCTAAACTACCTCGTGCTTTCTTGTGTACCTTATTATTCTAGGTGCCACGTCCTGCACGTGGGTCACAATAACCCCATGCAATGCCACAGGCTTGCGGTAGAGCAGCTTGAAAGTCGTCTGGAGGAAAAGGACCTGGAAGTGTCAGTCAAAAACAACTGAACACAAGCCAGCAGTGTGCCCAGGAGGTGAAGGCGGCCAGTAACATCCTGGCCTGTATCAAAAATGGTGTGGCCAGCAAGACCAGAGTAGGGATTTCCCCCCTGTACTCGGTGATGGTGAGGTTTCAACTCAAGTACTGTGTTCAGTTTTGAGCCCCCCACTACAAGATGGATATTGAGGTACTGGGGCGTGTCCAGAGAAGGGCAAATCTGATGAGGAGAGACTGAAGGAACTGGGGTTGTCCAGCTTGGAGAAAATGAGGCTGAAGGGGAGACATCATCACTCTCTAAAACTACCTGAAAGGGGTTGTGTAGTAAGGTGGCTGTGGGTCTCTTCTCACAAGTTGCAAGCATCAAGGCAAGAGGAAACAGCTTCAACTTGCACTAAGAGTGGTTTAGATTGTATATCAGGAAAAATGTATTCCCCAAAAGGATTGTCAAGCAGCAGAACAGGCTGCCCAAGGACATGGTGGAGTTCCTGTTCCTGGAGGTATTCAAAAGGTATGTAGATGTGACACTGAGGGACATGGTTTAGTGGTGGCTTAATGGTTGGACTTGATCTTAAAGGTCTTTTCCAACCTAAATGATCCTATGATTCTCTTGAGTGAGATCTAGAACAGTCTCTGTCCATCGAGTGGCCCCCTTCAGAAACATCATCTATTATAATATGATGTAAAGTATTGAAGAGAAAGTTGGAGGCCAGACAAAAATTCCTTTCTTCTTGTCTTAGCCATATATACCCATTAAAGATCTTTCCAGCACCTAATGCTTGAATAATTCTCATCTTTAATGCCAGAAAGTTCTACTCACCTCCGCCTTCCTGGCTGACTGAACTCATGCTGCCTGCATCTTCTTCCAGGATGACAGCCAGGAAATTATTACAGTGCAGTTTAAAGACCATAAAATACAGGATGAGCAGATGGCAGGTCACATCTTCCCATGAATAGCCTATGTCACTGTAGCATTGCTTCAGCACATGCTGAGCCACACTCACAAAGTCCAAACAAGAAGCATCACCAGCGGAGAAGGTGTCTGTCAAGGCAACATCCCGGCAGCACAGACCTTACGACTGTGACAAAGAATTTGGGCATTGGCAAGAAGCTTTAGTGACAATGAGCTTTAAATACCTGCTGCTAAGATAATCACAATAATCTGTCTGCCAGCTTTTTCCTAATGTGCATTTTCTAATTCATTGTGGGAGGCAAAATCCTTTGGTAGAATGAAGACATGGCACTGCGACTATAATTTATATTGTTAAACAACTGATAGGAGCAGCTATCAAAAGCTGGAAATCCTACCCAAAGCAGAATAGTTGCCTTCAGAGATTAATTAAAAAAAAAAAAAAAAAGAAAAAGGAGGACAAGAAATTAGAGTTTTCATAGAAGGGAATTCCTGATGTGAGTGATCCTGAGTTATGTGGATTAGAAAAGCAAATGTGGCAGTTGCAGCACTTGCTGCTGATCTTACCCTCTACCTTGCACTTGTGAACTGCTGTGTTTTATGGGGACAAGATGCTGGAACAGCCATTATAGTCATTCGTGTTGTCCCAAAGAGGATGTTTTTGAGCAAGTTAATGTCTCTAATTGAGAAACTCAAAGTAAGCTCTGTCATGTATTGGCCCTTGTTGCAGCAGGCAAGATCATCCCCCTTATCCTTTCAGCATTAATTACAAAACACCTCTGCTGCTGTGAGCAGCACTTTGCAAAGGCAGGTTGTGTGTTACCTATTAATCAGCAACACAGCTGGGTATATTGGATACGTGGGGACACCAACCATGGTGTAAAAATTGTCATCGATCCTTTAATTCTAGTGGTACTACAACAACAGGATGATCTAGAATTGGGGATTCAGAAATTTCTTGGTAGAATGGAGTTAGTAATTTGATAGGAAAGTATCTTCCTACCAAAAAATGAGGAAAACACTACCTCTAAACGAGCCACTGAGCACTAACAGTAGGGCCAGCAGGCAAGTAATCTGTACTGAGACAAGCACAGCTATCCAGAAATCATTCCTTACACAGCGTTCAATTAATGAAGACTATCGTTTCTCTTCCTTTCACACTTAAAGATCTCCTTTTTTGTTTCCTCCTTGGGGTGAAAGTGACAGGGAGCAAGGAGTAACTTGTCAACCTGCTGCCTAAGTGGCACCTCAGGACCTTGATCCACCAATGGCACCTGGCTTGTGTGAGACCTTCTCATGCAGATTTGGATAGTGCCTGAAAAACATCTTTTCTTTGTTCCCCTTTAGATGAAATCTTCTCTAATGTCACCCTGTTCCTGTCTAGTATATCCATGCCCTGCAGAAGCTATATTTGGCATCCTTGTTGGCAAACTCCTCTGAGAGGGAGACATTCATGGAACTGGGACTTGCAGCTCCCTGCTTACCCATGGAGGTGGGCCTTTCAACGACATCTTCAAGGTGTGTTGCAGAAGTTTGCATTGCTGCTTACTGTTCACGCTGAGGGATAAATTGGATTTGACTATCTGCAGCTGCTTTTGGCACCTTCCACTAGTGCAGAAATTCCCATTGTGATCTGTGAAAAGATAACCACCAAAAATGCTTCATTTTTTAAGAAACGTTCCTGGGAAAAATGTCACCTTTCATATAGGCTGTCTGAATGGAGCCAGTTGTAAGCATTTATTCAACAGGGAGCATTACAGTTTACACTTTGCATTTCTAAGAACTGAATTTGCTAAATGGAGCACTTCCCACTGACAGACTTAGAGTTATGCTATGTTTTGGTGGTGTGATTTTTGGTTTGGGTTTTTTTTTTTTTTTTGCAGCTGGAAGCCATTTTTACTTGTATCATAAAGCTTCTTAGCCCTGTTGAGTCTGGCTTAATGTTTCTCAAGGGACAGAGGAAGGATTGCTAATAGCTTTCCAACCCACTTTAGTCTCTCTCTTCATAATGCAAACTCTCAGTGAAACAGACTCAAGCAAGGTCTTTGTCCTGGACGACTTTTTTTGCTAAATAAGTTAGCAATGCTCTAGTTAGCAAAATCTCTTATCCCCTGTGGATGTGTTCAAACTTACTGGTACACTGCAGCGGGACCATGACAAAGATAATGTGAGAAATGCTAAGAGAGTTATGTCACATTTAAACCAGAATGCAGCCAATACCCACCATGCACACTCGAAAGGGAGACGAGGAAATATTTTGACCTGAATCAGAAAAATCTCTCATTTTCTCAGAGAATTGGAAACTGGTCTTTCTTTTCCAGTCTTTCACAGACAAAATATGTTGTCCACTTTCAGAGAATGAGCTGGCTTTGCCTTTCAAGAGCAACATTTGTTTCTTCTACATGGACTTTATCAGTAAGTGCATTTTCCACAGCAATATTAGTTCCTAAAAATAGATATCCAAGTATTTGTATTTGTAAAGACTTCTAAGGAAGTTGTATGCCGCAGAGTCATGCAGAAGAGAGTAGATACATATAAAAACTTATTGCAAATTCTTTCAGACTAGACTTATTTTTAGTTTTTTTAAAAAAAGCTTATTCCCATCACACAACGAAATGAATCTTTAGATGACAGATACTGGACTCTGACAGGTATCTCATCTTGCATTGAGGCTAGTGACAGCCTGAAAGAAATTGCTTATCTGAGTCAACAGTCAGCTTTTCCAGTTGTGTTTGTCTTCAGTGCTAATTTTATTTCTTTATTCAGTTTTCCTGGAATCTGAGCACACACATTGACCTGATAAATAACAGAAGCCGACGATAAAGGAAAGTTCTACACTTCAGAGGTCAGGCTAGCCTCCAAATCATATTTGCCCTAATAGAGAACACCACCAAAAGTCAAATGAATGTTTAGTCACCTGAGAAAATACCATTATAAACTGAAATGAGCTCTCATTATTTTTTCCATTTTATTTCTTTATTTTTTTTTTCTTGGCTTCTGCTACAAAACTAAAACTGAGGACATTAGTCACAAGGTACTTCAGAGGCACCCTCAAGGCAGAAGCAAGGTTCTAAGGTAAATCAGGGCTGGTGGCTCTTAAAATGGATGAAATCACTTGCATTAGGCCTTCAGGATGCATATTTTCATTTACTTGATTTATTCTTATTGTACAAACCATGATGTGAGGTGGCACAGATGAGATGGAGCCAGGCTGATGAGGAACTTTATAGTGAGCTGTCAGGGCAGAAAATCTCATTGCGATGGGACCCTTTCCTCAGGGCTGTTTGTGAGGATGGTGCAGCAGAGAGCTAAGTGAGTGATTTAAAAGGCAAAAAAAGAAAAAGGGGAAAAAAACCTCATGGGGAAATGAGCAGGTAAATTATCTGACATGCTGTTAGGCACCAAGGTTTTGGATCACCTGATGTAAACAATTGCAGAACTGGGCAGAATCAGACCTATTTATGGAAATGAGGTGATGATCACTTTCTGCAGGTGAAAAGGATGTCTCAGCCTCTCATCTTGCTCCACACAGTGGTTGATTTGTCTCCAGAAGCTTCCCCTTCCCACATGAGCTCCCCCTAACCTGGAAGATGCTGGTGACATGTAAGCCTGCCTCTGCCTCGTTACATGTGTGTGAATGCAAAGGCTGTTAGCTGTCTAATGCAATATTTCTGACAGTCAGACCTGTTTGTTTTGAAGCCAGAAAAGTGGCTAGCTTTTATTTTCTGTCACTGCTGATGTCATCAAGTCAAATTCCCATGTAATTGTATCACCGGCATGCTAGAAAGAACATCCTGAATAAGGCATCTTGGCAATAACAAGGTGTTTTACTGATAGATATGCTGCCTTCTGGAGAAACAATGGAACCAGTGTGGTCAAATACTGCTTAAATAAAGTATCTAAGACTTCCTTTTGCAATTTATGTCTTGGAAATTCCTAAACCACAGTTATCTTGAGAAAGAGTAAGGAGTTACAATGGAGATAGATATTAGCACAGACTGGGGAAGAATGGAGAACCTTTTAGGTATCCTGTAAAAT
This sequence comes from Urocolius indicus, assembly GCA_013401255.1. Taxonomy (NCBI): domain Eukaryota; kingdom Metazoa; phylum Chordata; class Aves; order Coliiformes; family Coliidae; genus Urocolius; species Urocolius indicus. The sequence continues at coordinate 271,296 of WBNH01004161.1, read as the reverse complement.
CTCAGCACTCTCTTACTTCATTTGAGGTATGTTTTGTTATTATGGTCATATGAACCTTAATTGTTTGTGGGAACTTTTCTACTTAGTTTAAGTGTAGTTGTGGAGTTCATGAAGGACAGCTACAGAGCTTAGGTCTACATGAAAAGGATGAAGTAGTTTCTGTTCTGTGGACATCAATTATTTATCATAGAAATCTGTTTGTAATGAAACTTCATCTGATTGGTGTTCATGATGGCAAAAATACTTCTGAATTGATTGGCTTGCATGTTCTGAATTGACTTGCATGTTAATGCAGTACATGGAACAGAGTGGACACATCAGTATTTCCTTTGAGTTTCTGCAGTACAGAAACTTGTGTACATCCTATCAGAGCTGTCAGTAAGTTGCCGTGAAGCTGACCTACCACTTAAATGGTAACTTAAATTTTTTTCACCTATATAAAGTAGTGTGTGGGGTTTATAGTAAGTTATGTTGAACCAACTAACTGGAGGATGTATTACTGTATTTTGTGGCTTTTGTTTGCCCATTGGTGCTGCCTTTGTAGTGGGAGTTCCTTTGGTGCAAGTTTCCTGTAAATATCAAATGCTAAATTCCCAAAGAAAATCCCCAAGCAAAGACTTGCTCAGGTTTCCACAAAATATTTTCAGAAGAAAATTCTGGTCTGTGTCAAAATTATTTTCTCTTCAGAAAAAAAAAAAAAAACAACAAACCCAAACAGGCACTATCTTTGTTCCTTTTGATATTAGCACAAGCTGTCAGAGGTGTATGGGCTCTTTCACTCAGCTGGTTTCCATCCAGTGTATGGCTCCTCTGGTCCTGAGGCATTTCTTCTCTGATGGAGCTGGGACATTTCTGTGTCAGTGATGTATCTGGGAGATTCAGCTCAGTGGCAGAGGCCAAGCTGAAGAGGAGTCTGAGAGCAGTGGGTAAGCAGCTATACAGCACACCCATAGACAGTTTACAACCCGATACATCAGTATTTTTTTTTTAAGTGAAGGCTTCTGTATTTTTCTTTTAAGGCATATCCATTCTTTCACTCACTTCAGAATAATAGCAAATAACAGCTTATCAGATATCTTAAGTTTTGATCAGCTGTATACGGAGGTCAGCAAGAGTTTTGGATTTTTTTCCCCCATTTGCCCTGTCAAGAAGTGAAAACCAGCTCCATGAAAGCATGTCACTTTCTAGCACAAAATATCCAGTTTCAAGGACAAAAGGAGGAGGCAGGTTTGATGATTCACAATTGTAGTGTCATATTTATTCCAGAGCTAAACTTGGCCAACTATTTATAAGTGCACACAATATAACAGATGTAAATGCAGTATATACTGTTTGGCTGTGGGAGAAAGAGTACTGCTCCTGGCATAAAAACAACAAAGAGGGTGAATATGAGTGCTAATATCATATCCTGGGCACTTCTCCATATATCAGTAGAAGGAATAGTGCTGAAAAGGCTGCTTCACAGATTTTAATAAGATGATGTCTGTGAAGATTTCATTTTGGCTTATAGTACAATTTTTCATTTTCCTCAGTCCTTTAGGATCTTTTCTAATAACACATTTGTGTGTACATTTTGTGGTTGTAAAAATATTTTAGGTCACTAAGTCAAGTGACATAAAAAAAAAAGTGCTAACAATCAATTTAAAACATTGCTGATAGATGGGTACTAGAGCTCATCTGGTAAGTAAAATGCTACTGAGAAGAAAAGTTATGGGTACTGTGTATGACCATGATGGCAAATGGAAATGTTAGTTCAGCTCCACATCACCAATGCCATCAGCAGGTAGGTGGTTTTGAGAGAACCTCAGTCAGACTGGCCACATCTGTTCCAATAGCAAATATGAAGTTGTTTTTCCTCTGCTGGTATTTAACATATCCCATACCAGTCCAATATCCTGTTGGATAACTGGTAATAAATCTCCAAAAATCACCCATTCCAAGGAAATGCCTAGTTTTCACTCAGCACTCTTTCTGGATGATATAATTTGCTGTACCATTTGTGGGACTGCATTATATACTGGGCTCTTAGTGCAACCGTGCCTTATCACCAGATTTCCTGCAAACTGGAGACAAGAGAAAGACTTAAATGTTGTTGGTCTAGTTTTCTTTCCAATATTTAGATACTGGATGATCAAGCATGCATGACACTAATGTTATGTGTATTGAAAAATGGTGGGAAAACTGTCTGACTCTACCTCATCTTAGATTCAACATCTGTGTCAAAACTCCCACTTGTATAAGGGCAGTCTATTCTCTGCTAGTAGGCAGCAGTATAGGCAGCCCAGCAGGTATAAACTGTGTCCCTGAAACATCTGAGGTGGCAAAGAGTGACATTAGTCTTTTGAGCTGAAAGCTCAAAGTTGGCTATTGCTTCTTTAACTTAGAGTGTGCAGAATGGAGTAGAAAATGCCATTACTTTCATGTTAAGTGAGTGAAAAATGTGCAAATTGTGGAATGTGCAGCAGTTTTTTAACTCTTTTGAGGACAGAATAGATCTGTATGAGCTTGGCTGTAACTTATTTGCTGGTGAAGCCAAATGTAAAGAAGAAAAATAGCTCACAGAAATTATTTGTTGATTTTACACTCTAAAGGTTATAACTATGTGAGGTTCTTGTGCTGGCACACTTGCAATAAGCAGTTCAGTGGAAGGGTGGCTCAGAGTAAAAGTTGTTGATGGGTAGAACTATGGATTTCACATGTTCAACTCCATTAATTGTACCTGCTGTTTACTTGGTGTTTTATAGGGTCAAATTGTCACCTTGACTGATTTATACTACAATCAAGGTTCTTTTATACATTCCAACTTTGAAACAGGACAGTAAAATGCCATGACCCAGAGTCCGTGGCAGTATTTAAGGTTGGTCCCATAGTTGCCAGAGGCACCCAGGTACTTGTTCCTTCTCCATTTTACTGTTCAGGGACACTTTTATGACTGAAGTTTAAGGAACAACCAAAAAATATTGTAAGAATAATCAGAAATGTTTAATTCAGCTGAGATAATCAAAACTCAATAGTCACTGAGACACAGAGCTAAGTGCAAGGTACCAGCTAGCCACCAACAGCTCAAGTTCTCTTTATGGACATCTTGTGAGCAATCTGCCCTCTTGAATATGTTAAGCAGCTGTGAATAATGAGCAAACTTGTTAAAAAGAATATAGTTTTTTTTGAGGGACAGTTAATGAGCTGAAGAAAGGCTAAATTTATTGAACAAGTAGCTTATTTAATGAACGGGTTGGATCGAGAGTATGATGCCTCCATTGCAGCTTGTAGCTGAACCTAAGGGACTTAGTGTAAACTGCCTCCTGCCTATTTTAGTGCTATGACAAATTTCTGGCTTTTCCAAAAGGGTATAATCAGCCAGATAATGACAGCAAACAGAATGGAAACAATGGAGTTAAGTCCTGGAGGAGCATTACTGCAGCCACGAGACAGCAAGATTAAAAAGAGGATTGGACTTGTAATTGAACTAGCAAAAATCCTGAAGGGTGATGTTAGCAGATATTGGAAAGGAATTAGTATGTTATCCTGCAGATTGTAAAGTAAACTTTATTAGTGTCTGGGATGAGATTTTTTTGGAAGAAGGATGATATCTCCTGTATCCCTGCTGTAGCCTTACTCTGATGGATCTGAAGTTGTCTGGTGTCCTGAGGCAGGACATATGCGAACCAAAGGCTTGATCCATTTTGGCAGTTCTCATGCATCTTTTAAAACTTGCAGACACTTCCAGCACAGACACGGTGTAGATGTGTATAATAGAGTGTGATGGAGAGGCTACTTGCCTATTCCCATGACAGGTTAATAATTAGTTTTTCCTGGGGCACCTGAGACTGGTCACTAGATGCTTGACTTGGCTGGCTGATGGCATACAGTAATTCTTGTACAGCTTTCAGCCTCGCTGTGCTTAAAGCTGGATCAGTCTGGAAGAAGAATTTAGTTTTCTGTATATTTACTGACGTCTGTACTGGTGTTTGAAAGGAAATGGCTGACCATAACTCACACATACAAATCAGAGAGAGCGAATCAACAAATAAGCTCTGTGATATCATGCCAAGGAAGCAACTTCCCGGCACCTGCAGTATATGAAAGGGGATATAGCACAGCTATTTTATAGCCGTGGGAATACTTGGCTCCAAGTTAGTAAACAGAATTAATGAATGATTGTTTTGTTGATGAAAACCACATAGCACTTGTAGACTGTTGAGGGAATCAGGTGCCAAGAAGAAAACGTACTAAGCCACTGCTTTTTAGCCCTGAGTGGAGACACAGCCCTTGGAACTGGGAAAGGATATGTTAAAGAGTAGAAAACAGATCAATAAGTGGTTCTCAGGGAGGAATGTTTGGTGCTGGTTAAATGGTCAACCTGCGGGGAGCTAGAGATGGAAAAGCTGTATGAGGAAGGATGAGAAAAGCTGTTACAGAAAAAGAACTTTAGTTGTTTAAAGCAAGGCCATAACTGATTCACCATATTTTTTTTCATATTAAAAAAAAAACCCCACAACCCTAATTCTGAGTGAATAAAGCATCAATTTTCCTACATTTTAAATGAGATCTAAAAAAGAACTCGGTAATGGCATTGGTTGCCATGGTGTTTAAAGGTGCAGCTCCATAGGCACTTCAAAAAACAGGAGAGGCTTTTATCTGCCTATGTGGCTGAGTTAATTTTCATCTGCTGGAATTATTCATTTAGTTTGCTTTAATTATTTGATATTGGCAGAATCATGAAAGGGCCTGATCCTGCCATCTTAATACTCACAAAAATCTTTTTGACTCCAGAGTAAAAAAAGTTAGGTGGAAGATGAACTAGACAGAACTTCCAGGCTTGATCCATTTAAGTGGAGGTCAGGGCAGAATTGGGCAGAGAAACATTCACCATGCTCAGGGATGTGAAGGTGAGTGGGAAATCCACAGAAGAGGTGCTGTGTCCTGTTAACTTAGGCAGTGATGCTCTCCTAGGTCTGTTTGGAGGGACTGTTGTGGTTGGAAGGTTTGCTTTTGCATCCTCCAAGGTTTTTCTCTTCTCTTCTCTCATTGTACCAGTGATATCCCCAGCTGGGCTTGGGGACCTTGATGAAGCATACAAAGCCTGTCCCCTTGCTTTACTCACCATCAAACTGCTGACATGCTGGACCACACCATGCCAGATAGGTTTTTGAGCTCACTCCTTTTGCATGTCTTTGTGGCACTGGCAATGGTTATTGATTGAATAAACAGGTTACTGAGTAGATGGGACCAGCAGTTAGGTTCCCAAATCCCTACCACATGCTTTGGTCTGATATTCAAAGTGCTGCTCCCATGGCTTTTAGTTGTACTTGCTGTGTGGCTGTTGCCACTGACAGCAACACCTCTTGAGTGAATGCTAAAATCCCTGCCTTGTACTGTTTACAGTAGCATCCCCATGCCCATGAAAAGCCTGGAACTTGTTTCAAATCTTGGATCACATGCACAGTTTATTGATCCCCCGTTCCTTACTACCTTTGTATCTCACTGGCTTAGCTCACTCTGTCCCATTGTATTTTGGCTAAGAACACAGCCATCAATATTGACATTCCATCCCTGAACACAAATATCTCTTTCCTGTATTTGACTTTCCCCAAAACACAGGAGCGACCTGAAAGAGTAAAATTAGAAACTGATGATGTGAGGTGATATAGCCCTGGATAACTATACCATGACTGTCACTTGAAACAGGTGATCAATAAATTAATTTATCATGTTTTCTCACCAAATATTAGTTGTCACAAAATCTGCAATGAAATGACATTGAAAGCCTCAAGATTTGTTTCTGGCACCTTCTCTATGCTTTATTTTATTGATTTTTTTTCCCCCCTTTGTTCCCCTTAGAAGCATGAGTCAGGAACCTTCTGTTATTAAAAGCAGTCCCAGTTGCACATACCTTTCATTTCCTTTGGATTACATTAATTGCCTGACAGCTAAAAGTGATCTGGGTTTTTCAGTCTTCAGCACCGGACTGCAAGAAATATTTACCAGCTACAGCAGATTTATAAAGATGCCATTGAGATGCCTTGAGATTAACAATCAGAAAACACAGCAGCAGAACAACACTATTTTTCAAGGTTAAATTCTCAGAATGCTAAAAAGGAATTGCACATGATAAAGCCAAACAAAGACTTGGATCCAGCCCATTTTTTTTTCCCTCCCCTTGTCTCATAAAAGGAAGATGTTGGTGGTTTAAAAATGATTGCACTGCATCACACAACAATTAGAAATTTAATAAGGGAGTTTTAATTTTAATTTGGTTTTGGTTTTGTAGTTCAAATATCTGTTAGTGTCAACCCCCTGCCTCTATTACACAGTCATTTTCTTTTCATGCATGCCTTGCTCCATGTCTTTATAAGACTCAGTTAGCTGAGAATGGTCGGATGATACTATATAAAGAGCAGATAATGTGAAGGAGGGATCGTCCAGGCTGATGTTAGCAGTCTGGAACTCAAACATGTCCTGCATGACTTTGAACAAAACATTTAGCCCCACTGCATCCTCTTTCCCAGGTATATAGTGCACATAATACCTCTTCTTGCTCAGTGAGGGTGGGGAGGATAACTGCTTTCAGAGGTGCTCAGGTACTATGGCAACCAGGCCAGGAAGGAGCTTCGACAGCAGAAATACCCCGTAAATGTGTACTGGGAAGGCAATGATACAAAATTTGCAGGTTTAAATGCATCAACAACTTTGCAGCATTGTTTCAATGTCAAAATTAATAAGCCTGATTCTCAATTAGCCAAGGCCACCACTTCTTGTGTGAAGAAAGATCCATCTTCAGGCCATGCATCCCTGGCAGAGATGTTGCCCTTCATAGAATCATAGAATGGTAGGGGTTGCAAGGGAATTTTAGAGAACATTCAGTCCAACCCCTCTGGCAAAGCAGGTTCACCTAGATCAGGTAGCATAAGAACGTGTCCAGGTGGGTCTTGAAGACCTCCGAGGAAGGAGACTCCACACCCTCCCTGGGCAGCCTGTGCCAGGGCTCCCTCACCTGAACAGAGAAATAGTTTTTTCTTCTGTTTAAATGGAACTTTTTGTGTTCCAGCTTCATCCCATTATCCCTTGTCTTGTTGCCAGCTATAATAGGAAAAAGATTGATGCCTCAACCTCCTGACATCCACCATTTAGATATTTGTAAACATTAAGCCATAGATGCATCCTGAGGCCTCTTTCACTGCCTTGAAGCAGTGACTGAGGTCCCCATGTTATGGTATGAAGATATTCCCTGCCTTAAAGTGACTTCAGGCCTGCAAGTAAAATAGCATGAAACTTGAACTTCAACAAATAGTTCTTTACTGATTACTTTCCGTGATTCTGTGTAGTTTGCAATTCAAAATGCAATGTTCTATGTCCAAAACCAATAGAACTGCACTATTTAATATTGGTCTACAGTGAGTCCTCAGTGAGAAGAAGTGATGCAAAATATTACTAATTCACCTCTAGGTGACCTGGTAGCAATTGTTTGTATTTGCTTCTGTTTCAGATAAATACTGTACCACTTATATATTTAAAAATTGTTTTCATTTGAAGGGAAAGGACTTCCTCACAGGAGATGACCCTTTCAACGTCACACCTAATCTGTCCCGGGGTTCTGAGAGCTGGGGAGAGAAGGGCTGCCTTCCAAGGTGAGTGGGGATTTTAAACAACAGAAGTGCACAATGTCCTGGCTGTACCAGCGTCAGTTTGAAGGGCATCAGAAAAGATTGGCAGCTGCAAGGAAAAAGTAGAAGTGGTAGTCTTTCTCCCTTTTCTGTGCCTCATTGTGAATCTAAGAGACATTGTTATGGACTACCAAGGTGATCAAGTCAGTCATCTTCCTGGGAGTAGTCAGAACTGGGTCCAAAGGTAGCTTGAACTCCCTTCAGTGGTGAGAAATCTGTTGAACTCTTTGTTGCTCTCTGAACTACATCTTTGTAGCTCCATAAGTCTATACTGGGAACAGGTTGGAATACCACCTTATCAGGGAAAAAAGTGGGAGAAGAAAAGTTCTACAGTAGTATAGCCTTCGATTAATAACAACTGAGACATCATTGGCAAGAGCTGATGTTTTTCCAAGCCTTCCTTGAGATTTTAATTTCCCTTAGGAGGTTAGTCCATTTGTCCACAGCTTTTGTGGAAGGTGCTATTTCTGCAATGGGAGAAAGTGAGGGAGGTGAGCAGCAAAACTTCTGTTGCAGGTGGCCTAGATAACTCTGTTTGGATGACCTGTTACTTGGCAGTTTCCTGAATTGTTTTGCAATAGGCAGGTGACCCAGGTACTTCCAGCAGACCAGAAGTCTGAGCTGAGGGCGAGTGCTGCAATTTGCTGGCAGTTTAAGCACAGTGGGGTAGCTGGTACAGGGTTAGCCCTGGCACTCTGTGGTCTGTCTGCATTACACAGGACAGAGTAGCTGATGACAATGAGTTCACACTCTAGTTAACATCCACACTATCTGCTTCTGTGTGTGTATGGGAGGCTGAGGTATATATTTTAGAGAAATACATTCATTATAATGAATTAGAAATACCTGTAGGGACTTGAAAGTTAGGATTAAACTCCTAAACAGGCACAGCTGAAAAGTACCCTGATTTGAGTTTCTCAATCTGTTTCCAAAGTGGGTTAAGAAATATGAAGGCCATTTTATTTAGAAGAACTTAGTGGTGAAACAGGGGTTTAGCTAATCCAATATAAATTAATATTTCTAATCTACATTATTCTTTCTGAATACCCTTTGGTACTAAGGTGTAAACATATGCTTTAAATTCTCCAATTCTTTTAGATTGAGCAGCGAATTGAAATGCTTGTTTTGAGATCCCATCCTTGTGAGCAGTTTAACAGGATGTCTTGTATTTTTTTTAATTTGTATAGGCTATTTTAAAAATGAGATCCTGATTTTAGAAATAGTAAGGGGTGTGTTTTGCAAGGAGATATTTAGTATTTCTCAGTTATTTTGTATGCCTGACTCTCTTTTGCCAACATGGCATTAGAAGAGCTGCTTTATTTTTTTCAGCCCCTGAAGCATTGGATTGCAGATCTTATTAATTTTTGTGTGGTTATATCATATTGTGAGTCCAGGTTTATTCTTCTGTAATGAATATGGAAAGTAGATTTTCAGTTGTCAATGCACTAGAACACCACACCTGTTATTATTTCTTATTTTCCTCCTTCTACCTCTCAAGCTGTAAGAAAGCCCTGTACCTTGGAAATGCATCTCTTTCCCTGTGAGCCTTCAAAGTCTCTCAAAGTCTGAGGCTGGCTGCAGTAATCCTGCTTTATCCATTTTTTTAAACCCTAAAAAAGAATTAGTCATGTGAATCATTACTCATGTCCATCTGCAGTGTTCGTTTAGTTGTTCTCAGTCTCCACGTTCACTGCTTTTGATGATTCAACTCAAACTGTTATCACTTATTCACTTTCAAGGAAAGGCTTTGGTGGACTTAAATTCTTCTTTAATCCTACCTCCAGTGAACAAAATGCTCTGAACCTTTGGAATGGAGAATGTGTGTGTGTATGAGTGTGCATTTCTGTGTAGGCTGACCTGCTGGAGAGATCGTTTCTTCAGACTTTGCCTTATCTATTTACAGATTCAATTAAGCCCATAGAAGGATTATACCTAGTGATCTTTGTCTCCAAATGCTCAAGTCATCCCTAAACTGGAGATGCCTCAGCAGTGGACAAGGGAGTTGAACCATTGCTTTTATAGATACACTTCAATATCATATATTTAACCCATTATTTGTTACCAAAACAAATAACTTCCCAGATCAGGTACTCTCGGGCAGCAGGAATGATGTTTGTGTTTGTGGAGATCTTCTGATGGGGACTTTCGTCTTGTTCTGTCAACCTAAAATAGTAAGCTGAACTGGCTAATCCCTGTGTATTGAGAGAGGGTGGGGACAAAAGGGTCTATAACTTTGTCACAGTTAATAAAAAATACCCTACGGCCTGGACTGAACAAATATCCTTCTTTTTCATCCTGCATCAGTATAAACAGTCTAAGCAAATAGTTATGTGATCTTTTGCAGTTGTCAGTAGCCTCAGCAGCAGATACCTGCATCAGTCCCCTTTCCAATCTGTACTGGGAGGAAAAAGGGGAAATCATTAGAATTGAGGGAAATGCCCCGTGGAGTGGATAGGAATTGTCAACTGTGTTTCCACTGTAAGTGCAGCAATGAGGGAAGGGAGCAGTAAGGCCCTTGAAGAGGCAGGAAGACTTCCACAAGCAAAACCCATCAGCTGTTTATCCAGTACATTACCTCTTCTTTAAGAAAACTAGGAAAAAGTAGGAGATTAATTCATCTCCCTGTATGAGAAGAACAATGCTCCAGGGAGAAGAGACCTAGTCTCCAGAGCAGCCCTGAGATATGGAGATGGCTCTGTTCTCCCCATTAGGATGAAGAAATAATTCTTCCCGTTCTGCTGCAAACCCAATGAGTATCTGACTGAATGAAATGGAAGCAAACAGCCAATAAAATCTAAAATAAATGAGATTACAGAGTCAAATCATAGAATGCAAAATGTTTGCGTAATTGTATAATTCAAAGCTGTTGCAATATTAATGAATGTTATAATACAATGATTAAACACGGGATTCGTTTCCATTTTGCAAATGTGCCTAAGCCTTTAATCTAGCAGCCTATTACAACATAGGTAAATTTTGTTAAACCTTTTTGTGAAAGCATTTTAGTTAAAAAACACAGCTACAAACCCCTCCTGTTCAAAGCCCTCATCAGCACTCATTGTTTCATTTACTCTGCCTCTTCCCATTGTTTCTGGCTCACCTACTGGAGATAAAATAAGACAATATGCAAGTAAGAAGACACATTGAGCAGTGAGAAACCAAGGATATAGCTCAGCACAGCTCAAGTCCAATTGCCCAAAGCACCCTTTTATTCAAATCCTGCTTTTTTCTATAGTCTGAACTACGCTCTTGTATAAAATGTGGGGTTTTTTCTCTGCATAATCTTGCTGTTCACAGGGAACTGTTTAAGGAGCAAGGTCCTACTTAATGGCAAAAGAATAACCTCAGGAGAAAAAACAAAAATGTTAACTGCAACCTCATTTATCTCAACCCCTATTTATTTACATTTTGTTTATACCTCCCAAAGAGCCAAATATAAGCCAAGCAGTGGTTTTTTTGTTTTTTTTTTTTTTCCTAAGAGCTTTTGTATCATTTTCTCTTAATAGGTAAAAAAAATGATAAAAAAAATGATGTTCAAACACCTTTATGTTTCTTTCAATCCTCAGGAAAGCTGCAGAACTTTAGTCCAGACTGAACAAAATTGATTACTCCTATTTTTTCCTGTCTGGTAGCTAATCCTGACCCCTTGGAGCCTTACTTCATGTTGTTCTGCAGAGCTTTTGTGCTGTTGTAAATCACTGCTGATGTCAAGATGGAAAAGTTTTGAGCTTTCATCCATCCTTAATGCTCGGTAGTGCAAGGTTGTTGGCTTGTCTCTCAACTCTGTTTGCTTGATCCTGGCAAGAAAGGGGGCAGATTTCTTGACTGTAGCTTTTACTTTAGCACTGTGCAAGTTGGTGTTTTATGTTCTGTGATGTGGGCAAGGCTAAGAGGTTGTCCACTCCCTGAGTAGCCTTCCTATCATTTGTGTTTGAATCTACTCCTGTTCAAGCCACAAAACTGGAACCATGTGAGCAGTGGGGTCGCTGTCATAAAGAGCTCAAGAACTCCTGTCCTAAGCAATGCGGGTGGTTTTGTTGGTTCAATGTCTTATGCTTATCTCCCTCTCCAGGGAGCTATGGTGCTGAGCTCCCTTGGTGGGCAACTCAGCCTCCTACTCTGCCCCCACATCCTCTCCCTTTTTCACCCCCGCAATGCACAAATGATGGCTGCACCAGTGTCAGTTCACAAAAGAAGTTCCTGTCAGATCTGATTCAGCTCTGCAGGCGCCAAACCATAGGAACCAGGCATTTACCATTCTTTTCATGAGTAGACTGTAATATAGATGGCCTTGACAAAGTTTTCTTTCTCAGAAAGCTATTCCACCATTAGAAGCATCTCCCCTGGTTACTGAAAAGGCAATGAAGAAGAAATAGATACATTACGCCTAGAAACAGGTGTACATTTTTACTGCAAGGGGAATGAATCATTTGAATAGTTACATTTTTTTCACCTGCATTGGACATATCTAACTTATTTTCTTCATCTTCTGTGGTTTTTCAGCAAAGGAATGTGTTGCTGTGTGTATGTCTTTTTCTCCATGGTTTATGTTACCACTGCTGAAACATTCCTTGGCATACTGTTTACCTGGTACCCAATTGTCAGTACCTTTGTGTGATCTCCACAGCTGGGAATGCTGGCTATAAATCACTGCTATATAAGTGCTATTTTTTATGTGTATATGTGACACTTCTGGCAGCCAAATCTGTGCACAAGGGTTTGTGGTGGGAATGGAGCAGGAATGCAGTGAGTGCGGATGCTCACAGCTCAACCTGCATCTGTAGGTACTCTGCCAAGCTCTCTTGTGGGCTCTAACATATTCCCATGCCTAAGGCTAGCCTGGAATCAAATCACCCATCTTGAGAGTTAGCATCCAACACAGAATTTATGTTTTCTCAGTGTCTGGGAAGCATGTGCTATAAGGACAAATGCAATTTCACTGTCAACATGGCCCAGCCATCATTTTAAATAGGAATAGAGCACCTTCAAAATGAATTGCATTATGCTGCTCCATTGAGGTGTTAAACTATTTGATGAGCATTTCAGAGCTGAAACTCTGAGACTGATGAGTAACAGTGCACATACATCATGCACCCTACCCTGTCACCAAAGCTGCTGGAGGCTGTGGGGAGTGCCAGCCACTTGCTCCTGGAGTATAGCTCTCCCACCTGAAATTTCTCAACTTATTGTTTATATTGTTTAGACTTAAGAATATCTCTGCATTTGAGTGCTCAGGTTTGAGATGGCCTCTGACATTCAGATGCACACCTCAATGTATTTCTCCCCAGAGTATGAATTCTTATGGCTTTCTGATAATGGATCTGTTCATATTTCCCTATCCTGGGAACATCTAAGCATTCAAGTCACTTTGGAAAATGCTGGCTCTGATCCAGCTCTGCCTGTAGTTAAAATGGCTAATTAGTATTTCTTTCATTCCAAAACTTTGTGAGAAGATACAGTTAGTTTAGCAGCACCATGAGTCTGCTACCTGGTATGAAGGAGGGAGGGGTTGTTTCCTGCTTGTTGTTTTGTCAGTACCAGAATAGCCTACAAGAGGGGACAAGTTTAGGCATGGGAAGAAGAGCTTGGTGATAAGAAGGAACAGTGACAGCCAACCACCTCTTGGCAATCAAACAGAGAAGCAGTGACATTCATTCCTCCTTCCTGGAGGAAGAGTAAGACCAAATGTCAGCAACTACTTGCATGAACATGATGCTCTGTGAGAAAGAAGCAGGATTTCCAGGTGGTGAGACACTGAAGGCAGCTGCTACAGTGACAGTGAAATGAGTGCTCGAAACTCCTGCTGCTGCGGCAGAGAAAAATCAACCTGTTTGCTGCAGAGCTGCTATGCTGCACTAGTCTACCTCTTCTCCCTTGGAAGCATTTTGATTTTATTGACAGCACAGTGAGTCTTAGTGTTAGAAACACCCATTTGACTTCCTCAGCCAGCATTTTCCTAATAGTGTAAGAAACCATTTGTGTAACCACGGAAATCTGGCTGTAGGAATCATGGCCTCATTTGAGGTTTTTTAATTTTACTGAGCAGAAGCTGTGCCTTTCTATACAATGGTACTAATTCCTGCTGAAATCCTGTCCCTCAAAGATGCATTGCCTCTGCTCAGACCGTGCACTGATTTTTACAGCTGAATTTGCTGTAGGTATTTATGTGATTGTTCCCTCCTTGCCTGAAGGCTGCCTTTGTCATCTGACTTATTTGGCATGGAGACTTTTTCCTCTCAATTTCCTGGTCAGATATTTACCACTAACTCTGGGTACAGTAAGGCAGAATTTATGTTTCCACTCAATGTTGCATCAGGATATCACACAGAAAGCTGGGAGTGAAAGGATGGAGAGAGCTTCAAGAGACTTTCTGGCTTCAGGTGCTGCCAGCTCACACAGCTCCCAAGACATATCAAGGTTTAGCTGTTCTCAACAACTGCAGTGACAGATATTTTGCACATCCCAAGGCAGTGTATCTTGATCTCTTGTTACCTTAAGAAATCTTTTGTCTTAGTATCCAAAAAGAATCTTTGCTGCTAATAAAGCACATTTTTTTCTTCCTTTCTGATTCCTCACCCACTAGGCTGGGGAATAACCTGGAACTCTTTGACCTTTAGTAATAACATTTACTGTGTAGAAAGACTATCACCCTACCCCATTTACTTTCTGTTTTGTAGTTTGAGCAAAGTGAAACCACTCATTAGTTCTCATTTTCCTAAATATTTCCAGAAACCTTCATACTTCAGAGGAGGCTCAAAAGATGAATGAAATGTCACTTCTCTTGCTTATTGAATCACACTCATTTAAACTAAGACATATTTTCTTCTGATTTTAGGATTGTTGGTACAATAAATATGAAACGAAAAATATAATAATGTGAAAATCTCACAAATCAGAGCCTGTCTGAATTCATGTGAACTGTTTGACAAGTGAGTTTTGAGCATCTCATCTCCTCATGCTCCAGCCCTGTTTCAGACGCTGCAGGGAAGTTGCTTAAAGCAAGAGTTATTTTCCGAGTCAACTTGTTTCTTTCTTGTAAGCCTTCATCTGTAGGTAATTCTGTCTGCAAGAGCAATATCTTCTTCAGCTTTGCTATTCATTCTCAGCTCTGTGATAGGCATTAATTACCAAAGACACTCATGCTTTTTCACGTGATCAATATATACTCTTTTGCAAATGATGGTTTAAAAGCATGAGCTTAACATGCTGAATAGTGTATTTTGAATCTATGGGATGTTATTTCTTGAGTATGGATGGTATTTCTTGAGCATCCTCACCTGCGGTGTAATCCGAAGAGATTTGTCAATGTGCTGCCACATTTTGTACTTAGTGAGTTCACTCTGGGCCCTTTTGACTGACAGTGATAGATTGCCTTATCAATACTCCTTCCCCTGATTCGCTGAATGCACCACAGACTAGTTTGAAAATTCTTTGCTGTAGAGAGAAGCAATTATAAAAAAATTTTAGGATAGTGAACTGAATGTTTTTTCACAGCTCACAGTTCTTATTTATGACAAGTAATAATTGCCTTGGCTGAAAGAAAGAAAAAAACACACCAGAAAGGCAAAAGAAGGTATTTTTAAAAGGAATTTGGTACCCTTGGATTTACAAGTTGTATTCTGCTTCAAGCATCTGAACACCAAGGATGCTGAGAGGGATGGACTGGGTCTGCAATAATGCACTGGTCCTAGTTAATGGGACCATACCTTCAGAGCAGGACTGAAACAAATGAGGGTTTTGTCTGTTCATTCATGTTCNTTTTTTTTTTTTTTTTTTTTTTTGTGGGGGACAGTTTTAGGTGTGTTGTTAAATATTTTGAGATTTTGGAAGAAAGTGTCTAAAAGCAAACTGAGCACGCCTACATCAATGTAACTACTTTGGAAAATATTGCCAAGACTAAGTCTGTCCTGCTGTATTGCAAAGCTCTTCTCATCTCTCTGGTCTCAATTTTGTCCTAGATGTTTCCAGAAATCATGTCAGGCTGAATCCTGAGCTAAACAATGAAAATGAAGCCCAAATCTCTGGCCAGATCCCTGACTGCCCCAAAACTTCGTTGTAGCATGTCTGTATTCCATAGGAGTATACTAAATTTGGAGCCTCCTCATCTAGTAAAGGCAACCTAAGTGGACACAGAGATATGAAGAGCCCCGTGCCTGTCTAGAAACCAGAGGGCTCCTGGAGACCAGCTCTCATCTAGTGGGAGGACCTGTAGTAGAAGCAAATGTAAGTGTGAGCAGAGTGTTCATCTGCTACTGGACTGCAAATTTTATGCTGTGACACTCACTCTTGACAAGTGGTGTCATACATACATACATATGATGCAACTTAATTAGTGAGCAAATTGGGCTACTTATCTAGAACATTTAGATATAAAAGAGCATGTGCTGTACAGTAGTGTATAGATCCCTAGGACAGAGTATAATGATAGAAACTCCTTCTTCTGAAATGGAAAGAACTAGACACTAACATAATACATCACCTTCCGGGCATGTGTATTCTGTTAAAGAAATTGATGAGGTATATTTGGAGCTAATGGATAATTCCCGGTCACTTACCTGCAAATATATGTTGGAATTCATATATTAATATGAAGCTCCTATAGCTTCATAGAGATTTTTTTCCAGGACTGCTTTTTAAATTTACCATTTTCCTTAAGAAATAATAAGACAAAACCTTATGGCCTTTGAATTTGGACTCTGCAGAATAACCATTTCTGTGGATTGTTTCTCAGTTGGATCAGTTCTGAGTACTGTTTGAAATCCAACACATTTTAAAATGTCTTGGCAAATACTTTTATTGAAAAAATTCCCAATGAATCACCTAACAAAACTTACAGCCAAAATGCAAAAAAAGAGATTGCTTTGCAGGGTGGAGGTAAACTTTCTCCAGTTCCTTTGTTAAGGTCACAACATTTTTTCCTATTCTAGTGAAAGGACAAAATTTACCAAGAAATGTTATATATAGTATCTACATAATTAGTAAAGGTCTTTTCCTTTATGTTTAATCTATTTACTTTCATGCTTCTTTGCTATGTGTTAAGCAGGAGTTCCACGTAATCTTGGCTGAGAAGAAGGATCCTCCATCTTCTTGCCAAAGAAGACTGAAAAAACCTGCCAGGACAGTCTTGCAAATGTAGGATTGCTCAAGGAGTGTCTCTGCTTCGTGGCTGGAAAGCCTGTGTATCCAGGCGTTGCCAGTCTGACTTAATTTCCATTCTCTGCTGTGTCTCATCCAGTACATAGGCTTTAATCCAGAACAGCGGGAGAAGACAAAGGAAAGGAAAAGATGGGTGTTTATTGCGAGTTAGCTGTGGCATCTGGGTTGATAGCATTTAAGAAGTGGCTGGCATGATGCAAGCACCCAATGAGGCATTTGGTTGGTCTTTTTACTTAGACTGTGAATTATTCTCCACAGAGATCCTGCATCCTGATGTGTCATACAGCATTCTGGGCAGTATTTCAGGATAAATAAATAAATAGAAACTAACAATGCCTCTGTGCTTTTCTCCCAGCTGCAGGATTTTGGGAACCCTCTGAAGGCATTTCTTCTAGGTCTTATTTTTTTTTTTTTGAAAGTGCCTATAACTAGCAGAAGGAAAACAAGTAGATGGCTTTAGAAAAAAAGGACAGTAAGCTTTCCATTAGCTCTTGCACAGGCAAAGCCCAGAGCACCACGGTTTCAGTATTAGCGAACCCATAATAACAAATAGTTTCCTGGAATCTAAGACCCTTTGGGCTCTTTAGAAAGAGGTCAGCAGGACTTTCTACATGCTGTAACTAATGTGTTTTATGTGCTTTTTTTGGGCTGAGGTGTCTCATCATTGTTTTCTGCTGATACCTTGGAAATTTTCTGGATCCCTGTGTTCCATTGTGCAATGAACTGCTTCTGAAAAAGCCATTTTATTGATAGTCTATAGGGGTTATTCGTGGAAGAAAAATGAGTAACATATTTGAGGAAAGTGTGTTGTGTACCCTTCTACGTATGGCTGCATTTGGGGTCACGCAGGGACATCTGCCTTTGGGTTCCAATGCTATCAAGACATGTATTCATTGGCCATCTTGTGCTGAAGTCAAAGCAGAGCTATGCCTGTTCATATCAGCTGAGGATTCAGCCTTTTTCCTGAGCATAAGAAATGACTTCATATCTCATGCAACTACAGTGGCAAAACTGGATAAAAAATGGTCAGGAGTAATCCTCTATTGCTTTCTTTGTCCTAGGCTGCACATGCCTGGGGACTGCAGTCTCAAGTAAAATAAAACTTCATGATTCCCTTCCTAGAACTGGATATTCAGAGGCAAGAGGATCGTAAGGCATTGCGGTGGAAAGAAGGAAAGATAAATGTAAGAGCACAATGAGGCTGAAACATGAACATTTTTTTTGATGTTTGTTTGGATTTTTTAGTTTTGATTTTATTTTTAATTTTTTTCTTCCTTTAAGAGAAGCTTCTGTTAAGAAGTGAGCATATTATAATGAAAAGTTCCCCACTGTAGCAGCGGGATTTATTGTGCTCAAGCGTAGTATGTCCCTAAATGTAGTCAGGCAACGGCTTCTACTACTGGGATGCAAAAGTTTGAGCCCAAAAGAGAGAAGGCTGAAATAGATTTTGGAAGAGTTTCCTTTAAGCTGGAAAGTAAAAATCTAACCCTGTGTGTATGAGCACTGTGGCTCGTGTTTGCTGAGAAAGTGACTGTGAGGAAGCCTGCTATGGGAAGTCTGAGCACAGGTGGAGTGGGGAGAGGATTGTGCGGCAGGAGAGATGCAGCTTATGCCAATTCAGCAGTGACTTGATTTAGGCTTTAGTGATGACTGAATCCTGACATTTCAGTATGATGGTACTGTGAAAGAAAGATAGCAACCAGCAGCCTTAGGAGTCACCTTGCTGGAGGGCAGACTGTGAAATACTTTTAATTATATTTCAGCAACTAGGTATTATGTGCACATATGATATGATATGATGGCTTTAACCACTGCACTGGTGTTTTCCTGTTTTGCTTAGCAAGTATTTTTTTGCTACACTCTTTGCTATTTGGGAGTGGGGAACTGAACAATACAAAGACTTTTTTTTCAACTTCACGAATTTCTGGATTGAGACCTGAGACAGTGGTTTGCCTGCAATCTTTATAAACATGACCTTTTGGCAGTCAGTCGGGTCTTGGCAGAAGACTTGCAGTTGCTTATCACAAAAGTCTTTCATGTAAGCTTGTCAGACCTTACATTTTGATTTTGATGTGGCCTTGACTTTGAATTCTTTCCAGGGAGAATTCTTTAGCCTCTGGCTAGCAAAGATTCTTGGGTAGTTATTTGATTGCCAGTTAAATACACTATCTCATGCAGAATATGTACAGTTGATTTATACCTGATCTCAATATCTATCACATCTCTCTCTTGCTGCAAGTTTCCTTGCTGGGGCTTGTTTCTGCTGTTGTATAATTTCATGTATGTTTCAGAGCCAGTACTAACAATTCATCCAGAATCACAAAAACATAAGTGCACAAGTAATGATGCAGGGCAAAGGAGCCTTTCCTTAAAAAGATGGTGTTAAGTTTTGGCACCTGTTTCTCCTGCTGCAGATGGAAGAATGTGCCCATATCTACGCTGTATCTAGTCCTCATTAAGGGCAGTCGTGCCTGAGTTTGGGGCAGAAGTTGAAATGATTGGAGGAAGGCTGGAAAGTCGCATGTTTCACTTGCCTTGTACCTGTTTGCATAATCCACCTCTAGCTGCTCAAAGGGAGAATGTGTGCTAACAAATTCCAGCATTTCTCTAGAGCATGTTGTAAGGCAAAACCTAAAATATATTTGCTATTGTTTTCTACTGCCCTGGGCATAGCTCTGTGTCTGGAATATATATCAAGAACAGTTCCTCTGTTTACAGTTTAAACATGAACTATAGAGCACTCACTCCAACTGCCAGTTTCACATGAAAAATTTTTCAATGACCATCTATTATCTCAGCTGAAAGAAAAGTAAACTCTTAACCCCACATATGAAATGCTGTGATTCTTTTCTAGCAATTGGACTTTGGTTTTGGTTGATAATAAGCATTGGTTTCTGATTTAATAGGTCATTACCTACTCTGCCTATAATCACAAAGTAATAAATAACTATTGGCATGATGGATAATAGCTAAGTCTAAGAGGTCTGGAAAAGATAAAACAATAGTCACAAATACACACTGTATATTTATAGGAAATGAGTTCTAGTTAAGAAATGTTATCTAAACTGATATGAGAGCAGGTTTTTATTAGATGCCTCTAACATGGGTGGTGGCTAAACATCTACATTCACATGTATTTCATGGACCCAAACTCATGGTCTCATGGCCATAAATTTCCTTCCTTCCTTCTAGCTTTTTAGGCCCAATTAATCAGAAGTCACTGATGCTTCACTGTTCACTTGCTGTCCCATTCAGCCTTTGCTGCAGCTGTTGTGAGTTGTACTGACTTCTGGAGCACAAGATGAAGTTCCTCATCCTTTCCTTTCTTGCGATATATTAGTTCATATGAAATAAATAACGGCCTCTTGTATCCCTTTATATTTTCCAGAGCCATTCTTGTTTACTTCTGTGCAATATGATAGTCATATTGTTGCAACGTATCATATGATATTATTGTATCATTTTTGTTATAAATTCTCACCATGTTGTTTTTTTATCCCTAGATACACTGTGTAGAGCTCTGGGCTTGCTTTGTAGTGTGCAACAAAGTACATATGAAATCAAAATCCAAATGAGTCAACAAACTTCCCCAGGACTGGGTGGGGAGGATGGCACGGCCATGGTGCACATCAACTCTTCAGCTCCATTTGTTTCTTCTGTGCCTTTACTCATTTGACTGGGGCCAGAAAATGAAGATGCAAGACATGTGTAGATGCCTTTGATGTGGTCTGGTTTTGAAAAGATAAGAATACAGCTGCTCAGTTCTGAGCTTGAGATCCAGGTCATGCAGGGGAAGCTGGTGGCTGTTGTTGAAATTTTTAGATTAATCAAGAGAATTGACTTGAAGTACTTGTCCTTTTCCTTCTCAAAAAGGTTCAAAGAGAAAATGTCTTTGCATATTTTAAGGAGGTGAGGAGACGGTGGGGAAGAACAAGATGCCTGCAAAAGTGTCAATGGATCTTTGTTCACTGCAAAACAGAGAGAAAACAAAGAGAACTCTTCCCTATTTCTCACCAGCCTCCTCCGTTTCCAATATGTTAGCTTCATATCAGCTAAATTTAAGAACAAAATGTGCTCAGGGAAAAGAGATTAAAATTATGAAGCGGTTTCCCTACCTATCAACCAAACTGACAGATAAATGACAAATGCTTGTGGGAATGATTAAAGAGAATGAATGTTCTCACTCGTGTCATACTGTATATTGCTAATTTATACATGTTTGTTTTGATATGATCTGGCAATTTTCAAGAAAGAATCTGCCAGGAATCAATGGGAAAAGCAGCCTTGTATATTTTCCCTGAAATTAATAATGAGTATTTGCTGTGTTTTATTTGGTTTTTAATTACATTTGCAATGAGTGACAGATATCAGGAATAGAAACAGCCAGTAAGAAGGGGCAGGATGGCTCACAGCATGACTCTGGAGACGTGAGATGACTTACTGGCTCTGTTGTTGGCCTGCTGGGTGACCTTGGTCAATCAGAGCACTTTCCTCTGCGTGTCCATCTGGGCAGTGTAAATACTGATACTTACCAGCTCTGCCAACCAACTAGGACTGGCGAGGAACCAGGAATTCTGCTCTGTAAAGAACTGAAAGGCCCAATGTTTAATTTCTTTTTCTACAGGAAAATGATGAGATCTCTGAAACCCTCCCACAAGGGAGCAAGGCTCCATGTGGTTCAGAGCCAGGATCTGAATCTTTGTATTTCACACCCGATACACACACTCTTGACTGCTGATATTCTAATGGTTCCTTACTTGTTTTCCTTTCTTTTACTTCCTTTCTTCTTTCCTATTTCTGAAGAAATTATAAGCTGCTGTTTTCTCAGGAACTTTGTCCTGACTAATACAGCAGTTAATAAATGGAAAATATGAATTAGATATAAACATTCATTCACTTCTTAGAAGGCCACTCTCCTTGCTCTTTTTTTGGCCTCTCCACTTTTCAAAGTGTCAGTAACTGATGCTTTCATTTTCTACTATTACTATTCCTTTTTTTGCTGCTGATCTGCAAACATGAGACTTTCAACCTTATACTTTGACTTTTTTCTTTTAGTTTTACCCCATTATTTGGCAACATTTCCATGGATGACCCTAAATATCCTCTAATTTCTTCAGCTGCAATTCTGTTGCTTGTCCAATAAAAAAAAAAACAGGGAGTTTAATTTAAAGTTCTACTAACTCTACTTTCAGTAGTTTCAGTGAGGGGATGTTGAAATTAAGAATTCTCCTGAAAAGACAGAAACAAAAAGAAAAAGATTCTGGCCTGTTCACTTGATTTCTCAGAGTCATTCAGGTGCCCTCTTCCTCTTGATTTCTAGGTCTTTGGAAATTTGGTCTTGAATGCTTCAATAGTCAGTAGATGTGCTGTTTAATTATCGTTCAGCCTGGCTCTATGGATTTAGTATCTTCAGTCTTTCTTTTTTAAAGTAGCACCTACAGGTCCTTAATCACTTCTGTTACTGATTTTATCTCCTTTGCATGCCAACCTGAATTTTTTGGCAAGGTTATTGCCTTCTAGGTTTTTCAGCCTGAGTGTCGGGAACATGGCATGGCCAAGAATAGACTGGGAAATATGCTTCTTGCAATTCGGTTTCTCCAGAGAGAAAATCAGATTCAATGAGAAGAGACACTTGTTCTTCAGCAGAACTTGGTTAATGCCATGGGAAAGAGAGAAAAATGTAGAATGTCTGTGAGGGAAAACAATGGGGAAGTCAACAAGAACATGATATGGGAACTCAAGAGAAAGTCTATGCAGATAGTAAATCATCCCAGAAAATACTTCTGCTATTTTCCTGTCTGAATCCATTGATTTGATCTGAGAAACGTGTTATATCAAGGCTCTGCACTCCTCTTTCTCAGAGATCAAATTTCTTAACGCATCTCATCTTGTGAATAAAATTGCATTTGCATATTCAGAGGCTGGTGCTTCAAGCTACTGAAGCATTTACAGTTTGCAGGAAGGCTAAAATGTGTGTGGAATGCTAGTAGACTATTCTTTACATGTCACTTTTTATTTGAAAAGGAGACATTTGCCTTCACAGTGTGCCAGGCTCAGTCACACAGGAAAAAAAAAAACACTGTTGGGGATCCTCATCCTGAGGGCCTGACTGACCTGTCTATTTTCTTTTTTGACAGCAATGAGAAATCTCTTAGATAACCAAGGGAAGGGCTGGCAAGTGCCCAGGGAGCCTGGGACGACTGTGAGCACCAGCACAGTGGGGCAGGGTGACAACTTTCCTCAGCAGAATGTTTCTCCTTTCCAAGAAACTTAAACCTGAAAGAAATTGAACTACTCCATCTCCCTAAACCACTCCATGGTGAGTGTAAAACTTGTTTGTTTGTTTGTTTGTTTGTTTTTGCATTCTATAGGTTTCTTTTGTTGTGAAGTATAACTGATATGGTCATGTCATGCTCTGGAGTTGGAAGGAACACGAGCTTAGTGTTTTCAAAGGAATCAGAAGTGGAATTAAGCCAGCTTGTATATAGGAATGGGATAGAGAGGAAATCTAGGTCTTGGAGAACAGAAGACTTTACTGGAAGTTCACTGGAAGTGCTTTGAAGCATTTCCATTTGGCCTGACTCTGACCTGATATATACAAGAGTAGCCAGCCAGAGGAATGAATGTGTTCAGTATAAAGGAAGAGACAGATTCTCTGATTTTTGCCCATGTTGTTTTGGCAGAAAAAGTAATGTAAAGAGAACACAAACAATTAGGACATATGCTGTATTTGTTTATCTTCAGAAGCCTGTGGTAGGTGTGCCAATATGCTGTTGCTCAGTGATTATCAATAAAGGCAAACAGCAATTAACCATATGTCTTCTATGAGTGGTAATGCAAGTTATTTGTATTTAACCTTCATGATTCATGAACCACTTTCATTCTGGGAGCTAGGAATACAGGGAGTTATAAAACAAAGTCTTACAGCCTGATATCACGATGTGAAAAAAGATCAGATTTTAGTTGTCAGTAATAAAAACTATTATATATATAAATAAGTATACAAGCCTTTTCCATTATTGATAAGTGAATTATAATCATTTATTGTATATATGTGTGTGAACAAGTATAACTATATATCTGTGTACAAATATATTTATTGGATGACAATAGAGTTTTATTACTCGGAATCTCAAGCTTCCTTTAGTTTTAGGATCTCAGATCAGAGATGTACTGCAACCAGTGGAAGAATTCTCATCAGTATCAATGATTGTTGCATTTGGGCTACTAATAAAAACTCACTGAAGAGCTATAGGTTTTGAAAGTTGTTTGGTGGGGTTCTTTTGAGTGTTTTTTTTTTTTTAAATCTACATGCATTTTTGAAGATATTAGAATTATTTGGGAAAATCAGCCTTTGCAGGTTGAGTGTTGATTGATATAGCTAATCCCATTCTGATACCACATCCTTTTCAAGAATACTTGAATTGACAGACAGCCCTCATGCAGAATTGCTTTTGGGACAAGTACAGATTTTGGTCTTTTTTATAAAAAATATCCAGGCCACAGGGGAAGAATATCAAGAAAATTAGAGAATACCTGTGTGATTCTCTGTTAAGGAAGAAACAACTACTGCACCAGGATTACAGACAATGTAAGATCCCTTTTTCATTTTCCCTGAATCAGAGTCCTGTCACAGAGCTTGTTTTTGGTGGAATGAGGTTTAGCAAGCAGTAGTCTCATTATAGGTAAAAAGATAAGTTTTGGAGAGTTTTCTGTTGACCATCATATAAATTTGGGCTTAACTGTAATGAACTGGCTCCAAAATGTCTACTGGAATATTGATTTTTGTGAATTAATAAGATACTGTTTTCAGGTTTTTTTATGGTTTAATACTTAGCTACAAGCTGTTCAGCATTTAGATAGAGAATATCCTAGTAGTAAAATGCAATTCTGTTCTGGAAACAGATGGAACAATTGGATTGGTGGACAAATTGTTTTGCAGGATAGCAAGGGAAAGGCAAAAAGTGCCTTTATTGGTTGTTCTTTTGTTACAATTCATAAGTATTGCCAGCTTAAATGGAATCCAATGAGGATTTGTTTTGAAAATAGAGTTTTTGGGGCTGTTGTCTTCTTCCTAATTTTAGAAAAAAATAATTTAAACAGGGTATTTTGGAAGGAAAACAATCATCTTTTTAGACCAAAAAGAAATCATCTAAGTTATGTCCTAAATTATGAAAGTGCATCGCTTTGCTTGGAGTCAAAAGCTTATTTAACACTTGAAGCAAACATGAAATTTGCTTTCCTCCTGTTATCCCTTTTCCATTGGGAACTTAAAAAAATTTTCCAACAATAACATTTTCAAAGGTGAATTTTCTCAGAGTTTTTTTTCTTTAAAATCTACCTAGTAACTGTGTCATGGAACATTTTGGATGTTCCACGGTGAGATGAAAAAAGGTGACAATATTGTAAGAGGAGCTGAAACATGAGGGAAGTGATTTGAGCTGAAAACTGTCAAAATTGTCAGACCATTTGGTCTGGGGCAGCACAGCAGTGGGCTGAGCATGTTGCAGAGGTTGATGGGCAGAAACAAGAACGTACTCTGAAATCTGTCATCACCCTGGGAAGTCTACTGTGCTTCTGATTACCTTTGAGCTACCAGGGTCTGGACCACATGAAGTGCAATGATGTCAGTTGGCACTGTTGGGAACAGTATTTTGAGTTGTACTGGTCCAAAAGGATCTACATTATGCTGTTCTGGAGAAAACAGCAAAGCCTGTGTGTTTTGCCATCCTTTACTTGTCTGTAATTTTTCAGCTATGCTGACGCTGATTCTGATTTCAAATGTAATGCTGAGGTAATGGCACTGGTTTCATAGGAATTAATCCTCAGTTGTTCAGCTGAAAGCAACATCAAGGCCACAATCTCCACTACTGAGCAAGCACAAACACAACAAATAAATAGCCATTGGCATAGCTTCAAGAAATGTGTTTGATCAGGTATTGTTCCCTTGCCATGAAAGATCTGTAACAGGGCATTCATGTAGGGAACAGGTTGCACTTGAAATGTAAATCAAATTTGATATCATCAGACTTGTTAGTACAGTCTTTGGTGCTTGATAAACAGACAGCACGTGGAACCTTGACATCAGGCTGTTGGGCATTAATAAAGTATTCAGCATTTCAACTGGAAGGCATTAAGGAGAGGTGCAAAAGAGCAGATGAACATTTCTTCTGTATGTGCTTCAGGAAAGATATGAAAACCTTGAGTGCCCTTGGATTGTAAGAAATCTTTGCTGGATCTCGAGGCTAGGAGTGTGTAGGTGAATACATCTCTGTTCCTAAAGCTCAAAAGACATTGTGCAATGATATCAAAGTGTGTTGTTTCCAAGTCTGGAAGAAGCACAGCTAAGCACAGCCCAGCAGGCAGAGCGTGCAGCTGAGCTCTGGGGAAGGATTTGCTTTGCAGTCACAGGATTGCCTGTGAGATGCTGCTTGATCAGAACAGAAATATTTAATCAGGCCTGTCTCCTATAACTGTCATGTAAAGAAAACAAGTCTCCAAATTGTATTTGTGTGATCAATGGGCAGGAAAGACTGCTTTATCCACCTTAACAGAGCTGACTTACAAAACTATAGCGTGGTGACAGCAAGGTGTTTGTATTGTGGCAGGACTAACTCTTTCCTGTCTGTGGACATGAGCTGTTCTGGAACAATACATACAGTGACCGTTTTTACATTTTAGCCACAATCTATACCTTCTTGTATGACAATAGAAAACCAGCTGTTGAGTTGAGAGAATGTAATTGTTCGTACAGGAAAATCAAAGGAAGAATTTGCACTGATTTCTGAAAGCAAGTATCGTGCTCTAGTAGTCAGATGCACAGAAAAATGTGGGTATCTAAAGGTATATTTTAGAATTTATTCCATCACATCAGTGAATTAAGAACTTGTACATTGTTTTTTTTTTTGAAGGCCAGGGCTGAAATGGGGAGCGTAGTGCAGGGGCCTGACCCAAATAAATGGCTTCAGAGCCTGAGCAAAACCTCTGCAGCCAGGTCTGGTGCCATGAGGCCACTGCTAAATAGATGCTCCAGACCTGACACTTCAAAGCTTCAAGCATTTGCAAAGCATGAACAGCACAGCAGGTCGTGCTGAGTCTAATGGCTCAGCAAATCTAGTAAATAAATAACATGTAGCAGGGAAGGTGGGAGCTGTGTCTGAAGTTTGTGTCTTACAGAGTATTGGCAAGGTGACTTGGCAGAGCCTTCTGAACGTTTTGAGTTACATTGATGGGTGATGAAACTATTTTCTAATTTTCTCTCTCTGTATATTAGAAATAGTCTTGTAAAAGAGGGATGGTGGCAGCTGGCCACAGTCTGATTCTCTCCCCATGAGTCTCGAAGATGTTGATAGGGTGTATCTGTTGAAATCCCCCTAGGCATAATGATCTGTAGGATCCCTTTGGAGAGGAGCAGAGGTGAATTCAGATGTGAGAGAGAGAGATGGGTCACAGATACCATTACAAATTACAAGTGAAGCAGCATCAGCTACACACCGTTCTGTGAAAACCTCTTTAAAGCAATACTCTAGCAATTAATGAACCTGCTTAAAAAAAATCCAAAACCAAAGCAAAGCCCAGAGATTAGGATTTACAGCAACAATTCCTTACTTCAGGAAATGGAGCTTTTCAGAACAATAGCATCTTCTGTCATGCCTAATCAAACTAATTAAAGAACACTACCACACTTTATTAATGTAATTTATCTCTTGCCTGAGGTGAATTGTATTTATGCTCCAGTTACTCAGACATTACCTATCTGTGTTTGAGGGAGTGATGTTACTCGGTGGGGTTTATGTTTCACAGTATCAGGTGGTAATTGAACAGCTGCCTATGAAGCTGAGTATTTGCTATTTCAGATCAGCTTGTTTTGGGCATGCATTGATTCACAGGTATATTGGAAAATATGTTGGACTTGTGCATGTCCTTCTCTGAATTGCAACTGAAGCCCTACACAAGGCAAACATTCATCTGTAAGCATTAAGCATGTGAATAGCCTGTTTAACTGAATGCACATGTTCAACTCATTTAATGAATCGATGTTGGGAGGTAAAATTTATTCCAGCTGAAGACCTGGCAGGGAAAGGCTAATATGCAGTGAAGGAGGAAGTTAGTTAGTTGTAAAGCTTAAAAACATTAAAGAAAATGTCAGTAGAAAAAATATACTTAGTTTAAAAGACACAAATGGCTTCCATGAAGCCTGCCTCTGCTGCAGCAGCGGTTGCAGGGCTATTGGGCATGGTATCCACCTGTCTTACACACCGAGATACACAGTTTAACATAATTTATGGAGCAGGGCAGCCTGAGACAATAGGAAACGTTACCCAAAACTGACTGACTGAGGGGGTTTCCAGGTGATTGCTTGCAAACTGTTGCTGTCTGCTTGATTAAAGCACCTAGAAGGTAGGAGGGAGAGAGAAGTACAGAGCTGTCATGGGCCTGGCCTGATAGAGGGCTGAGACAGAGCTCCTGGATGTGCAAGACTGAAGGTAAAGTGAGTTGGCAAGGGAGACGGGCAGCCTCCTGCCTTCCCTACCTATTTGACTTCATTTACAGTGCTGAGCTGACTCAAGGACATTTTGGCCATCTGTCCATGCTAGCTGCCTGCATTTCAGGCTAGCCTGGGTAGCCTGGGAGGAAACCTCAGTGGGCTTGGTCTTGAAAATATACTCAGAAATGACATTGCGTGTGGCCCTTGTGTACCCTACCTCATCCAAGTCATGGGTCGATAAGGGACACGGGACCTGGCTTTGGCTGCTTTGAGGGCAGTTGAGACCTCTGAAACCTGAAGTGGATTCAAGCTACTTACGTATGGCATGTGCAGAGTCCTGGCAGAACTTGGGGTCAGGTAGTGCAGACTCAGAGAAGACAATGGGGAGCAAAGCTGGATGGAAAAGCAGACATCTCACCATGAGCTGCAGCACTTCGCAGCCTCAGTCCTGCACTAACAATTATTGTCAACCATTTTCAGTGGGACAATGCCAGCTCTCTCCCAGCCCATGCACTGGGCATTAGTGCAGTGACTATGCAGTTTCATTCAGGTTGATTTAGAGAATTTTGCAGCTAGATTTAAAGCACTATTAAACAGGATGATGTATGGGGAACAGCACCACTTAAATTTTTTTTTTTTTAAACTTGGCTTATGTATTTACCACTTCCCTACATGGGTCCTTAAAAATGGCTGCCAAGTAGATTCTGTCTTGTAAATAGATCCAAACGAATTTTACTGGATTTTTGCAGAAATCTTTTCTGCCCCGCTCCCAAGTTGACTTTTGTAGTTTATAAAGGCTTCTAAGAACAAGGGAAAAGGAAGTTTTTGTCTTTTATGAATAAGTGAAATGCAAATTTCCTTAGTTAGTGGTTAAATCTCTTTTGGATTTTCCTAGAAGAGAACAATGACTCACATCCATTGATGTAGTACACCTTACCTCCGTATTATTAGCAAGTGCAGTCGGGTGAATCAGACTGCATCTGCCATTGAGAATAGAGATGCTTGTTTGGAGGACGGAGCAGGACTGAGCTCCCAACATGTTATGTTTATGGTTCCAAAACCAAAGTACAATTGGAGATTTGTCCCAGGTCAGAGTCTCCTTGACAGCCTGTGCACTGTTGCATATCAAGTGCTCCTGCCTAAAAACAAGTTGGATAGCAAAACAAGAAATAGAGGTGCTCTAGAACAAATGGCAAGTTCTGATATCTCACACATTCTAGGAATAAGCCTCTCAGACTGCCAGCTCAGTAGTTAGAGTAAAAAACAACAAAAAACCCCCTCAACGCCGCAATGAAGATGACAGGATGATGTGTAAGGTGCAAGCTGGCAGTGCCTGTGGTAAAAAAAAAATAATGGAAGTTATTTTGCGATAGATAAACCTGACTGGAAAGGTAACTGAATACCAGATTGAACCAATTGATTTTTTCCTTTCTGATGACAAAACAAGGAAAATCCATGTTACGCAGCTGATCAATTAGTGTAACTGATTTTACAGTTGGATAATTTCTTTCAACAGCAGAGAAATAGAAAGAAACATGCCAAAGATATTAACAAATAAGTCAGATGGGGCAAGCAGAAATTCATGTAAGATGCCATGAGTGTGATGAGATCCAAAAAAGGCATAAGGACTGAAGAAAATAGTAAAACACATGGCACAGAAAGCAGTTGTTCTGTTGGTAAAAGTCATTACAGCAAATCCAAAGCTTTGGCAGTGTATGTAATCAAGAAACAGCAATTAATTGAAACTGGAAGAGACATATTTCCAGATCTAAACCTGGGTTTATACTTATAAAACTATTTTTTGTTGCTATTAGTTATGTGGAAGCTGTTAAGTCTACCATGTCCTATCATTTGTTGCTTCATACTTAATGAGGTCTCTCCAATATTGTTGCTTAAGACTCTCCAAAACCTGTGGTCATTTGAAAACCTCCTTTGGCAAACAGCCTGGCAATTTATCCCACGTTGTAGAGGGTGGTGGCACCTCCTCACATCATGATGTCAGTTTGATCCTCTTGTAGCATAGGGAAGTGTATGTGGCAGAAAAGACAATGACAACAGATTTCTGATGGCATTGCCTTGGAAGAAATATGGACAACATAGATTTTCATCAAGAAGAAAACCTCATATAAGTGTCTAATATTTCTGTCTCTGAGTAAATGATGTGTACCTCGGACAGGATAAGATACTCTAGATCAATTGAATCACAGAATTGTTTCTGTTGGAAAGGATCTTTAAGATCGAGTCTGATCTTTAACCAGGCATTGCCACATCAACCACTAAACCATGTCCCTCAGCGCCTACATGTCTTAAATGCTTCCAGCTATGAGGACTCCACCACTTCCATGGGTAGCCCATTGCAATCTTTGAAAACCCTTTCAGTGAAGAAATTTTTCCTAATATCCAGTCTAAACTTCCCCTGATGCAACTTGAGGCCATTTCCTCTTGTCCTCTCATTCATTACTTGGGATAAGAGAGCAACATCTGCCTCACTACAGCCTTCTTTCAGGGAGTTGTAGAGAGTGATAAGGTCTCCCCTCAGCTTCCTTTTAGCTCAGCTGAACACTCCCAGTTCCCTCAGACACTCATCAGACTTGTGCTTCAGACTCTTCATCAGCTTTGTTGCCCTTCGGACACACTCCAGCACCTCAATGTCCCTCTTGTAGGGGTCCAGAACTGGACACAGTATTTGAGATGCAGCCTCACCAGCACTCAGTACAAGGGGACATCTTGCTCCTGTGTCTTTAAGATTTCCTTATTGAAGAGTGTTCAAGCCTTCCTGGACTCCTTTGCCCTTCAGAACTGCCTCACAAGGGACTCTGTTAACCAATCTCTTAAGCAGGCAACAATTTGCCCTCCAGAAGTCCAAAGTGACAGTTTTGCTGAGTCCCTCTTCTTCTTCAAGAATTGAAAACTCTACCATTTCTTGATCACTATGCCCAATGTGGCCTCCAACCACCATATCACCCACAAGTCTTTCCCTGTTTGTGAAACAGTCCTGTGAGGCATCCTCCCTAGTTGTCTCCATCGCCGGCTGTATCAGGAAGCTTTCTTCCGCACGCTCTCAAAAGAGTCCCTCTGTTGTTCCTTGCCTTAATAGAAATGAGAGACAAAGGAGAATTGTATCTGAAAGGGAATTGTTTTTGGAAGCTCCAGGGCAATGTGCAGAAATAAAGCTCCCCTCTCCTCCCTTTTCCAAGAGGCGTTTCTCTAGGACCCAGCCATAGAGATGAATGGCAAATGAATTTAACAAGTTCAAGAGAAAGTGCATGAAAACGTTTGGTAACCATGCCAAGTTTATTGCTTTATTCATTATTTATGCAAACAGGAGATGCAATACATACGTAGGGACTGCCTATAGTAAATAAATGGCTGACATGGTCCAGCCGGATGCATTAAGCCCTTTGGCACTTCAATGATATTGCACAAATATGCTAAATTTTGTTTCTAATCCCACTGTCAAGTTACTGGTATTATAAGCAGTACCCAGCCAAAGCTGATACTTCCATTGTGGATGACAGCAGCAGGGCTAAGGCTGGATGGTGCCCTTGGCCTGGGAACTGTGAGGGGTAAGCATACAGCACAGACCAGATGCTCTTACTCCAGCATCTGTAAGGTGATAGAGGCTGTATGGGAAATGTCTTGCTTAAGGAATCCAGTATCTGTCCCTGGGATCACACAGGGCTAACAAACCACTCCCAGGGACTGCAGGGCTTTAGTGGTCAGTGAGCCTTAATGGGTGACACCTAAATGTTGTGCCAGGGCTGTGGGAGCTCTGCTGTGCCTTTAACCATGCAGAGAGGCAAATCCCACGTGTGGCACCTGTGAGGCCTCGTTAGTGGTGAGGAAGAGGTGTTAATGAGAGCTGCACTCTTCCCTGGATCATGGCTGCTCAGAAGGATGAGGAGCAAAGATGCTCCTGGAAAAAAAGAAGAGAGGATTGATCGTGAAGTTTAGTTCTTTAGCTGCATCCTTGGAGGCATGACAGTGGAGACTGTGATGGTCAGAGGTGAGTGACTAGGGGCCTCTGTAGTAAAACCTTTATGTTAGGGAAGAGAGGAGTAAGTGAAGACTGAAGGGGGCCTGATGGTGAGCTGAGAAGGGGCTTACTTGATTGTTTAATGCTTAGCCATGAGAAAGAATGGTCTGGCTGGGCAGTCTGATGCAAGATAGCGTGGGAAAGCTTTGTTCCTCTTGGTTCCCTTCTGTTGATGAGCTTGACTTTCTTGAAGACTGGAGTCTTGTTTTGTTTTTGTAGCTGGAGGATGATTTCTTTCCTTGTATGAGCATAGTTTTCAGGTGCAGTTCAGTGGTCTCCTCAGGGAGGCCCAGCTCCCTGCACGTGCTGAGGAATGACCAGGTGCTGGAGCCTGGGATGCTTCAGTCCTCATATTAGTGGTAGCAGCATTAGGGATACCCAGCTGTATTGGTTTAGCACCTTGCTAGCAGTTCATTGCCTTGGCTCTGTTGTTGCTGGTGGTGTTCCTCCTCTCAGGTTTTCATGATGAGACATTTCAATAACGGCAGCTTGTGGGTATGAAAAAAGAAAGTGGTAGAACGTGGTTTTTGGGGAAGGATGTGGATGAGGGTAGCAATCCCTTATGCTGCTCTGAACAAAAGGAAAACCATGGAGAAAAGGATTCTCTTTTATGATGCAGATAATGCATTTTCTTCCAGTTGATGTTCGTGCAATTCTTACATCTGTCTTGACCAAAACAGAGTATTATTAATAGATATGAGGAGAAAGCACTGTCCAAAGGTTGCTTCGTTTGTATGAAACTGTTGCTGAATGCTCAGGGATGGTAAAGCCTCTTGGCATAACTTAAATAAGACCTTGCTGCCTATGGTTATAGGAAATTTGTAATATTTAAATTTGTCTGTCACTATTGATGGAATTGTCTGGCTCCTAGGTGTGTACAAATAACAGTGTGAGGGAAAGCACTCCCTGCCGTCTCTGTTGCACTCGGTGCAAACCCTCTGCTCCCAGAAGGAACCCTCCTCGGGGTGCTGCAGCTGGACAGGAGGCAGGTGGAGGGGTTGTGCTCCAGATGAGACCCATGATGGGCTTCTCCACTGTTTGCACTCTAAGTGTCCCATGGCACTTGGCAACAGTAGGGCCATTAACCCTAATGTGCTGGCTAAACTCCAGCCTGCCTAATTACATTCTGCCTATGAAGCAATATATTCCCAATGAAGATTCAGGTGTGGAAATTATTACTCTCTTTCTCTCTTAAAGAGTGTTATGCAAAGACTGATTTAGTGCCAAAGATGAGACCTGTTTTATTCAGAAACCTAAATCTGGATGCAGGGATGTAACAGAAAAAGGAGCCTTCAAAGCAATGCCCAGGCTCCTGAGCAGACCCAAGCTGTAGAATCTGATTCTTTCTCTCTTCTGAACATTTTTTCACATTTCTTTATTAATAAACAAAACTCTTAAAATCTGTTTAAGCTCAGTACTTGCAGCAAATAAAAATACTTCCCACAAAAAGGAAACAGATGGTCCTGAATGTTGAAGATCTGTTTGAGATGTATTTTCAGCCCACTGTCTGGAACTTGTCTGAAGTTGTAAAGGAATGGAAGTTTAATTATGAGCTCTACAATGCTAATGCTGTGTAACCAGGGGATTCTTGCACGTTGGCCTCCTTGCATATCAGCATAACTAATTATTTTATGGTGTCCATATACTTGCTAAGGGAAAATATTTATGCATTTATTGGAAGGAAAATAACACTGGAGTTGAGATGTTCCCTCTGGGACTAAATTTCTCCTACGTTAGAGTGAGAAGTTTTACAGTTTAGCTGGAGTAAACAAAAGATTTGCTTTATCTACTCTGGCCTCATATCCTACCCCTGGATGTGGTGCACATGAATGGTTACTACTGTCTTCACACATTTCAGAGTGGAAGTTGAGTCTCGGTGCAAAGACCCCTCAGACTGCAGCTATACCCTGTGTGTGTACAGTACTGTAGCCTGCATTATCTGAGTGTTTCTCATTTCTCTGATCTTAAAGCTATACTTGGGAAAGCACAGGCTTTAAGCAGAAACAATGGTTGTATTTTTTTTTCCATGGAGACACCTCAGGAGGTTAATTCTCTCTGTGTTACTCAGACTCTACAGTTCCTGCCGGCACATCATCTGGTTTTCATAGTCTGTATCTTGCTTCCAGCTGAAACGCAATATGGTGCTTTAGCAAGAAAAGGGGAAAAAAAAACATCACACAGCTGCTGTCATGTAGACATTGTGCTCTTAGATGGCCCATGGACATGCTTCCTATCTGGTAGATATGATCACCCAAAATGAATGAGTGGAGGAGGAAAACCTGAAGCCCAAGCAGGGAAAGAGCATGGGGGTGCACCAAGGACAGCATCTGTGGGGCAGGTTAACCCATTTCTTACTGTGATAGAAATAATAAGTTGCCACCAAATTATTTTGGTCACGAGGTAGTTTATGTATCTGACTTTTTTTGTTTTTTGTTTTTTTTTTATGACACGCTTAAGGTTCAGGATCACAGAATGGTAGGGATTGGAAGGAACCTTTAGAGATCATCTAGTCCAACCCCCCTGCAAAAGTAGGCTCACCTAGATCAGATCACATAGGAACATGTGAGTAATGACGCTGCTCCTTACACCTGGGCCATTTATTGCTTGCACTGAGTTTGATCATCTGTGATGGTTTTCTATCTGGTTGGATGCTGGACATCTTTGTAGTGGTAAAACAGCAAACAGCAAATAACATGCATCTGAAATGAAGCTTTAAATGCATAATTTCAAGAACTACAGACTGTTGAATTCATGTTTGCATCAGATCAATGAATACCAGACTGGCAGTCAAACACATATACATAAAAATAAAGGCTGTGAAGTAAAAGGTTTTTATTTTAAAAATTAATGACTTGCATGTAGGATTTTTATGTAATGTATTTGTGTAGATGTCTTATTTTTGCATCAAATCTAGGACTTGGTTTTTCTCACTTCCTCCCTTCATCCTTTCACAGGAATAGCTGTAAAAAGTGAGGATTTATGGAGGAGGCATTCTTAGCTGCTTTCTAATAAAATTATGGAGAAAGAAAAGGTCAAGCAAGGTTTCATTTATCAGATTTTCTATCAGTATTTCTCCTTTACCTTAACTGAAACACACAACACCCTACCTCCTTTCCCACCAAGTCCAGCCAGCTCTTGCATCATGCCCAAGTGAAGCAGTGAGAAGATGTCTCAAGGTTACTCTCTTTAGCAGAGGAATGTTTCTGGATTATATTTTGAGGGGGATGTGGGGGTATGTGTGTGTTCCTGCTTGTTTAGTTTTGTTTGGGACATAGAAATCTCTGTTATTGCAAAATAACCTAACATGACCTGGTTTATCCTTAAGGAAAAGAAAATCCAAACAAGCTGGATAGTATGAAATGTTTTCCTAGCTGAGACCTTGAGTTGCTCTTGCATGTCTACCCATGGCTGTGGCTGCAGGCAGAGTACTCTGGGCTGGGGGCTGCCAGGTTCCTTGGTGCAGCACTCCCACTGGCTGGGGAGCTGGCCTGGCTCTTGGCAGTCACCAGCATTACTTAGATGATTTCTTTTTTTTTTTTTTTTCCCTTTCTTTCATGAACTGGCTTCACAGTTATGTTGTTTGAGGGTTTTCAATGATTCAGCCTTTGTACCTGACTGGGAGAGAGATTAGAAAAGCCTCTTACATCCTCAGCCCATAACTGCCCCTGTGCAGGAGGTGGTGGTGTGACGTTGTGGGGAGTTTATCCAGAGAATTTGGTCTCTGGTTTTAACGTGTGCTCCCTTTACAGGGGTTAAATGTATTTTTCAGAGGTTTTGTTCTCAAAACCACACCTGATTTTTGTTATTCCATTCACAGCAAGGGCACTCCTGCATACCCATTTCAGAGCTCCAATAGTATGCAGCTCTGTTAATTTTCAATTAAACTTGAAACTTGACCTCAGGAAGAGCCTAAAATTCTAATAGCAGCCCCTGCTTGCCTCACAAGCACGTAAAGAAGGGAGGCTGAGTCTTTCCCAGCTCACAGTGCAGCCCTGCTGCGGGAGTGTGGGTGCTGGAGGGTGGTTGCAGTGCTATCTGGGAAGCCACAGGTGAACAAGGCAAGAGAGGAGCAACTCCACTTCCTCTTTGTGCTCTTCAAGCTTCCTTGCTACATGCAGGATATTGCCTCTGGTTATTCTCCACATGCATGTAGAGTCCAGAGTCATCAGTTGGATAATCCTTACTTCAGGTTAAGACAAATTTGGTTCTCAGCAATAATCTTCTGTCAAATTAACTACAGGGACCAGATTCTGATTTTTTGGCTACAGAAGTTTTAATCCTGTGTGACATGCTAAGCACGCACACCCTGCCCAGCCTTCTGACATGGAGATGCATTGCCTTTATCCCTGCCTCCTCCCTGGGTACCGAGTCACTCACCTGAATATTCAGCCCTGACTTGGCTCAGCGCACATGCTTTAACCTGTGTGATAACGGTGACTCATAATTTAAGCAGACAAATAACAAGTACTTGTGAAAAACTCGACATCTGTCTTCCCCTGAGGAGGTCTGGGCTCCATCAGGATGTGGGAGCATGAGCTCAGGGGGAGCTGAGCCCCTGCTGAGTGCCTGCCCAGGCAAATACAGCAATCGGAGGTGCCGTGTTGGCGCCAGACTTTGATTGAGTTAATCAGGTTTGACAGTCTCAAACGATACCATCATCTGATATCTAGTTTTCAGTTTAGCTAAGTCATAAACCAGAAATCCTTCTAAGTTGTTTCAACAGAGTTTAAAAGAATCTTTTTTTGTTGTTTTTTTTTTTTTTTTACAAAGTGCATAATTTACAGGAATGTTTTATTCCTTTCAACATATCTACAGATTTTCTTGTTTATTGGAAACATCTTCCTCCTTATAACAACTTCCCTATGCTCCCTGTGGATGCTGTGGTCCATGTGGGATCCAAGTTCTTCAAGGCCAAGCACCAGTACAAATCAGAGGTCAAGGGGTGTACTGGGGGCATTGACATACTTTATTGTGGATAATAGACTCTTTATTCATTTCATTCTCCCTTGATGCTTTCCTTGGCATTCAGCCCTCAGCAAAGAGATGGCATGCAATATATACATTTAAGATACTGATGGAAAATCTGCTGTTTCACATTTCCACATTCATTTCACTGTGGTATCAAGTGCATTTTCTTCAGGGCATGAAGCTAAGCCATTCCTAAACCATAGAAAGAGCTTTAAATTCAGCCACCTTTGATATAGTGAGATACCATCCTTCCACGTCAGTCTTCTTTGGTACCAGTGCTCATATTTTGTGTGTGCATTGTTTGTATTTTGTTTTTGTGTACCTAGTCCTTACTCTGGCACCTTTATCCAGGATGTAAGTGTTATCTTGCTTTGCAGACAGTCACAAGTCTCTGTATCAAGAATCCAAATGAAGTCTGTTTTCCTGTGTGCCGGTGAGAGAGTCTTCTCCTCCTTCCTTCCTTCCTATCTTTTGCTTTGGGTGTGTTAATGAATTGCATGTGCAGTCTTGATGTTGCTACAGCTGCAGACATCTTGTGTAAAACTGGGAAATGTTGGTGTCTGAACAGGAATAACAGGTCCTCCCCATGCTAAATGCATCTGTTGTGGAGCTGCTGCTGTTCCTTCCTACTTGGCAGTCTATGCTCCCTAATGATTCCACTGAAACAGCTGCAGGAATCAATGGTTCATCTCCAGTGGCTTTTGTAGCGTGAGATTTGAAGGACATTTTCTTCAACGCATGAAGTTAAGCAATACTTATGTTGCTGAGAACCATAATAACGACATTAATATGTCTACAGCACACTACAGTGTAAAGTCTCAGCCCGAGCAGGTTTGTAGGATTTTTAACAGATTTTGAATATGTTTTATATTCTTACAACAGCTGGATTGTGCACACTCTCACTTCCCAACACGTAAGCTGGAAACACAGCCCTTCTCTGATGTAGCTTAATGCACTAGGAAAGCTGTTTTATGAAAACATAGAATATGAATCAAACACATTTTGGTTAAGACAATGAAGCAGCTTTATACAAGTGTCATCAACCCCTTCCTGGTGGTTTTTGTTCTTCCGTTTGGACTTGTAATCTAAGATCACACAAAGCAGAGTTTCTCTCCCAACATTGTTGCAGACAGTTTCTTTCTGAACTTACAGCTTATTGTTCTCCAGATGTAATTAGATCAAGTGTTATGACAGTCGGTAGGATTAGAGTACTTTGATAAATGACTTGTTTCTTCGAAGGGAAGGTTTGTGAAAACAAGACCATTCATCTCATTTCTCGCCCATTTACTCTGCGTGACTTTCTTCTTGAAAATGTGCCTATGGAGTTAGATGAGTTCTCAAGGAGAGGTTTTGATGTTTCCCACAGCCCATGGCTCCCACTAAGTGGCTGCCCTGCTCTTAAGCATACCATTTCTTCACAATATGGTGGCATTTACAAACTTTGCAAGAGGGCTCTTGTCATCTCCTGCAGGTCTCCAATAAAGATACTGAAGAGTGCAAGTCTCAGTACAGACTCCTGAAGTATTTTGCTTGCTACTGATTTCCAGTCACTCATTGATTCCTACCCTCTGCAACCTAACTGTCCAATCTG
The DNA here is from genome assembly GCA_013401255.1 of Urocolius indicus. Lineage (NCBI taxonomy): Eukaryota > Metazoa > Chordata > Aves > Coliiformes > Coliidae > Urocolius > Urocolius indicus. The sequence continues at coordinate 232,393 of WBNH01004161.1, read as the reverse complement.
TTTTTTTGCCCATCTAGTTGTCTCAACCCCATTTCCAGACTGATACACCCAAAGTGTATCAGTCTGGAAGGGAGGTGGTGTTGAAAGTGTTGTGCAATTATGTGGTGATTTAACCCTGTTTGGGTGCCAGGTGCCCACCAAGTCGTTCTCTCACTCCACCTCCTCAACCGGACAGGGGAGAAAGAAACATAACCAGGGCTTGTGAGTCAAGATAAGGACAGGGAGATCTCTCAGAAACTACCATCAAGGGCAAAACAGACTCAACTGAGGGACAAATGGTTTGATTTATTAACAAACAAAGAAAATGGAGTAGGGAAATGAGAAATAAAGACTTAAAACACCTCTCCCTGCCCCTCCTTATTCCCAGGTCTCTACCTCCTCCCCACTAGCAGCACAGGGGATTAGGGATTGTCTGGATCATGGGCTGCAGGTGAATCTCTCCTCCAGTGTCTGGGCACCTCCTCCCTCTCCACTGAGCTTGATGATGTTCTCATATTCTCACTCCCTTCCACTCCTGCTGCAGTTTAACATCTGCGCAGCAACTTCTTCCCCACCTCAAACACATTAATCACAGAGGTGTTACCTCCATCACTAACTGGCTCTGCCTTGGTCAGTGGTGGCAACTGGCACAGATACAGGGGAAGGTTCCAGAAGCTTTTTTTTTCTTTTTTTTTTATTTTCTTTTCTTTTTTTTTTTTTTTTTCAAAGAAGCCAATCCTGTAGCCCCTGGTGCCAAAATCAGGCCACAAAACCCACTACAAAGTTGAAGTAAACAACATCCATGGCTCTCCCCACATCCAGAGCTCCAGTTGTTCTCCCACAGCAGGCAATCAGGTTGGTGAGACATGATATGCTGTTGTTCAACCCATGCTGATGGGTCCCAGGTGCTGCCTTCTCAGCAGTCCAAGGGGACTCTGTGAATTTTCTACCAGGCAAAGCAAACGTTTCCCCTGTTTGTTTTGGTTTTTTTTTTTTTTTTGGCCTTTTTTGAAAACAAGTGCAACACATGATTTTTCTCCAGGCATTGGAGACGTCCCAAATCATGATAATATTGCAAAAGATGACAACACTGGCCTTCCTGTAACATTGATCCTTTGTCTCAGCACCCTTGGGTGCAGCTCATTTGGTTTTGTGATCTTGGAATCGAGGGATGGGATGAAAATGATTTAATTTCTGGTTTTGTAACTTACTGAAATTGCATTGTGGAGGTCAGATGGACTTTGTGCCACATCTTTTCCAGCCCCAATTGCTGTGATGAACATAATAGACTTGTGCTGCGCAAAAAGAGAGCTAGTTTTGTGTCTCAGCACAGATTAGCTTCCTTCTAGGACATTTTAGAGACAAATTTTCATGACTTAATGCAGATTTTTCTGGCCATGCTGAAGCTGTAGAGTGATTGCAAGGTGTTTTGGGGATGGCTGCATTTCCAGGCTGTCTGGAACAAAGCATGAGGGTTTCCCTATGAAGTTCTGCACTCTGAAGTTGATCATTTATCTCTTTTCTGAGTAATACCTGTGTCAGAGCTCAAGACAGCAGCTTTACAGACGCTTGAACAATGGTGACTATCCATTCCACTTTACAGAGTATTTTTTTATCTGAAATTGTGTTTTAGGCTTCCCTCTGTTGAGCTGTGTGACTGATCTTAAAAGCTTCTCAGGCCTATTAAATTCTGCTAGACCTCTCCATCACCAAGAATTGATTTCCCCCTCTCCCCCTTTTAATGCTTGAACTCAGAAGGCCCTTAGGGCTTCTGGCTTAATTAAAAATTAAATTTACAGATCATTTCTCAAATCATCCCTTAAGCAGCCACTAATAATGATCACCTCTGAGTGGTGTGTGTCACTGTCATGGCTATATACTGTGTTGTAAATAGTAATGTGTCCCCTCAGTGAACCCTGTGTCGACTAAGCTGCCCTATGCTGCTCTCTGTTTATGTGTGTGATACACAAATCAGTGTATTTTGAGTGAAGACTCCATCTTCAGTCTGGCTGAATACACTCATTAGGATCATTCATGTCACTTTTTTCTCCTTACCACAGAGGAGTGAATTGTCCTGCATTTATGAACACTTCTATTTGTTTTGAAAACTGTTTTCATCTCACCCAATTGTTTCCCCTACCATTTGAAGATTATTTTTTTTTCTCCTTGCTAGGATAGTCAGTTTTTAAAAGTCCCTTTTCTTCCAGTTGAAAGGAAAATCATGTTATGTGAAGGGAATAGGAAAATCTGCCAATCCAAACTGGTACAAAAGGTTCTTGCTGTGATGCTTCACAGTAAACACACCGCTGAGAGTCTGCTATGTACTTCAGTATTAGAGGTGGCAGAGTTCATTGCAAACAGATCATCTAACAAATGGAGACCTCTCTTATGAGAGCTCTCCAGAAGCCAACCCACGAATACTTTTGTCTGTAAGGTTTTTGGTTTTTAATTTTGTAATTTGCCTGCATTTCCTTAATCTGCGATGAATCTGCCAGCAGCTTTCTCTGATTATTTGCTATTCACGCTATGCAATTAATTGCATAAAGCATTTGCTATAGCTGTCTTTTTGTTGTTTTGTGGGCTGCCTGTATGTTTTGAAATAGGGAATTAACATTAATGAATGGTGAATACTTTTGCTGATGTGCAAGTCTTTGTCCTCATACAATGTGGGTAGTTGTATGAAGCCACTTTCAAGCATTTGAGCAATAGCACATGGGTGATTGCTCTGCTGAGCATAGACCTGTAGACTTGTACAGACAAGACATCTGAGGATTGTATCTCCATGTTTACTTTCTCATCAGATGAAGTATTTTTCTTCCCTCTGTATATTTGCTTGTCCTCCCAATTCCATATTGCATTTATTTTTATTTCCTTTGTGTATCTGTTTTCTCCATCATTTTAAAAGGCACTTATCTTAATGTCTGAACTTACTCTGATGTTTGAGTTAAACGTGCCTTTTTTTTTTTTTTTTTTTAACCTGGTCTCAGTAGTCCTGTGTGAAGCTGGGAAAGGCTTATGCTTGTTTCTTGATTTTTAACTACTTGGCCATTTTTCATTGTTCCTCACAGACGTTTTTGGAAACTGTCTGTGCTATGTCACACCTTTTGAGCTGTTATTGGTGACTATGCCCAACAGCTCCATTGGTTAGAGCTGCATAGTTTTGCTCTGATCTGTGGCTCGTGTGCTGCTCTATTCCCTCTCCAGGCACCTCTCTGTTCTATTTCCAGTTATATTTTTATTTGTTAAACTCCTAAAAATCAGAAGGCTGTCCCAGGGAGGGTTTGACCTAGAGATGCTTTGCCAGATCCTTTGCACTCAAGGTTGAATTTTAATGGGGATGAGCATTTAACAGCTCTGCAAGTGGTCTCTGAGCTGAAGCCCTGCAGTGATGGTGAAGAACAAGCTCAGGTAGAAAAAAACACCCTTAGAAACCCTCCTTACCAGTGTAGTACATAGTTTTAATAATTGCTTGAATTACTCCAGTGAATCCTCTTGGACTCAAAGAAACACCACTAGAGAGAAATAAGTTAGTCCCAGCTGAGTTGCCACATTGTTTAGCTCAGCCACTGTGCCATGGTTTGACATGACAGCTTTTTCTGGTAAGGGGGATGGGGCTGTAAAGATGGCGCCTGTAAGAAGTTGTTTGCAACTCTCCCCAGCTCTGAGCCAGAACCACTTCTGGGGCTGAGCTAATTAGATGCCTCCGCGATCACTTATTAAGAAGAAGCAGAAGAGGAGGTTTCTTCCTCCATCTTCTTCCTGCTTCTTCCTTCTTCTTTCCTTTCTTCTTCTGGCTGGTGGTGGTGCAAGGAGTAGGAACAGTGAGAGAAACAACCATGCGGACTCCAAGGTCAGTGATGAAAGAGAGGAGGTGTACCAGAGCAGAGACTCCCCTGCATTCTATGGAGAGAATTGGTGAAGCTGAGATTTATTTCCATGTCTTTAAGGACTCCGCATCAGCGGCAGAGATTCATTTTGATAAAGCTGACCCCGGACCAGGGGCAGCGATTCACTTCACTGCAGACCCCGAACCAGGGGCAGTGATTTTCTTCTTTAAGACTATGGCCAGA